>NC_069488.1:23315553-23339491 GCF_026875155.1 Cherax quadricarinatus | reverse complement strand
CAGAAGGGACAACGTTTTGTTTACGCACAGTTAATTGATCACAGATGCCGTACGAGTATGCGACGTGGTCAAGCGACCGTTGCTCCTTGCAATCCAGTGTTGCAGAGTGTATTTTAATAAGAGACAGTACATCTCTTACTTTAGCAGGACAATTAAGGAAAATCCTCCCTCCCACTTTATTACCATGGTAAAGATAGTGTACATTGTTGTCTATGCTTAAGCCCAGCAAGAAACAACATTCTGCTTTGCTTCATCGAGGAAGTGGCAAGGAAGCAAAAGGTACTAGGTCAGCCCTTTTTTTTTGTGCAAGGGGCAGTGACGGCATGGGGCGCTGTGGCGTCTTCAGATTACTTTTGACTCTACTGAGAGTGACACTGATGCCAGGATAACCAGCAAAGAATGATCTGTGCGTTAGTGTGAACAAAGTGTCTCATTAAACACAATAAACACTTAAGAGAAGTGTGATCAGCTTCTTTAGTGATAAGATTGTGAACAATAAAGACAAATCTTGTGGAACATAGTGTACCAGTGTGCGTATTCCTAGACTATGGAAGACGTGGACATCCAAGGACACTTCAGCTTCTATCAATTTCACCGATATCTGTCGAAGGTGTGAAGAACACCATAGCTCACGCTACAAAAGCAAGGTAGGTTACGAATTTCTTGTAGTACGGGGGGACTGCGCAGTTCTTGAGTCGCAAGGAGTTTGTAATCAACCTATAGTCGGCAGTAAGGTGCGGACTTTTGAGTCCAAACAAGTAGTAATTTGTCAGCCATCAGTGAATGAAATATGCTGACATAGCACCCCCCTAGGGGTAATTTTATAATCTTAAAAATTTTATAACTCTTTACAGCCTGTTGAGAGATGACTTCGACAGCTTCTCAAGACCTCGTCTGCAGGGCGGCTGTGCAGGCGATGAGTTGTCTTTCTAAGTTAAGTACAAACTCTGTAAACTTAACTGGTAATGCCATTTCTCAACAAATTGGTCGTGCTCGAACCGGGTATAAGGCCACACTGTGGTCCAAAATGTTGTACTACAGTGTACAAATAACTACGAACCAAGGGCCTTCGAAAAAAAAATGTAAAAACTAGTGTTTTACAATATAAATAAGTATAAATGAGTCCCTCCAGACTCAATCACAGAGAATGGGCAGCCAAAAGAAAACGGGCGCTCACCCAGCATTCACCCAAAGAAAACGGGAGCTGGGTGACTCACCAACAAGAAAATGGGAGATGGCACACTGCATCCACTGCTCCAATCTCGAAAATCGCTGACTTCGACAACAACAACCCAAGTGATGTTCAGTTTGTCTGAGTGTATATACACATAGTGTTTATAATGTTTATAGACAGAAATTAAGAGACAAGATTGTGTTAAAATTTGTTTCTTATAGATCTACCTGTTATATTAAAGGAACTTATATATAAAGTGTAAGCTTTCAAATACATATTAACAGTGACATTTATATATGTGTAAGTAATATTCACGTGTGATTTACAGTTATACAGTGACATTTATAGTGTATAGTGAATGAAGTGTATAACATCGTTATTTACGATTAATCATCGTGGTCAGGCTGACACGGCAAACTCAAGCCATAAACACCAGCCATATGTACTCTGTACCCTTCATGGTCATTGACCCTGACGTTAAGCTTAGTGGGTCAGTAGTGTCTGACTGATTATTGCTGACTTAAGCATAACAAAAACTCAGCTGTTTATAGCAGTACAGTGTTTTTTAAACACTCTAGCGTCCTGATGGAGCCACTGGGATTGCCTGGGACTACACCTGTGCCACCACATTGGCAGACACCTACTTGTAAGTGTGGTGCTAGAATTTTCAGTATACCATTAAAATGGCTTGTTTGAAAACTCAGTTTCAGTCTTTACAGACTAAGATTACACAATTAGAAAATCTAATTTCAGTCTGTATAGGATTAACTCAAGATACAAACATAGATTTTGATGATCTTGAGGTCAAATTTGAATTATTTGCACGACGTCTGGAAATAATTAATTCAGACTATACACATTATGAAAATAAATTTCTTGAATCAGACCCATCTGAGGATGAAATTAAAAATGTTTTGGATACTTTTAGTAATCAACAATTAAGGTGGACAGGAGTACAGGCTATCTGCCGCAAAACTCTGTCACAGAGACCTACTGTAACTAGTGGTCAAACACCTGTTACACCTGTAACAACAACAAGTGTCCCATTACCAAGCTTACCTACATTGTCATTTACCTATTTTCCAAGGTCATAATTATGAAGAATTCATTAGTGGTTTTCAATCCATAGTAAATTCACGAACTGACATAGATGAGATTGCTAAGTTCAATTACCTTAAATGTCTTGTGAAGGGAGAAACCTTATGAACTGATTAAGTCATTTCCGGTGGTTAAAGGTAATTATCAAATAGCCTTACGTGTCTTAGCAGACAATTACTTCGATGCTGACAAGGCTAGAGTTAGACATGCAGTCTTAATATCAAGCTTGAAGCCACCCAAACATTGTTTTTTCAGACTTACAGGCATTTAGAATCACATTAGACAGTAGTCTCAGATCTCTAGGTGCTAAATAGGACCTAAGCAATGTGATTGGTTTATCAGTGGTATTGTACAAGATAAGTGTCACCACAAACTATTGAACGATTAAATATTATGTTTCAATAAACGCTATTTCACTTGTGAGGAATTAGCAATGGTTTACAAACAATAGTTTCATGCATGCAAGCAATGAGAAAAGATGAAAAATCCACAAATCCCGTGGATAATAAACCTTCAACTCAGTATAAAAAGAGTATAACTACTCCCACTAAACCACAAATGGGAAAATCCCATATAGGCAAATTTATCAAGCTGTGAATACAACAGACAGTAAAACAACTGTCATACATAAACTACTCCAAAATGTGTACTTTGTGATGGAACACATTGGGCACAGTATTGTAAATTTAATACACATCATGGAGGCACGTAAACAACGTGTTCATCAGCTGAAAAGGTGCATCAAGTGTTTAGCGTGAACACAAAGGGAGGGAAAATGCTCACTGAAGAAGTGTTTTAAATGCAAGGGTTATGCTTAATTACAGCATTATGACCCATATTAACCTTTTGCTGAACAGCAGCAGGACTTCCACAGAATCAGGAGTCAACAAGCAACAGATTAAATGTGAGAGTTAAGTTTAAAGCACTGCTCTCCCGAGAGCTTCGAGTGAGTTATCTAATAAATTACACAAAAAACAATGTGCTAACCACTATTTGATCAAGGCTCACAAAGGTCATTCTAATAAGAAGAAAACAGTTGCTGCAGAAACTGAATAAACAAACCTATGTCAAAATTACAGTTAGATATAGTGGTTTTTTCCACAATTCTGGTAAACAGACATTTGCCTAGCCAGAATCACTGTTGGTATAGGAAAACAGGAAAAAGACAGTAGAAGCTGTTGGTGTAGATGATTTTGCCTAAGTTGTGCAGATCAGGATTAAAAGAAACAGTTGCAGCAATGAAATGCAGCTAAGGTCAAGTTTAGCGCTGTCCTGACATACAGACGGACACAATTAGTCCAATTGTAATTTAATCATTGGAGTGATTATTTATCTTGTTTTATGCAAATGTAGTAAGTAAACCATGATGTTCACTGCTGTATAAACAGCAGGAAGCCACATGATATGTGGTCCCATTCCCTCTCAAAAGTTGGGGAAAGAAGCTGTTATTGAATCAGTGGAAAATGTACTAGTTACGAGAATAACGCTGTCATGTACCATCAGCAAAAACTTATCGTTACTGAAGAAATGAATGAACAGTTGATAAGTTGTGGGATTTGATAGCGATTGGTATTGATGTAACAATAAACCAAGCCCCCACAAGAGTCTCAGAATTTTATTTATTTATTTTTTATTTGTAATTTAAGCATACATACAGAGGTACAAAAAATACAGGTAAGCAGCAGCATGCCAAAGCCATTTTATATGGCATAGCATTACCGGGCTGGCTTGAAAATTAACTTAAGATTAATAAGCAATGATGAAATCAGTGATTAAAACATTTTTGTAAACAGATAAACTATAAAGCACCAAATGAGATTACAAAGACAGGTCATAGGTTGCTTGCATTGATGTACATTCAGTCTGAATGAGTCTTCTGTGAGGTAGTGTATTTAAAAAAATTAATAAAGTTAGATTGGGTCCTAGGTTCAACATTTGTGTTGATTAATTGTGAGATAACATATAGGATATACAATTTATAAGGTTCAGTTATTCAGTATTTATTTGGTTTTGAGTGAAGTAATTGATCTTTGAGAAGAGAATTGAATTTATAAACAGGTAGTGTTTCTGTTATATTTACAGGTAATGAATCCAGATTTTAGGGCCTTTTTTGTGATGAGGTTTTTGCATAGCGTGGATGGACACGAGGAACTCAAAGAGTGATCTGTGCTTGTGTCTATGCGTCATGTGTTCTGTTGAGGTTGGCAAGATGTTGAGAGGAGGGTTAATATCAGAGTTAAGTGTTCTATGTATGTAATAGGTGCAATAATAAGTATGGGGGGGGTTTGTTTTGTATGGTGGTAGGTTGAGTGTTTCTGGAATATTGGTGGTGTGTGTTGACTGTAGTGAGACAATTTGTTATCATTCTAACTGCAGCCCTTTGGTTTGGGTAATTAGTGCTGTCTTGAGATGGTTAATTGTTTGTTAAGGCCCCATGCACAAATTCATAGGGAGATAGGGGTAAATAATTGAGGAGTGATAAAGGGACCAGGAGGGCTGACTGTGGAACATAGTACCGTTATCTTCGATAGTATTGCCTACAAGTCTTGGAAATTTTTCTTAGAAAATTTGTTGTATATGTGTATGAAATTGAGTCTATTATCGAAGGTGGCATACTAAGAAATTTTCCCTCTTGTTAGCTTGTGATGGTGATCCGTTTATTGGTTATGATAAATTGAGGTACATCTGTAGCTCTTTACCAAACTGAATGAAGTAGGTTTTGTAATGTTTAGTGTAAGTTTGTTAGTCCTCATCCAGGTAGATATTTTCTGTAATTCAGTGTTTTACAGTATTGGCTAGCGTGACTGGGCTCGGTGTTGAGAGAAGACGTATGTAGTGGTCACTGCAAAAAGTGTGGGTTTGGAGAATGGCGAAGCATTGGTAGCTCATTTATGTATAGGAGGAAAGAGAAGAGGGCCAAGGCAACCTTCCCTGTGGGACACCAACTGTTAATTGGATTGTGCGGAAGTGCTTGCACCCATTTGCGTACACAAATTGTTCTTGTTGACTGAGGTAAAGACTTGAGGTAGTTGAGGGAGTGCCCCTCTAATACCTTAGTGTGTGACAATTTTGCGTGAGCAAGTCCATGGTAAACTGTATCAAAAGCTTTACGAAAGTCAATAGAAAAGACCCCATTGGGACTTCACTGTTTTCTCTATTGCAGTGTTATATATGTTCTTTGCATGTGTATAATAGCATCTTTAGTATTTTTATTAGGGCCTGAACCAAATGGCAGGGGTTGAGAATGTTTATAACAATATTTGGACACCTGTCAAATTATTAAAGATGGACGGTTATTGGGTTTGATTACCCATGGAAATTGAATCCACCACATTCTGCCTAGCAATTATCGCATGGCTTTGGACAGATGAAACACAAATACATGAGCTAAGGAGGAATCCCAGAGCTATGACTGTCTATGATAATATCTACAAGAACAGTTGGACCATAATTCATTAGAGGAAATAGTCGAAGGTATGTTGAAGACAGAAGCTCATTAATCTCCGCACTATGGGAGTCAGAATTGGATTCTGAACCACTCATACGTGTTGTATATAATTGCAGCGCACGTGCAAAGAAAGATGTAGCTAAGTCTTAATGATTGTCTGATGACCAGGACCCTCACTACTGAGAAGCTTGGAGACGTGCTTATGAAATTTCGCACAAACCATAAGCCCTACACGGTGATATTTCAAGCTTTCTTAAGAGTAGGACTACAAGAAATAGATAGAGATTATACTCGATTCTTGTGGCATTGAAAATCCACATGATCCTCAAAAGTCCTGTGAAAACCTTATCGTTTCAAATCAGTATATTTGGTGCAACATCCCTCTCCATTCTTACTGAAGCTACTCTAAATACAATTTTGAAGAAATCTGAAAGTCCCTTAAAAGAATTCTTAAAGAAAAGTTTATTGTGGACAATCTTCAAAGGTTCTGTGAATATAAAGAGGAGGATTTGAAATCTCTTATACAGTAGGAAGTTAACAAGGAGATGAAAGAAGCAAATATGCCTCTATGGTTGTGGAATACTAATTCAGTGCAATTAAGGGAAACTTATCAAAGAAGATTTCCCTGAAGCTGAAAATTCATTATTGCAACAATATGCTGGGACTTAATTGGAACACACAGGAAGATACTTTGAGTATCAAAAAGATAACAATAAATCATTGCAGTACACTCACTAAACGTAGTTTACTGTCAGAGGTATCACAATGTTTTGATCATCTAGGATCGTTCTCACCAATTACCATTAAAGGGGTAAAATGCTTATGCAAGATCGCAGGAAGCTCAAAAATTGGATGGGATGAGAACTTGCCTCTAGAGTTGAGTCAAGCATGGGATGAAATATCCTAGGAGTTTAAGCAACTTCATCAAATTACCATTCTACAAGACAAATAGGCAAGAGGGAAACAATTACACATTACATGTGTTCTGTGATGCGTCAACAGAGGTTATGGCGCTGTAGCTTACGATGAGTAATGCTGAAAGGAGGTACACTAAGTACTTCAAAGGCCAGGGTAGCACCCTTGAAGGTCAGTACAGATTACCACAATTGGAACTGACAGCACTCTATGTAAGTACAAAATAAGCTGTCTATTAAACAGAGTAATTGATCATTCTCAACTATTGAAAAAACTTGTGATGGAGTGATAATGAAGCAGTTCTCAGTGAGTTAAGAAATAATAATGAGTAAGTTGGTCAATGGACGAACAGGAGAGGGTTAGCGAAATAAAAGAGATGCAGAGAGAGAGATTTTCTCTTTCTCCACGTCTTACCCAAGAGAATCCAGCTGACATGTTGTCACGTGGTGTCCCACTCAAGAAATTTGTGGATAATAAATGATGGATCCACGGACCGAACTGGCTCTCTAATGAAAATAACTGGCCTCGGGCAAAAAGCCACATTATGCCAGGAGAAACAGTCTGCTTGAACACAGCAGAAATATAGTTCGTGTAAATTACAGTGGACCCCTGCTTAACGTCACCTCCGAATGCGACCATATTATGTAAGTGTATTTATGTAAGTGCGTTTGACACTTGTATGTTGGGGTTCTGAAATGGACTAATCTACTTCACAATATTCCGTATGGGAACCAAAATTCGGTCAGTACTGGCACCTGAATATACTTCTGGGAGTTGAAAATATCATCGTTATCCGGGGGTCCACTGTACTGCCAGACACGACCAGAATTAGTCATTGTTGGATATATATACTCATCTTTGGGGTAAACTCTTAAGGAGGTTACAGCTCTTGTCCATAAATTCATTAGAAGAAAGAATAAACATGAGTATGAATATCTTGAACCCATTAAATACTGGTTGAAACTAATACAGAAAGATGTTTTCTCTACAGATATAAATTTCTGGAAATCACAAGATAAATCCCCAAAGAACCTGTCATGATTAATTCTTTAGGACTTTATCTCGACTCAGAAAAGATTATAAAGATGTCGTGGAAGAATTCATAATTCTTCAATACTAAAGAAGCAGACATCCATATTGATCCCAAGATGCGGTTAATTGGTAACAAAACTGATTGTGCGAAACGCCCACCAGTAACGTGATACATGGTGGGGTAGGTGACACAATTGTCATATACGACAATTCCAACTGGTTACATCAAGGTGACAAGTGTGAAAAAACAAATAAGGGCTGTATTACTGGTCATCACTATAATATGCGAGTATAGTCAGTATCCAGGTCACCACCTACATATCCTCTGATAAAGAGTTTGTCATGTCACTCCATTTGAGGTGACAGGTGTTAGATTACACTTGGACAATAATTTTAGCCAAAACAGTTGACAAAGTTTATCAAGGTGTACATCTGTTTATTACTTGTGGCTACAAATAGAGCAGTACATCTTGAAGTAGCCACTACATGTCTGCTGAAACCTTTATCAAATTATTCAGAAGGTTTGCAGCCAGAAGGGATGTCCAGACTGATGATTTCAGATAATGGCAACGAACTTGTTGCTGGTGCTGCTTATATAAGCAAGATCTTTGATCAACCAGAAGTAAAACAGATGCTGAATCAACGCAGTTGTCGTTGGAGATACTTTCCCTCCTAAATCTCCATGGCCCGGCGGATTTTATGGAAGAATGATCGGCATTGTAAAACATTGTTTAAGGAAGACTCTTCATCGTCAAAGAATTGACTTAGAAGAATTCCATACAGTTGTGACTGAATAGAAAATGAGTCAACAACAGACCTTAACTTATGTTACCGATGATCTGGACAATTTAGAAGTGTTAAGTCCATCTCATTTACTCCATGGCAAAAGGGGCTCGAACCTTTTCCTCCATGAATGAAAAAGAAATCTTTAGGGATCCTACTTATTTCAAACCTGAGCAACTCAGACGTAAATTCAAACACCTTAATAAAGTGATTGAACGTTGGGAGAAAATTTGGCGAGAAGACTATCTCACCTCATTGAGAGAAACACTTCTATGGAGCTGGTGTTCCTGAAAATCATAAGTCCTTAAGACCGGGTGACATAGTGATTATTAACAATGATGGTCCGAGGTCCCAATGGCAACTTGGAAAAATTGTGACCATATATCCTGATGCAAATGGAATCATCAGGACTGTTGATGTTTTGAGCAAAGGTGTAGTGAATAAGCGGACAATAAATAAACTGGTACCGTTAGAATTACACAGTGTTGAAAACAAAATTAGTGATTCTCCAGAAACCGCACATTCAGAAAAGACAAGCAGCAGTGGTGGCGAGTGAGAAAATCAAATTAATGTTAAGTGATGAATGGTTCACCTGCAGCGAACCTCCGCCGCCCCGCAGTGTGGAGAAATTTTCTCCAGGAGGGGGTATCAGCCCCCTTCAGCCCCTTTCAGCCCTTTCAGCCTTGAGGGGACCAGCCCTCTCAGAAGGGACAAGCGTCTTGTTTACTGCTACAGTGAGTAATTGATCACAGATGCCGTACGAGTATGCGACGTGGTCAAGCGACCGTTGCTCCATGCAGTCCAGTGTTGCAGAGTGTATTTTAATAAGAGACAGTACATCTCTTACTTTAGCAGGACAATTAAGGAAAATCCTGCTCCTACTTTATTACCATGGTAAAGATAGTGTACATTGTTGTCTATGCTTAAGACAGCAAGAAACAAACATTCTGCTTTGCTTCATCGAGGAAGTGGCAAGGAAGCAAAAGGTACTAGGTCAGCCCTTTTTTTTGTGCAAGGGGCAGTGATGGCATGGGGCGCTGTGGCATCTTCAGATTACTTTTGACTCTACTGAGAGTGACACTGACACCAGGATAACCAACAAAGAACGATCTGTGTGTTAGTGTGAACAAAGTGTCTCATAAAACACAATAAACACTTAAGAGAAGTGTGATCAGCTTCTTTAGTGATAAGATTGTGAACAATAAAGACAAATCTTGTGGAACATAGTGTACCAGTGTGCGTATTCCTAGATTATGGAAGACGTGGGCATCCCAAAGGGCACTTCAGTTCTATCAAGTCACCGATATCTGTCGAAGGTGTGAAGAACACCATAGTCACGCTACAAGAGCAAGGTAGGTTACGAATTTCTTGTAGTACGGGGGCTGCCCCAGTTCTTGAGTTGCAAGGAGTTTGTAATCAACCTATAGTCGGCAGTAAGGTGCGGACTTTTGAGTCCAAACAAGTATGTAATTTGTCAGCCATCAGTGAATGAAATATGCTGACATAACACCCCCAGGGGTAATTTATAATCTTACAAATTATAACTCTTTACAGCCCGTTGAGAGATGACTTCGACAGCTTCTCAAGACCTTGTCTGCAGGGGCGGCTGTGCAGGCGATGAGTTGTCTTTCTAAGTTAAGTACAAACTCTGTAAACTTAACTGGTAATGCCATTTCTCAACAACACTCTTACTGATTTTAATGTGTACCTGCACACCAGCACAGTATGTAAGTTTATTTAGGTACAGGTATACATAACTATAATTTTTTTTTTTTTTATTATCACACCGGCCGATTCCCACCAAGGCAGGGTGGCCCGAAAAAGAAAAACTTTCACCATCATTCACTCCATCACTGTCTTGCCAGAAGGGTGCTTTACACTACAGTTTTTAAACTGCAACATTAACACCCCTCCTTCAGAGTGCAGGCACTGTACTTCCCATCTCCAGGACTCAAGTCCGGCCTGCCGGTTTCCCTGAATCCCTTCATAAATGTTACTTTGCTCACACTCCAACAGCACGTCAAGTATTAAAAACCATTTGTCTCCATTCACTCCTATCAAACACGCTCACGCATGCCTGCTGGAAGTCCAAGCCCTCGCACACAAAACCTCCTTTACCCCCTCCCTCCAACCCTTCCTAGGCGACCCCTACCCGCCTTCCTTCCATACAGACTGATACACTTTTGAAGTCATTCGTTTCGCTCCATTCTCTCTACATGTCCGAACCACCTCAACAACCCTTCCTCAGCCCCTGGACAACAGTTTTGGTAATCCCGCACCTCCTCCTAACTTCCAAACTAGAATTCTCTGCATTATTTTTACACCACACATTGCCTCAGACATGACATCTCCATCCCTCAGCCTTCTCTGGGCCTGCAACATTCATCACCCACTCTTCCCCACCCATATAAGAGCGTTGGTAAAAACTTACTTCATACATTCCCTCTTTGCCTCCAAGGACAAGTTCTTTGTTCCACAGACCCCTAAGTGCACCACTCACTCTTTTTCCCTCATAAATTCTATGATTCACCTCATCTTTCATAGACCCATCGCTGACACGTTCCACTCCCAAATATCTGAATACGTTCACCTCCTCCATACTCTCTCCCTCCAATCTGATATTCAATCTTTCATCACCTAATCTTTTTGTTATCCTCATAACCTTACTCTTTCCCGTATTCACCTTTAATTTCTTCTTTTGCACACCCTACCAAATTCATCCACCAATCTCTGCAACTTTTCTTCAGAATCTCCCCAAAAGCACAGTGTCATCAGCAAAGAGCAGCTGTGACAAACTCCCACTTTGTGTGTGATTCTTTTTCTTTTAACTCCCCGCTCTTGCCAAGACCCTCGCATTTACTTCTCTTACAACCCCATCTATAAATATATTAAAAAACCCCGGTGACATCACCCCTTTTTGTCTAAGGCCAACTTTTACTGGGAAATATTTTCCCTCTTTCCTACATACTCTAACTTGAGCCCCCTATCCTCGTAAAAACTCTTCACTGCTTTCAGTAACCTACCTCCTACACCATACACTTGCAACATTTTGCCACATTGCCCCCCTATCCACCCCGTCATACTTTTTTCTTTCAACACACCGGCCGTATTTCCACGAGGCGGGGTGGCCAAAAGGAAAAAAGAAAGTTTCCTTTTACATTTAGTAATATATACAGGAGAAGAGGTTACTGCCCCTTGCTCCCGGCATTTTAGTTGCCTCTTACAACACGCATGGCTTACGGAGGAAGAATTCTGTTCCACTTCCCATGGAGAAAGGGGAAAATAAAAAAGAATAAGAACTAGAAAGAAATAGAAGAAAACCCAGAGGGGTGTGTTATATGTGCTTGTACATGTATGTGTAGTGTGACCTAAGTGTAAGTAGAAGTAGCAAGAGTACCTGAATCTTGCATGTTCATGAGACAAAAAAAAAGGACCCCAAAGCAATCCTACCATCATTTTAAAACAATTACAGGTTTTCGTTTTACACTCACTTGGCAGGACGGTAGTACCTCCCTGGGCGGTTGCTGTCTACCAACCTACTACCTATAACCCTGTCATAGCCTTTTCCAAACCCATAAATGCCACAAGACCTCTTTAGCCTTATCTAAATACTGTTCACTTATATGTTTCACTGTAAACACCTGGTCCACACATCCCCTACCTTTCCTAAAGCCTCCTTGTTCATCTGCTATCCTATTCTCCGTCTTACTCTTAATTCTTTCAATTATAACTCTACCATACACTTTACGGTACACTCAACAGACTTATCCCCCTATAATTTTTGCACTCTCTTTTCCCTTTTTCCTTTATACAAAGGAACTATGCATGCTCTCTGCCAATCCTAGGTACCTTTTCCCTCTTCCATTTCATTTATTAAATAATTGCACCCAAACCCCTCCAAAACTATATCCCCACCTGCTTTTAAAATTTTTATCTTTATCCCATCAATCCCGGTGCCTTACCCCTTTCATTTTACTACTGCCTCACGAACTTCCCCACATCACAACTGGCTCTTCCTCACTCCCACAAGATGTTATTCCTCCTTGCCCTATTTCACGAAATCACAGCTTCCCTATCTTCATCAAAAATTTAACAATTCCTCAAAATATTCCTTCCATCTTCCCAATACCTCTAACTCTCCATTTAATAACTCTCCTCTCCTATTTTTAACTGACAAATCCATTTGTTCTCTAGGCTTTCTTAACTTGTTAATCTCACTAAAAAACTTTTTCTTATTTTCAACAAAATTTGTTGAAAACATCCACCCCCCTTTTTTACATTGTTTTCACCCTTCTTAATTCTCTCTTTTTCTATATCTCTTCCCCCTTGCATCACTTTATTTTGTAAAAACTTCTCATATGCAAACTTTTTCTCCCTTACTACTTTTTTAATATCTTCCCCCAAGCCCCTTTTCCCCTCCTGCCCCCATTTCCCTGAACACAAACTTCTGCTGAAAAACTCTAACACTCTTTTTTTAAAACCTCCCCCAAAACCTCTTCGCCCCCATTGCCTATGCTCTCATTAGCCCATCACCCTCCAATAGTGTTTAATTTACCAAAATCCCTTTTCCCTTTTAGTTTAAAAACCCTTTTCACCTCCCCTTTTCCCCTGATGCTTCTATTCCCCTTGATCCCATTACTTTACTCTCAGTGGCTACAACAAAAAAAGTGATTGTATTCTGTGCCCCTCTATAACAGTACACCCTGAAGTCTACAAAAACGTTTTTATTAAAAATACATAATCCAAAAACTACTGTCTTTTCCCCCTACATATATGTGTATACTTATTTTCCTTTTTTTTTAAAAATATGTTTACCTATAAAAAAACCCCCTTTCTTAAAAATTTAAATAAAAGGGCCCCATTTTATTTACCCTGGCACCCAAATTACCTACCCCCCCCTAAAGTTTTTCCTACTTTAGATTCAAGTCCCCCACCCCAATTACTCTCTCCTTGGTTAAAGGTCCTATACATTCATTTATCTCCCAAAATCTCTCTCTCTCCCCTGCATTCTCTTTCTCAGGGCATACCGCTTATTTTGACCCACTTTTGCACCAACCTTTTCTTTAAACCACATAATTCTTGAATTTCACTTCATATTCTCTTTTCTCCTTCCCAAATGATTTTTAAAATTTCTTACCCTTCCCTTTTCTTAACTTCTCAGATCTCCCGATTTTTCCATTTATTTCCCCCCCCGAAACTCTCTACCCCCTTTAGGGTTTTTTTGAGTATATATAAAAAATTTAATATTCTAAAAATTTAAAAATTTGGAGTTTAGACATAATGGGGAGATTAGTCCCTTTCGGATCTAGAGAATGTAACAAACTGAGTGGGGCGCGGTACTGTTTTAGAAAATAGGTGGAGGGGGCCCTTTAAAGGGGTTTTGGTCATAATTTGAAATGACCGTATTAGCGGAATGCCGTAAAGCGGGGCCCTATGGTATACACAAATACAGTTACATAGATTATCATATATAACAGGATGCAAAACAACCATGGGGGGGGGGGAGAGTAGAATGAAAGCCCTAGGCCTTTCATGTTGCAATCAACACATCATCAGGAGCTTGCAAAATTGCAGAAAGGAGGAGGATGTCCAAGTACTTTCACTGGAGTGAGTGAGGGAGGGAGAGAGAGGACACAGGAAGTGCCCACAGCCAGAAGGATGAATATTATAGCATTAGAAAAATCCCACAAACATTGATATTGCAATAGCCTAAACAAAATTAATGTGGCAATAATAAAAAATTTGGCCACACCCAGCTATGATATCAGTAACTTTACATACAGTGATGTAGAAGTCACTGGCAATTATGGGGTAGCCACCCACGGGACATCATGTCCATTTAAAGTGGGGGGAATAAGAAAATGGTAACATTTAAAGGGGAGACTTCTAAAAGTTATGTAAAGGAAACCGGGTTCATTAAAATAAACTTGTTTAAAGAGGGAGGCATCTGTAATAACAAGGAAGATGGCCACAGTTATTCAACCCACATAATTTTGAGGCAAACTCTGGCTCAACCTTCAGAAACTGCAGGAAAAATAGGCCCTAATTCCTCGGTGTGGCACTACATTTAAGACAGTCTAATGTATTTGTATAAGAGCCCAATTTTAGACTGTGTACTATTGCCTCAACTAAAAACCCATCACTGATATTACATAATGAATGCCTGTCATGCTGAATAATTGCTTAATAATTCCTGCAGTTTCTGAAGGTTGAATCAGAGTTTGCTTCAGAATTATGTGGGTTGAATAACTGTGGCCGTCTTCCTTGTTATTACAGATGCCTCCCTCTTTAAATGAGTTTATTTTAATGAGCCCATGTCCTTTACATAACTTTCAGAAGTTTCCCCTTTAAATGCTACCATTTTCTCATCCCCCTGTGGTTGTTTTGCATCTTGTATTGCTTGGTTTGTGATATTTACATAAAATAGCAGCGTATGTATAGAGAACCTAGGATAACCCAAAAAAGTCCCAAGTTTCTCTTATCTACATTAGCAACAATCTTTCCATCTCTGATAATTTCTTTGCTTTTTTTTTCACTAGCTTAGATTCGTCAGCCACTTCAGTATTCTTTTTTATTTCTATTTGGTTGATAATAGCTGAGATGTTTGATTGTGGAAAGCCATACTTACACATCAGTGTACTAATTCTAGCTCTGTTTTTTCACATTTTTTTGCTTCATTATCAGAGAGATTGCCTGTTTACTACACACTCTAAGGCTTTGATGACTAGGTAATACAAAAAAATGATGTAGTTGTAACACAGATTCAGTTATGAATGGTAAATGATTCAGATTTAGTGCGAGCAACACACACGATAGTTTCTAACTGAAGAGTAAATTATAAACTGTAATAAAAACTATATTAGCTGAGATGTTACCATAGACACATTCAACCCCTGTTACTGATTGGCTGCTAAGCCACCCTTGCAATCCCCCACTCATAATGGCTCAGGTGCTGCCCAAGAGGCAAGCTTCTGCATTGCTGGTTGGACCACCAATGTGTGCTACCATAATAATAAATATTATTTCTACAGGTACATGATAGAACTATTGCAGACCTAGTTGACTTTGGCATACTTATATTTATAGTAAGCCCTGGGTTATGCAGAGCACTGTGTCCAACTTAGGTCTTGTTCCCCAGGATGCAGCCTACAACATTAACACTCAGGTATGTATCTACTTACTGTTAGATGAACAGGGACAGCAGGAGTAAAGAAACATACCCAGTGTTTCAGCTGTGCTGGGATCAATCACCGGACCTTAGTGTGTGAGCTGAGAACACTATCAACCAAGTCATGAACACCCGCACCATCATACCATTGTACACAAATATTTCAAAGTTTTCATTGCTTTTCAAAACTAAATTCCTTTGAGGGTAAATCGTAACTCAAGGGACCACTGTACTTGTAAGTATTGTGCAGTAGCACAACTGTTGTCACTGGTGGCTTTTTTTTTTTCTGGAGGGGGGAAAGGCAAAAAGCATTAATTTTTTTGGTCAGTATCTTGATTGAAACATCTCATTACCTTGTGTACATGCATAATCTGATTCTGCTTTTTATATATGTACAGAATAACACTCCTGGTCCACAGGTCCCCAAGCCCCATGGTAGTGGTGTTTCCGGCTTCACTCGTCATCATGTTAAATCAACCCGAAAAAAGGTAGTGCTTTGTATTACTGTATAATACCAGCCATAAGATGACTTTTTTTTTTTTAAACAAACCAGCCATATCCCACTGAGGCAAGTGACCTAAAAGGAAAGCAAATATTTTTTTTTTTTTTTTGTAAATTTAGTAATTTTTTTCAACAAACCGACCGTTTATCCACCAAGGCAGGGTGGCCCAAAAAAAAGAATAATAACGAAAAGTTTCTCTTTTTAATTTAGTAATGTTATACAGGTATAGGAGAAGATTTACTGCCCATGCTCCAGGATAGGGATTTAGTCAACCTTACGAACATCATGACTTACGGAGAAGGAATTTGCTCGCTTAATGAGATAAGAGGAAATAAAGAAAAAAGTGAAAAAGAAAAAAGAAAAAACCAGAAGTGTGTATAAATTGGCTTGTACATGCATGTGTAGTGTAACCTATGTGTAAGTTAGAAGTAGCAAGAAGTACCTGAAACCTTCCAACCAAAAAAAACAACAATCTATACTCATGTAAATAATTAAGGTTTCCATTCACACTCACTTGGCAGGATGGTAGTACCTCCTGGGTGTTTGCTGTCTACCAGCCTACTACCACAGGATGGTAGTACCTCCCGGATAGTTGCTGTTTACCAGCCTACTACCACAGGATGGTAGTACTTCCTGGGTGGTTGCTGTCTACCAGCCTACTACCACAGGATGGTAGTACCTCCCGGATAGTTGCTGTCTACCAGCCTACTACCACAGGATGGTAGTACCTTCTGGGTGGTTGCTGTCTACCAGCCTACTACCACAGGATGGTGGTACCTCCCTGGTGGTTGCTGTCTACCAGCCTACTACCACAGGATGGTAATACCTTCTGGGTGGTTGCTGTCTACCAGCCTACTACCACAGGACAATAGGTTACCTCCCTGGGTGGTTGCTGTCTACCAGCCTACTACCACAGGATGGTAGTACCTCCCTGGGTGGTTGCTGTTTACCAGCCTACTACCACAGGATGTAGTACCTCCATGGGTGGTTGCTGTCTACCGCCTACTACCACAGGATGGTAGTACCTCCCTGGTGTTTGCTGTTACCAGCCTACTACCACAGGATGGTAGTACCTCCCTGGTTGGTTGCTGGTTGTACCAGCCTACTACCTACACAGATGGTAGTACCTCCCTGGTGGTTGATGTTTACAGCCTGCTACCACAGGATGGTAGTGCCTCCTGGTGGTTGCTGTCTACCAGCTACTACACAGATGGTAGTACCTCCCTGGGTGGTTGCTGTCTACCAACCTACTACACAGGATGGTAGTACCTCCCTGGGTGGTTGCTGTCTACCACCTACTACAACAAGATGGTAGTACCTCCTGGTTGGTTGCTGTCTACTAACCTACTACAACAGGATGGTAGTACCTCCTGGATGGTTGCTGTCTACCAGCCTACTACCACAGGATAGTAGTACCTCCCTGGGTGGTTGCTGTCTACCAACCTACTACAACAGGACGGTAGTTTACAGTGGTCCCTCGTTGTTCGTAATTAATCCGTTCCTGGAGCCATTACTATAAACGAAATTTACGATTTACGAATAATTTTCCCCATAAGAAATAATGTAAATACAATTAATCCGTTCCTGACACCCAGAAGTATTAAAACAAAAAATTTTTAACATGAAATATACATGTAGTACATAAACAATACAATGGAAAATGATGAATGAACATTAACAGCATAACACTTACCTTTATTGGAGATTCTTCTTAGTGTATGGGAGACTGGAGGAGGAGAGAGAGTGGATTGTTTATAGTTTGGAAGGGGAATCCCCTTCCATCAAACCTCGGTACCATTTGCTTTTCTGGGGTTGCTTCTCTTCTCTGTTTCTTAATGCACTAGGACCACCTTGAGAGTCACTGGAGTCCTGTCTCACAAAATAACTGTGGAGAGAGCTCTGTTTCTGGCGTCTCTTTAACACTTCCCTAAATGGCCAAGACTTTGTCACTGTACATGTTGCCAACCTGGCTTGCAACAACCTTGTTAGGGTGATGTTTCTCCATAAAGCTTTCCATCTTACCCCACGTAGTAAAATCTCTTTAATTTCTGAAGAAGGCACTTCTTCCATCTCTCTTCCTCCTCCTCTGCAGCAAGATTCTGAGCTGCGATGTGTTGCTCTTCCTGCTGAAGCACTTGCAGCTCCTCAGTGGTGAGCTCTTCCACCAATTCTTCCACATCCTCCAAACTCACATCCAACCCCATGGAACTCCCCAGTGCCGCAATTGATTTTACAACAGACATAGGCTTATTAGGGTCAGTCCCAAATTCTTCAAAATCCCTCTTGTCGACACAATCTGGCCACAATTTTCTCCAGGCAGAGTTCAAAGTCCTGGTAGTCACTCCCTTCCAAGCCAAACCTATAAGGGTTATGCAGTGGAGGATGCTGAAGTGTTCTCTCCAAAATTCCCTTAGGGTCAAGTGAGTGTCTGTGGTCACAGTCAAGCACCTGTGAAACATTGCTTTTGTGTAGAGTTTTTTAAAGTTTGCAATAACCTGCTGGTCCATGGGTTGGAGGAGAGGAGTGGTATTCGGGGGCAAGAACTTTACTGTGATGAACCCAAACTCCTCGAAAATTAGGTCATCCAAGTTTGGAGGATGAGCAGGTGCATTGTCCATTACTAGCAGGCACTTGAGATCCAATTTCTTTTCCAGGAGATACTCCTTCACACTAGGCCAAACACTTCATTGAACCACTCGACGAAAATTTCCCTCGTGACCCATGCCTTACTATTAGATTTCCAAACACACACAATTTACTCTTCATAACATTGTTTTTCCTGAACACTCTGGGATTTTCAGAATGGTACACTAGTAATGGCTTCACTTTGAAATCCCCACTAGCATTAGCACAGAACATTAGCGTCAGCCTGTCTTTCATAGGCTTGTGTCCTGGCATTGCCTTTTCCTCTTGTGTAATGAAGGTCCTCTTTGGCATTTTCTTCCAAAAGAGGCCTGTTTCGTCACAATTGAACACTTGTTCAGGTTTCAGTCCTTCAGCCTCTATGTACTCCTGGAATTTCATGCACATATTTTTCAGCCGCCTTGTGGTCCGAACTGGCAGCCTCACCATGCCTTACCACACTGTGTATGCCAGTACGGTTCTTAAATCTCTCAAACCAGCCTTTGCTGGCCTTAAATTCACTCACTTCACCACTATTTGCAGGCAATTTCTTTACCAAATCTTCATGCAAACTGCCTAGCCTTTTCACAAATAAACGAAGTCGTAAGAGTATCTCCTGCTAATTGTTTCTCATTTATCCACACCAATAATAACTTCTCAACCTCTTCCAGTACTGGTGATCATTTTTGTCAGCATAGTTACTCCCTTTGCAACAACAGCATCCTTTATTTCATTTTTCTTGGCCACTATGGAACATAAGGTTGTGTAGGGTTTCTTATACATCCTGGACAGTTCGGCCACACTTGTACCACTTTCATATTGTTCAATGATGGTTTTCTTAAATTCAATCGTATTTCTCACCTTCTTTACCACAGGCTTGGCACTAGGAGCTTTCTTTGGAGCCATGGTAGCTTATTTAGTACTTGCAAGCACTAAAATAAATGGAATAGTGTATTATGAAATATTTCGCTGGAGCATGTGAGGGGACCTTCGCTCACTGGTAAACAATGCCAGACTGGCTGCCGCCCTGGCTCATGCCATGGGTACGTTTCCCGATGAATACGACTCGCGAGTCAACCTATGAAAAGCGAAGTCCATGTTTATACGAAAATACCCCTATGATTGGCGAATTTTATGATTGCCGGGAACTACGAAAAGCGGGGGGACCACTGTACCTCCCTGGGTGGTTGCTGTCTACCAGCCTACTACCACAGGATGGTAGTACCTCCCTGGGTGGTTGCTGTCTACCAGCCTACTACAACAAGATGGTAGTACCTCCCTGGGTGGTTGCTGTCTACCAGCCTACGACAACAGGATGGTAGTACCTCCTGGATGGTTGCTGTCTACCAGCCTACTACCACAGGATAGTAGTACCTACCTGGGTGGTTGCTGTCTACCAACCTACTACAACAGGATGGTATTACCTCCCTGGGTGGTTGCTGTCTACAACCTACTACCACAGGATGGTAGTACCTCCCTGGGTGGTTGCTGTCCACCAGTCTACTACCACTGGAGGGTAGTACCTCCCTGGGTGGTTGCTGTCTACCAACCTACTACAAACAGGATGGGAGTAGCTCCCTGGGTGGTTGCTGTCTACCAACCTACTGCCATTAGGATGGTAGTACCTCCTTGGGCGGTTGCTGTCTACCAGCCTACTACCACAGGATGGTAGTAGCTCACTGGGAGGTTGCCGTTTTGAACCTACTACCACAGGATGGTAGTACCCCTGGGTGGTTGCTGTCTACAGCCTACTACCCAGGATGGTAGTACTCCCTGGTGGTTGCTGTCTACCAGCTATTCCACAGGATGGTAGTACCTCCTGGGTGGTTGTTGTCTACCACCTACTACCACAGGATGGTAGTACTACCTCCCTTTTTGGAGGCTGTTCTACCAACCTACTACCACAGGATGGTAACATAAGAACATAGAAAGGTGGAACATGCAGCAGGCCTGTTGGCCCATACTAGGAGGTCTTTACATGGTAATTAGACACATGTAGCATCTCTTGGGTTTTTTATCTTTAATTAAGGAAACATTTCAGCCTCACAGTTGCTTCATCAGGTCCATACTACAAGGTGAGAAGCTTGAAGAACAGGAGGAGAATGAGGTATCAGCCCATCAACCTTGAGTCGATGTGGCAAGTCCATCAATCTTGATTAGAAATACGGCTTATGAGCAGAGAGGAGCTTATAAACGAGGAGTGAGGCAGAGAGTTGCAGCAGTGTAGGTGGTGTCAACATTTTGGCACATGTGGGAAGTAGGGGCGTGCCTAAGGGTTAGGCAGCAAAGAATTCCCAAGTATTAAGATCCAAGAAGTTGCAGTGTCTGACAGGATTGTAGCCATATGGACTAATGAAGCCACTGTGTGGCGAAACGTTTCCTTAATAAAGATACCCAAGAGTTGCACATGTGTCTAATTTATCAACATGTCGGTTCTGTGAACCATTCATCTACAGGTCCCTTTACAATCCATCCCACTAACAAAACATTTTGCCAACCCAGTTTTCAATGCTCCCCAAGAAATAAGGTCTGATAACTCTATCACTCATTTGCAAGTCCCACTCAAATCCAACCCCTCTCACTCTTATATTTATCCAACCTAAATTGAAGCTCAATAACCCAAACTAGGTAGACTGTTCCACTCATCAAACTACCCCATTTCCAACCATACCCTCCCATGTCCTTTCTAAATCTAAACTTGTCTAATTTAAATCTATTACTGCGGGTTCTCTCTTGGAGAGATATCCTCAAGACCTTATTAATATCCCCTTTATTAATACCTCCCTTTAGTAGTACCTCCCTGGGTGGTTGCTGTTTACCATCCTACTACAACAGGATGGTAGTACCTCCCTGGGTGGTTGCTGTCTACCAGCCTACTACAGCAGGACAGTAGTACCTCCCTGGTTGGTTGCTGTCTACTAGCCTACTACAACAGGATGGTAGTACCTCCCTGGGTGGTTGCTGTCTACCAACCTACTGCCACAGGATGGTAGTACCTCCCTGGGTGGTTGCTGTCCACCAGTCTACTACCACAGGAGGGTAGTACCTCCCTGGGTGGTTGCTGTCTACCAACCTACTGCTACAGGATTCAAATTCAATTCAAATTCAAATTCAAAGTTTATTCTCTATAAGGATTACAATGCTAAGTTTACAGAATTTGGTTATTGTGTGGTTTACATGTAGTAAAATAATAATTACAGAGTGTACCACTAGAACACCTTGCATGGCTAGGCATTTCGGACAGACTTAGATTAAATCTTAAGTTTAAAATATTACAAAATTATGAGGTAAGTTGGTATTCTGGCTAAGTGACTAAATACTAGTTTGTGAGTTTAGCAATGTGAATGCTCTTGTTTTGGCACTATACATAGTTTCAGTATTGGAGTATCACAGGCCAACTTATGACTAGTTAAGATTCATTATTTTGAGATTGAGATTGATATTTCTGTTTATGGTCAAATGGGTGAGTGAAAGTGTTAACCACCAGGTGGTATTCGTGTAATTAGTTGACAGGGTGTATCAGGGAGATAAGATGTTTTCTGAAGGTAGTTTTGAAGGTGATGAATGTGTCTGCAGTTTTAGCATTTTCAGGTTTATTTTGGTTTGTATCCAGATTTTTGAAAAGGGCCGTGAACATAATTTGGGTAGTTTTTTTGGGGGTAAACAAAGGTTTATAGGTCAAGGGTTAATCATGAGATTTTAGTGTCGGTCGTGTTGGAGCCTGTGGGTTCGCAACACTATCAAGGTAAGCATTGTTTTAGGGGTTAGTTAATATTGGAATTTAAGGTCCTGTAGATGTAGATTGCACAGTAGTAAGTGTGGATGTACTGAACAGGGAGTAAGTTTAGATCTATGAAGAGTGGGGGGGTGTGTTGCCAGGGATGGGATTTAGTGATTATTCTTACTGCGGCTTTTTGTTGGGTTATTATTGGCTTTAGGCGTGTTGCTGCAGTTGAACCCCAAGCACAGATAGCATAGGTGAGGTATGGATATATAAGTGAATGGTATAGTGTGAGAAGGGCAGTTTGCGGCACGTAGTATCGTATCTTGGAGAGGATCCAACCGTTTTGGATACTTTTTTGGTTATGTGTTGGATATGGGTGCTGAAGTTCAGGTTGTTGTTGAGGTATAGGCCTAGGAATTTGCCCTCATTATGCCTGGCAATTAGAGTGTTGTCGATCTTAATGTTAGTTTGCGCATCTCCTGCTCTGCTACCAAACATAATGTAGTAGGTTTTGTCAGTGTTAAGCGTAAGTTTATTGGCTGTCATCCAAGTCGATATTTGATAGCTCCTCATTAACAATGGTGTTGAGGGTGGCAAGATTAGGGTGAGAGATGACATAAGTCGTGTCGTCAGCAAAGAGAATGGGGTTCAGGTGTTGAGATACGTTTGGAAGATCACTGATGTATATGAGGAAGAGCAGGGGGGCCAAGGACACTTCCTGCGGAACTCCAGTATCAAGTGGCCGTGTTGTTGATGCTGTGTCTTTAATGGTGACATACTGATACCTATTAGTAAGGTAAGATTTGAAATATGCAAGCGCATGGCCTCTTATACCATAATGGTCAAGTTTGTGGAGTAGGATGCCGTGGTCTACTGTGTCAAAAGCTTTTCTTAGGTCAATAAAAAATCCTAGTGGATATTCCTTATTTTCCAATGCTGTGTAAAGCAGATCTAGCATTTTTATGATTGCATCGTTAGTGCTTTTATTTTTCCTGAATCCAAATTGGCAGGGGTTGAGTATGTTTTGTGTCGTTATAAATGAATATAGTCTCCTGTGCACAAGTTTCTGGATAGCAATGGTAAGTTTGATATTGGCCTATAGTTGTTTAAATCTGTAGGGTCACCACCTTTATGTATTGGTGTAACCCTTGCCGTCTTGAGTAGTTTTGGGAAGGTGCTAGTTTCTAGTGACTTGTTAAAAAGTAATGAGATAGCATGCGAGAGGACATGGGCCGCTCTCTTGTACAATTAAAGGTGGGACATGAGACAGATTCCTGAGATATTTTTAAGTGACTTTATAATCTCGGTGACTTCCGTGGGCTCAGTTGGAGCAAGATAGAAGGACTCTGGGAAATTCCCATCTAGGTAGTCCTCAGCATGGGCATTGGTATGTGGGATTTTATTGGCGAGATTAGACCTATGGTTGAGAAGAAGTTGTTTATCTTGTTAGCTGTGTCGTGGGATGCATGGGA
>NC_069488.1:23276278-23315053 GCF_026875155.1 Cherax quadricarinatus | reverse complement strand
AAGTTAGGAGGAGGTGCGGGATTACCAAAACTGTTGTCCAGAGGGCTGAGGAAGGGTTGTTGAGGTGGTTCGGACATGTGGAGAGAATGGAGCGAAACAGAATAACTTCAAGAGTGTATCAGTCTGTAGTGGAAGGAAGGCGGGGTAGGGGTCGGCCTAGGAATGGTTGGAGGGAGGGGGTAAAGGAGGTTTTGTGTGCGAGGGGCTTGGACTTCCAGCAGGCATGCGTGAGGGTGTTTGATAGGAGTGAATGGAGACAAATGGTTTTTAATACTTGACATGCTGTTGGAGTGTGAGCAAAGTAACATTTATGAAGGGGTTCAGGGAAACCAGCAGGCAGGACTTGAGTCCTGGAGATGGGAAGTACAGTGCCTGCACTCTGAAGGAGGGGTGTTAATGTTGCAGTTTAAAAACTGTAGTGTAAAGCACCCTTCTGGCAAGACAGTGATGGAGTGAATGATGGTGAAAGTTTTTCTTTTTCGGGCCACCCTGCCTTGGTGGGAATCGGCCAGTGTGATAATAAATAATAATGATCGAGGTGTATAAATGGAAAACAGGAATAAATAAAGGGGATGTAAATAGCATGCTGAAAATTTCCAGCCAAGACAGGACTTGCAGCAATGGTTTCAAGTTGGAAAAATTTAGATTCAGGAAGGATATAGGAAAGCGCTGGTTTGGTAATAGAGTTGTGGATGAGTGGAACAAACTCCTGAGTAGAATTATTCAGGCTAAAACGTTGTGTAGTTTTAAAAATAGATATATACATGAGTGGGAGTGGGTGGGTGTGAGTTGGACCTGACTAGCTTGTGCTGCTGGGTCTGGTGCCGTGCTCCTTCCTTGAGTGGAGGTGACCAGACTGGGTGGGTCATTGGGCTAATCTGGGGGGGGGGAGGGTCATTGGTCTAATCTGGGGGGGTTCATTGGTCTAATCAGGGGGGGGGGGGACATGGACCTGCTCTGCATGGGTCAGTAGGCCTGTTGCGATGTTCCTTCTTTTTTATGTTCTTATGTAACATGTTTCTTATATAATTTTGAAGAAAATATCTTAGATGGATTAATGAAATTGTCTACATTAACATAAAATAAGACATTTAATGTGCCCAAGACTGATTTTTATTACATAATAGAGAGAGGTGCTCACAGAGAACGTAAACAAACCAGGTGGCGCACACCGTAATTGAAAGACCGCTCACCGTATAGAAAGTTTTGGTCATAATTTAAAATCACCGTATTAGTGGAACACCGTAAGGCAAAACGCTGTAAAGTAGGGCCCTACTGTATATATATAATGAATGAGATCAGAGACTACATTTAAAACAATTGGAACAATCATTTTTATTTTTATTAACACATCGGCCAATTCCCACCACAGCAGGGTGGCCTGAAAAAGAAAAACTTTCATTGTCATTCACTCCATCACTGTCTTGTCAGAGGGGTGCTTTACACTACAGTTATAAAACTGCAACATTAACATCCCTCCTTCAGAGTGCAGACAGTGTATTTCCCATCTCCAGGACTCAAGTCCGGCCTGCCAGTTGGAACAAGAGATCATATTTACAAGAAATGGGATCAGGGACTATATTTACAAGAAATGGTATCAGAGACTATTTTTCCAACAAATGGGATAAGAGACTTTCTCAATTTGTAAATAAATTATGAGAACTGTTTCAGTTTTTGTCTTATGGCTAGTGTTTATAATATGAACAATGTGTTACAAATGACTTAAATGATTAGTACAAATCCCAAGAATTTGGACTTGACAAGCCTAGGAGCTATTCCACAAAATCTGAGTTTTTTCTTTTTTCAAATACAGTGGAACCCCAGTTTTTGTATGCCCCAGCTTGAATGTAAAACCACAGTTCTCTATAAAATGTATTTTTTATTATTTCCCATAAGAAATAATGTAAATCCAATTAATCCATTCCAAACACCCAAACATATAAACAAAAAATACATTTTATGAAGAATAACTGTGGTTTTACACGTAAGCTGGGTAAGCTGGGGCATACGAAAACTGGGGTTCCAATGTATATTAACATTAAATTTATAAAAATTACAGTGTATGTACATTTATAGTAAAATTTAAAAAAAAAAATGCAGAAATTTATAATGAATAAGATTTAATTTGCCACAATTAATAAATATCAAATAAAGGCTACTCACTTTTTTAGCAATCCTTTCTTTTAGCTCAGGAGAGAGCCAATCAGCTGTAGTCACCTGAAGTCGCAGATCAACTTTGGTATTAATTTTATTGACATTCTGTCCACCTGGTCCATTACTACGTGAATAAGTCACTTGCACCTTGTCTGCAAAATAATATTTTGTTCTAAAAAAATGCAAAGCTAAGTATCGTTACAATACAGTACAGCCTCTCCTCACTTAGCAACGTACTCATATACCGATGCCTCGGACTTACGAAGGGCTCTCTGACCACTATTCATATCTAAATAATGTATATTAAGGCTGATTTCCTCTATTCTGTTTATTTCAATATAAACATTTAAAAATATACCAGAAATGTTATGAATGGTGCAAAGGTGACATTAAAACAATATCAAAGATGGTTGACACAAACTCACTCATTATAGTATGCTCCTCACTTAGCGACGAATTCGTTTAACGACGTAGTCTTAGGAACGGAACTCCATCATTAAGTGAGGAGAGTCTGTACACCAAATTTATAATTACAGTAGTGAATGACACAACAGCAGCATGATTTACAAGAAGTAGTGAGTGTGCAGTCAGGCAGTGGTCACCACGGATTAACAACTGGTCAGTCAGCAGAAAGATAGTACTGCAGGAAACACAAGCAATGTAAAGATATAAGCCTTATGTTATCTATTAGTGGTTCTGGATATTGTGTTCCCCACAGTTAGGTTTCAGACCAAGCCTCCTAGGTTGGAAAGTTGACATCAGAGGATTAACCCGTAAACGGTCCAAATGTATATACAGTGGACCCCCGGTTTATGATATTATTTCATTCCAGAAGTATGTTCAGGTGCCAGTACTGAACGAATTCGTTCCCATAAGGAATATTGTGAATTAGATTAGTCCATTTCAGACCCCCAAACATACACGTACAAACGCACTTACATAAATACACTTACATAATTGGTCGCATTGGGAGGCGATTGTAAAGCGGGGTTCCACTGTATACGTTTTTTCAACATTTGAAAGTATGTAAAAAAAGTAGATCTTCTTTTTGTTTTTTTACATTTGAAAATGTGTAAAAAAACTTTGATCTACTTTTTTTTTTTGTTATATTTGAAAATATGTAAACAAAACGTAGATCTACTTTTGTAGCACTACACATGCGAACGTAGATCTGCTTGGACCGTTTACGGGTTAAGAACTACTAAGTAGCACAAAAGTAAATGTACAGTACCGCCCTGTTTACGACGTTTCGCCTTACAGTGTTCCGCTAATATGGCAACTTCAAATTATGACCCAAACTTGTTATACAGCAACCTACCTTTCTAATATGGCACGTGCCATCAGGTTTGTTTACGTTCTCTGTGAACACATCTCTTTATGTCATGGAACTTTCCAAAATTTCAAGTGTTTTACAGATACACATTAAAATCACTAAGAATTTCCCTCTAGCCTTAACACCATCTTCCATATAATGATACATTATAATGATATAAAGATACATTAATGATATAATGATACATTAATGATATAATGATACATTAATGATTACATGATACATTACTGTACAGTAAGTAAGTAAGTAAGTAAGTAAGTAAGTTTATTCAGGTATACACAAATACAGTTACATAGAATTATCATACATAGCAGCATATGTGTAGAGAACCTAGGATAACCCAAAAAAGTCAGACAGAGTGACTTATTTCCATTGGGGTCCTTTTACCTTATTATTATAGTATAAAGGTTATAATATTTTCTTATTATTCTACAATGAAGATAACATCTTATTATCATACTAAAAAGACTATCTGCTACACCAAGGTCATTAAGACTATCTACAATACGAGGGTCATTACAAGGAATAAGGTAAAATTTACACGTATGTTAGCTAAAAAATAGAAAATCATTCCCCTCCCTTTCTGTAGCTACATTCATCAGACACCTTTTGGCACTCTTCTTGAACTGGTTCACGCTATGACTGGCTTTGACATGTGCGGGTAGTCTGTTCCATTCCTTTATTGCTGTACAATAAAAGGTGTTTGAAGCCTGGCCACTGACTGTGGGTACTACAAAGTTGTGCTCTCTCCCCCTAGTACTATGATTGCTTTGGTTCCCAACCTTGACAAAATTGACAGCAAGATATTCTGGACATTGTTTGTGAGCAATTTTATAAACATGATTTAGCTTCAGTTGTTTTACTCTGTCTTCAACATTCAGCATATCCAACTGCTGTAATTCATCCTGGCCTACATGTTCTCTTGGTCCCAGCCCCAGGATGAATCTTACGATTTTGTTCTGGGTGATTTGCAGTCTATCTTTCAGTTTTTTTGTCAAGGCAGAGTACCAAGAAGAGCAAGCGTAATCCATATGGCATTGTATAAGGGCTAGACATAGGGTCCTGCGAGCCTCAGTAGGTAGACACTGTGCTTGTCTATACAGGAACTTCAGTTTGGCATTCGCTTTCTTTACTACACTGTTCCCTATCAATTCTCCTGACATGCATGGGTCAAAGGGGATTCCCAAATATTTTACTGATGAAACCAAAGTGATGGGCTCCCCATTACATTGAACATTAAAATTATTTACCCTTCTCAGTTTATATTTCGTGCCAAAGAGAATGGCTTCAGTTTTCCCTAGGTGTAATGATAGTTTGTTGTCTACTAACCATTTGCTGCAGGACTCCAGTTCCAGTGTTAAAACATTAGCAATATCTTGTGGGTCTTTACCTGACACTAACAGAGCACTGTCATCTGCATACACATGATCAATACAATATAAAGTACTGTATATTAAGATTCTACTACAAAAAAGTTAATGTATACTGTGCCATATCGTATGCTACATATTAAAAGTCAGACAAAAGTTTCACATATAAGATATAATAATAATGGATTAAATAAAAAATAAGAGAAACTTACTCATTGGCACATATCCAGAAAAATTGAGGCCATCAGTTTTTGGAGGCTGGGGAATAAAGATGCAAATTAATTTATCTTTCACAGAGATAAGTCATTCTATACTTATACAAACATGAACATACATACAAATATTATATTTATTATTAATACCATAGTAACTAAAAATCTCAAAAAAAAAAAAAGAAAAAAAAAATCCATATAAGGTGAGCCTTTGTTTTTGGACCAATAACACTGGTCAACAACCGATATGCTTCCGAGACCAAGGTAGTAATTTTCAACTAATTTTAGGTCACTGATAATGAATATCATGGTTAAAATTGTTTGTTAGCTTTACTTTTCAATATACACCTAAGTGTCACAACATGTTCCAACAGGCTTGCAGCAGTGTGTTTCTTACCACACTCACAGTCTCACTGCCCTTCATTATTGTTCCAGCAGTCATAGAAGATGGTTGTGCTGTGCAAGTTTATATTTTGAGCTGAAAGGAAGGTGATTTTCTTAGACAAACACTCTTGTGATGGGCTTGCAGGGCAGATACACCAAGTACTGCTACTTTCTATGTGAATGGGACAGCCATGCAAGAGGTTCCCACTACATCAGGAGAGACTGGCCACCTCGTCAACTGGAGCCTGGGATGAAAAATGTTCAACATCCACCTCTCACTGAACCAAAATATTGCTACCACCACTACACATAAAACTGGGCTTCATTTAGATTATGTTGTACAGTTCTGGTCACCGTATTACAGAATGAATATACAGTGGACCCTCGATCAACGATGGCATCGTCTAGCGTTAAATCCGACTAGCAATATATTTTAACGCAAAAATTTTGCCTCGGCTAGCGCTAAAAAACTCAACCAACGCAATTCGTTCCATTCGAGACGCGTCCACTTGTGGCCAGTGTTTACAAGCCAGCCAGCCACCACGGTCCCATCCAAACATACAATCGGAACATTTCATATTATCACAGCGTTTTTAGCAATTGCACCTGCAAAATAAGTCACCATGGGCCCCAAGAAAGCTTCTAGTGCCAACCCTACAGCAAAAAGGGTGAGAATTACTATGGATATGAAGAAAGAGATCATTGCTAAGGGGTTGGAGGTTAGTGGGGAGGATGTGGAAGAGTTGGTGGAGGACAACAATGATGAACTAACCACTGATGAGCTGCAAGATCATCTTCAACAGCAAGAGGCCAGACCTGAGGAAACTGCTCCGGAGGAGGGGATAGAGAAATTGAGGAAGTTGCCTACTTCAAAGACTAAGGAAATGTGTGCAAAGTGGGTTGAAGTGCAAACCTTTTTTGATGAAAATCACCCTCACACAGCTACTGCAAGCCGTGTTGGCAACCTGTACACTGACAATGTTATGGCCCATTTTAGGAAAGTCTTAAAGACACAGGAGGTACAGAGCTCTATAGACAGATATGGTATGCGACAGAGGTCCAGTGACTCTCAAGCTGGTCCTAGTGGTATTAAAAGAAGAAGGGAAGTAACCCCGGAAAAGGACTTGACACCTCAAGCCCTAATGGAAGGGGATTCCCCTTCTAAACACTAACACCATTCACACTCTCCCCTCCTCCCATCCCATCAATCATCACCAGATCTTCAATAAAGGTAAGTGTCATGTAATTGTACATGTCTTCTTCAGTTTGTGTGTATTAATATTTCATGTGGTAAATTTTTTTTTTTTTCAATACTTTGGGATGTCAGGAACGGATTAATTTGATTTCCATTATTTCTTATGGGGAAAATTAATTCGACTAACGATAATTTCGACTAACGATGAGCTCTCAGGAACGGATTAATATCGTTGGTCAAGGGTCCACTGTAAATGCACTGGAAAACGTACAGAGGAGGATGACAAAGTTGATCCCAATTATCAGAAATCTTCCCTATGAGGATAGGCTGAGAGCCCTGAATCTGCACTCTCTAGAAAGGTGTAGAATTAGGGAGGATATGACTGAGGTGTATAAATGGAAAGCAGGAATGAATAAAGGGGATGTAAATAGCATGCTAAAAATATCTAGCCAAGATAGGACTCGCAGCAATGGTTTTAAGCTGGAAAAATTCAGATTCAGGAAGGATATATAGGAAAGCACTGGTTTGGTAATAGAGTTGTGGATGATTGGAACGAGCTCCTGAGTATCGTTATAGAAGCTAAGATGTTGTGTAGTTTTAAAAATAGGTTAGATAAATACATGAGTGGGTGTGGATGGGTGTGAGTTGGATCTGACTAGCTGGTACTATACTGGGTCTGATGCCATGCTCCTTCCTTAAATGGAGGTGACCTGACTGGGTGGGCCATTGGTCAAGCTGGGGGTTGACATGGACCTGCCCTGCATGGGCAAGTAGGCCTGCTGCAGTGTTCCTTCTTTCTTATGTTCTTATGTTCATGAAAAACTTTGTGAAAGCTATGGATAAATCCGGTCAGGGTCCTCAGATTCAAGAGCTTCTTAAAGATGGTAACTTTGAATCAGACCTTCATGGGGAGGAGAAAGCTGCTTGGGAAGCATTCAAGTTAGTGACGAAGGGATTTCTTGGAAACAGAAGAGAAGGCAACTATGAAGAATTCGTGGAAAACCTCATCAAAGCTTGCAAGAACATGGGATGTGACATGTCACTTAAAATTCACTTTTTGGACTCACATTTAGACTTTTCCAGTGAACTGTGGGGCAGTTAGTGATGAACATGGTGAAAGGTTTCACCAAGATACGTATTTCAACCATGGAAAAATGGTACCAGGGCAAATGGGGCACAAGAATGCTTGCAGACTATTACTGGACATTGGCACGAGATGATTCACAAAAACCTGCACATAGAAGAGAGGAGCTTACGACGACGTTTCAGTCCAGCCTGGACCATTTACAAAGTCACACAGTCACAAAGTTAGTGTGACTCTACAAATGGTCAAAGCTGGACTGAATTGTCGTCATAAGGCCCTCTTTTCTATGTGCATGTTTTTGCGTATTGTTCCAGTCACAGTAGTGTGCCTTTTTGCATTGTTATTGAAGAGATGATTCTTCAGCCCACTATAAATGTCAAGCAAAATTGTAGGGAGTAAGTACAGATTAGAGTTTACACCATACTGACACACACATTGTAAGTTTTAATAAAATAATCAAATATTACATGTCTCATATCTTTAAACCTATAGCCAATAAGCATTTTTCAAGGTGACATTTGGATTCAGGACATGAAAATACACAAAAATTAACTAATCTCATTTAAGATGCATACAACTTTTCAAAAATGGTTGAACAGTGTTTTGCACAAGTGTGAACTTTTCAAGACTAAGAAAGATATGACTAGAGCTTATATATAGTATTCCATCACATCAAGTGAGGTGAGGTGTAGCAAGGCATGGTGGTGACTGGCAGAACAGGACAATGCCACCAGTGGTTGGCAGCTGCAATTCCTTGAGCTACATCTTTCGAACTGAACAGGTAACTCAAATATGGAAGGAAAATACAACACAACAGAAATTATCTATATCAATTCCACAGAGACTATGTTAAGTGGCTTATCAAGTTACCTGTGAGGGCCTGAGTGTATGCTTCTTTGCTGACAATGTCTCCTCATTTCTGAAGAACAAGTAGCACAAGGAGTGGCATGAAACTAGTAGCTCCCAAACTCTGTACTATAGTGTTCTGATTTTGCATAAATGCCTCTAAGCATCTCACTGTTGTCTTCCTTCTGAATGACAGCCCAGTGCTATTCTCTCATACTTGTGACTGATCTCCAGGGTTCTCCTACTTTCATAGCCCAGTCTGATAACATGTTTACACTATCATATGGTGTCCCGTGGCCTAATGGCAAAAGCTCTCGCTTCACATGGTGAGGGTCCGGGTTAGATTCCAGGTGAAGGGGTGGAAACATTAGACATGTTTCCTTACACTGGTTGTCTATGTTCACCCATCAGTAAAATGGTTACCTGGGTGTTAGTAGACTGGTGTGGGTCACATCCTGGGACAAAACTGGCCTAATTTTCCCAAAATGCTCTGCATAACAAGTGGCTTTCTATATAGTAGTACTGTACTGATGTCAGCTAGGCATGTATGCCTTGTACACGTACTTGTAGTACCTAACTTTTGAACCTTTGAAGAGTTTCAAGAGTTTGTCTACTCTCTGAGCCCAGCCATGGGCCAGGCTCATCTGGTGCTTGCCTGGTCAACCAGGCTGTTGCTGCTGGTGGCCTACTGCCCCACATATCCATCACAACCTGCCTGATCTGGCACCTGGTGAAGATACTCGTCCAGTTTTCTCTTGAAGGCTTCTACACTTGTTCCAACCGTGTTTCTGATATCTTCTGGTAAGATGTTGAATAGTCTGGGACCCCGGATGTTGATACGGCATCCCCTTATTGTCTCCACTACACCCCTGCTTCTTACCGAGTTTATTTTGCACTTCCTCCCATATCTCTCACTCCAGTATGTTGTTATGGAAGTGTGTAGATTTGGGACCAGGCCCTCGAGTACTTTCCAGGTATATATTATCATGTATCTCTCTCTCCTCTGCTCCAATGAGTAAATGTTCAAGTTTGAAGGCATTCCAGTTTTTTAGGCGCTTTACGGGCTCAATGTAGCCATAAATATCTCTGATTTTTTCCAGCCTGATTTTTTCCCTCCGTTTTTAACGGGGCTGTCACACTGACAATATTCAAATGAGGAAGCACTGTGATTTGAAAGGGTCACCACGACATTTTTTCCCTTTTTTTTAAAATTTCTAAATACCCACCCCATCATTTTCCGGCTGTCGTATCTTTGCCTTGTTATGGCCTTTCAGGGTCGGAGGCCCTCTCCTAAACTCGTTCCAGGGTCGAAAATTTTTCAAAAAAAAAAAATTATTTTTTCTTATGAAATAAGAGAATTTTTTTCCCATCAAATGAAAAACCAAAATAAAAATTTGATGAAAATTTACGGAATTTGCTCTCGCGAATTTAGCAGTCTCGACTTTTACGAAAGGGCTATTTCCCCCATTTTGAGCCTATTTTCGGCCAATTCCTAGTACAAGTCGACAAAAAATTATATTTATTCCGCTAGAACTCCATTTTTTCTATCAAATGAGTACAAAAACCCACCCATTTACCTATTAAACGCCCAAAAAAAAAAGTGATTAAAATTGAAAATTTCCCCAATTTTTCAAGCAAATTTCAAAAGTCCCAAATTTTTCCAAAAAAGGGCCAAATAAACAAGACAGACTTTCCTCACTAAAATAAGTCCCTGTTCATTAGTCCACCCCCACCCCCCTCTTACTTTTTTTTGCTTTCCACTTGAATTTTTTTCTCACAAAAAAAAAGTTTTACTGTATGCAGACACTGCATTGTGTAAAATGGAATAAATAATATCAGGCACTGGAAAGAATATTAGACCCCATTGACTTTTTTGGGATGCCTGGCATGATTTTTTTTCTTTTGAACTTTGGTAAAAAATCAACATTTCTGCTCTTTGACTCAATTTCAAGGTACTTTTCATTTTGAAACCCCAAACAAAATCACTCAATTTTTGTAATATGTCTTCCTTCTATAAAATAGACCAGGGAAAAAAGAATACAACCATAAATACCCTAAAAAAATACAGTGAAAAGTCGCGTTTTAATCCAAAAAAAACGGGCAAATTTTTTTTTTCATTACTACGTTGCGCAGGATTTTTTTTTTATACGCGCACACTAACCATAAGACCCCCTTCTTTTAATGTAGGCCCCCTTTCTCTTTCTAGATTTAAGGCCTAGAATTTAGGCGTTCTATAATTAATAACCCTGATGCGAAGCCGTACTAGTACATCGGAAACCCCGAAAGGGTTAAAAGAAAGGTCAGATGACATAATTTTTCCCAGTGCCAAGTGTTTTATCTGTCTCTATGAGGAGAGAAACGCAGAGGAGCCGGGCAGTGCCATGGGGGGACTGAGCTTTTTACATTGCTGATGCTTGATCTTGCCCTGTTCCACTACTGTTTGTGTTGTGTGTGTTAGGGAAACCCCAAAAAACCATCTGCCTACTTTCCCATAATGCCCATGGACATCTTTTTTGCGCTACACCCAGATCGCATTTGTCAAATGCCTTTGTAAAATCTGTGTAAATCACATCTGCGTTTTTTTTTCATCTTCCAATGCCTCCAAACTCTCATAATGGCTAGAGCTTTACAGGCACGATCATCCCCGCTCAAAAACCTGCTGGTTCGGGTTATCTGGGTTTTGTTGGTCCACGAAAATTTTATTCTGCCATCTCAATCACTCTTTCAAAAAATTTTTTTTGATGGAAATTAGGGCTACGTAAATAAAGATATTTTTACATATTAAGCGAGCAATATAATTTGGGCCCAAAAAAGGCATAAAGGTATCATATTATTACTTTAAATATTTCTGTCCTTGGCTTATAAGAATATATTTTTTGAACATTAAAATGGGATTAAATACCGACAGGTTGAGGTAAGACATATATGCAAAAGTTTTTTGGGATCTTTTTACGAAAAAGATACCCAATAAAGTACCTAACTGTTTGCATATTGTCTTACCTAACAATATTTTTATTGTAGAAAATCTGAATAAATAAGAAAGGATAAAATTTAAAAAATGCTGTATGTATTTAAAAAACGCTTAAAGCGGGGGCCTGCCTGTACTACCTTTTTCACATATTTTCACAGGTGATTAGTGGATCTACAAAGTCCTGGAAATTTCTTTTCAAATTAGCAAAGCGCACTTATCCTCACTCTGAATGAAGTGACAGTGTGGTGGTATAACCTGTTGGTAAAAAATAATTCATCGATTTTTTAATCTGCTTTAGGGTATCAAAAAATTTGTTGAAATTTCAACGCTTTCCTGAGGAATTTCAGAAAAGAAAAATTTATCAGCTGTTCATCCAGCTTTTTTCCTTCAATGCAAACATACAGCATTCTTTCTCGAAAATTTTGCAAATCACAAAAAATTTTCTCTCATTTTTAAAAGTACTGTACCCCCGAACAACATTCAAAATGTAGATGAAAACCAAAAAAATACACTGAAAAACCCAAAAAATAATTTTTTCCAATAGAAAAAAAAAAAAAAGTAATTTCTAATGGGGATTTATCAAGTCCCATTGGGGATAAAACAAACATAATTAAAGGTTTTTTTTTTCCCGAGGCGTCTTTTAAATTTCACCGACTGACTCATGTCATATCTACCAACCAGAAATACTGTCAATTCCCCTGCCTGACACTTAGACTAAGAGCAGACTCTTTTTGCAGGCTGTGGGGCTGACCATCCATACTATTACTTCAAGGGTGATGGACTAAATTTCTCACTTTATATCTTCACTGTTCCTGCTGCCTCCTTGTATTTTTTGACCAAGCACCTACCTAAACAAAATGTTTTGGGAATAATGATACCCAAATTTTTGCAAAATGTTCTTTCTTATCGCTTTTTGAAACTGTATACCATTTCAGTTTTACAAGATCCATGTTTTTTTAGTTTTTACATGTTTGTTATTCTTTTTTTTCATGTACAGATTAACTTCTCTCCACTTTCCAACCATAATATAACCTACCTAAACACCTGTATAAACCCCTTGTGTCCCATAATTATTTTAGACCTTTTTTTTTTTGCGTCATAGCACATTTTTTGTACCCCACGAAAATTATTAATTTACATTGTACACAATATGGAAAAAGTAGGTATTTTTTTCCCACAAAAAACACACACGGGAAAAAGAAACTTTGAGATGTTTCGGTTGACATAGCCCATTAACTAACCCAAAAATAACTAGCCGTGTGACTATTAATGGCCCCAAGTCAAAAACTAACTTTCGTCCTAATTTTCATTCTCCAACTGCGGGTTTTTTGTGTATTTTTCAAGACAGGGTATTGCCCTTTTATTTTTTTAAAATTCTTTTAAAATTAAAAAATTTTTATTTCTATAGGATTACAATGCTGATTTTTACAGTTTTTTGGGTTAATTGTGGGGTTTTTCCCATAGAAAAAATACTAATTAAAGGGGGTGCCCAAAGAACACCTAGCATGGCTGGGCATTTCGGCAACTTAGATTAATTCTTAAATTTAAAATCCCAGGGAGACCCCCGGTTAACGAATTTTTTTTCATTCCAAAAGGATTTTTCGGGGTGCCAGTACTATCAAATTTTTTTTCCCATAAGGAATATTGTGAAGTAGATTAAATCCCCTTTCAGACCCCCAAAAATACACGTACAAACGCAAATTTTCATAAATCCAAATTACATAATTGGTCGCATTTTTGGGGTTTATGGGTTTTAAGGGGGGGGTCCCCCTTAATTTCAAATTAAAGAGGTAATTTTGGGATTAAAGGGGTAAGTGCTAAATACTATTTTTTTGAGTTTAGCAATGTGAATGCTTTTTGTTTTGGGACAATACATAAATTTTTATAAATTTGGAGTATCAAAGGCCAACTTATACTATTAGGATTCCATTTTTTTTTAAGATTTGGAAATTTTTTAAAATTTTTGTTTATGGGTCAAATGGGTGATTTAGTGTAAATGTGAACCACCAGGTTTGGGATTCGGTAATTTGTTGAAAGGGGGGTTAAACAGGGGGCCCAAAATGTTTTTCCCAATATTAAATTTTTAAAGGGGATTTAAGTGTCTGCAGTTCTAAAGTTTTCAGGGAGGGGTTCCAGATTTTTGGGGCCTTTTTACATACATTGAAATTTTTTTTAAGGTTTGTCGGACACGGGGGGGGTCATAGAAAATGTTTGTGTTCCCGGGGTTATGCCTGTGGGGTTTTGTCACAATTACAAGAAAAACATTTTAGGTTTAAGGTTTAAAATTGGAATTTTAAAGGGCCCGTAGATGTAGATTGCCATATAAGTGTGGATGTACCGAAAAATGGAGTAAGTTTAATCCTTTTGAAGAAATGGGGGGCAAATTTTCCAGGGGTGGGGGGTTTTTGTGGGTTTAAATTTTTAAATGCGGCGGGGGGGGGGGGGTTTTTATTGGCTTTAAGTGTGTTGCCCGCAGTTATTTCCCCCAAACACAAATAAACCTAGGGGAGGGTTTGGGTAAAAAATGAGTGGTATAGTGTGAGAAGGGATTTTGCAGCCCTGTATATCCCTATCTTGGAGAGGATCCCCCCAAACCCTTTTTTGGGTACTTTTTTGGTTATTGTTTGGGTAAGGGGGCTTTAAATCGGGTTTTTCGAGGTAAAGGCCCAGGAATTTGCCCTCATTAGTCTGGGGAATTAGAGGGGGGGGGGGGGCGGGGGTCTTAATGTTAATTTGTGGGAAGTCCTGGGTCTGCTACCAAACCCTAAAAGTATTTGGGGTTTTTTTCATGGGTTTAAACTTAAGTTTATTGGGGTCATCCAAGTCGATATTTTGATCGCTCCTCGAACAATGTGTTGAGGGTGGCAAGAATTTTGGGTGAGAGATGACATAAGTCGGTCTCAGCAAAGATTGGGGGTTCAGGTTTTGGGATACTTTTGGAAGATCATTGATGTATATGAGGAAGAGCGGGGGACCAAGGACACTTCCCTGCAAAACCCATTCAAGTGGCCGTGTCGTTGATGCTGTTCTTTAAGGGGCGACATACTGATACCTATTAGTAAGGAAGATTTAAATATGCAAGCACATGGCCCCTTTACCCTAAAGGTCAAATTTTGGATAGGATGCCGTGGTCTACTTGTCAAAAAATTTTTTTTAGGGCCCAAAAAAAATCCTAGTGGAATTCCTTATTTTCCCCTGCTGGTAAAGCAATCTAACATTTTAAACTGCATCATTAGTGCTTTTATTTTTTCCCGAAACCAAATTGGCAGGGTGGAGTTTTTTGTGCCATTATAATGAATTAAATCTCGTGCAAGAGTTTTTTCAAAGATTTTTAATAGCAATGGGAATTTTTATATTTGGGCCTATAGCTGTTTAAATCTGTAGGCACCACCTTTATGTATTGGGGCAACCCTTCCATTTTGAGTAGTTTGGGGAAAGGGTGCTAGTTTCTAGGACTTTTAAAAGAAATAAATAGCATGCAAAAGGACAGGGGGCCCTCATTTTGTACAAAAATGGGGGGACATGAGACTTTCCCCGTTTTTTTTAAAAGTGACTTTATAATCTCGGACTTCCGGGGGCTCATTTGGTGCAAATAGAAGAAATTTGGAAACCCCATCTAGGTAGTCCCCGCATGGACTTTGGTACGGGGGATTTTTTTTGGGCAATTTAGATCCTATTTTTGAGAAGTCATTTATTTTGTTACTGTTCAGTGGGATCAGTGGGTTTCATTGGGTTTAGTTAGGACAAAACTTTTTTTTTCAGTTTGTGGGTCCCTAGAATCTGAGTGGGGTTTTTTTTCCCATTTCTTTTTTATATCCCCCTTTTTGTTCATGAACTGTGGAGAGTATATTTGTTTGGCTTTCTTTTTTTATTTGGGTGAAACGATGAATATGTTCAAGAATATTTTTGGATTAAGCCCTGTCTATTTTGCTTTTCATTTTGGGTTTCTTATCAATGGATTTCTTATTATTTTTATTATAACAAAAAAACGCTAACCCAAAAGGGGACTATACAGCGCTGCGGGGCAGGAAGGGAAACAGGGCATCAGTGGAAAAGGGAGAGGGATGAGAAACAGGTTAGGGAACAGCGGGGCAGTGGATGGTGAAAGGGAAAAGGGGGCAGCAAGAACTGAACCAAAAGGGCGAGGGGGAGTGCGAAAAGTTTCAAGTTTGTGGATAAATCATCGTTGTCAAGAAGTAAATGAAAGTCAGGATTAAAGGAGGGTCCATCACAAGAAGGGAAGGTAAAGAGAGAGTAGGAGAACGAAACACTTGGGGGAAAATTTCTGCTGCCGTTGATAGAGGGGGCAGTCTAACGAAGTGGCTAACGATACTGGAATTTGACACTGCTCACAGAGGGGAAAGGGGTGCCCTCCATAGATACCCATGAGTAAGACAGTGGGGCCAATGCGAAGGCGGGAGGAGGGGGTCTCCCAACCTGGGCACGATGACAAGAAGACACCCAGAAACCTATGCTCTTTAATAGAATGAAGTTTGTTACCGAGAAGTTGACCAACGTTTTCCCAAACGGGTGCGAAGGTGGTCTATTGCAGCAAAATATCCAAAAAAGGGAAACCTCGATAGGAAATTGGTAGTCATATACTCTGACCGCCAGCAGTGTCCTGTTCATTGCCCTACGCGACATGACCGGACCCAACAAAAAACAATATCTTTATGTTTGGTAAGATAGGGGCGTACCAAAGTTGGATACGGAGAACGGGGGATGAGATGTACAAATTTCGTATAGCCTTAGAGCACAAAGGGGAGCCCCTGGACTACTAAAAATGAGACAAGGCAAAATGCGATACGAAAATGCGCAAGAATGGCAACATTTTCAGCATAAAAATGCAGCTGAAATGTAAATGCCCCGTACGACCTGTCCAAACACGCTGAGAATCCACCCGTCTGAAGATTTTAGACCCATCTGTGTACACAGGGTGGCATGAAAAGAGGTGGAAGGTCAAGAAAAAGAGAGGGGGAAGCCACCGTGGGCATTGAGCTTTCGGAAAGGGGGAGGAGAAAAGAACAGACCCGAACAGCTGGAACTTCCCAGGGGGGGGGGAAAATAATGCTACAAAAAACAATAAGGTGGTAACGAAGGGGACAAGATAAATAGGCAAGAGAAAGGGGACGGAGAAAACAGGGGGGCGAACGAATAAAGAATGTCTATAATATGGGTGACCATTCTATAATAAAGGGATTGTGTAGATCGGAGAGCGACATAGTAACAAAGGGCAAGGGGCCAAACCGGCGATCAGAAAAGGAGGGAAAATTTTGCTTCTGTATAAGGCTCTCAACGGGGGAAGAGCGAAAAGCACCAAGGCACAACGAAACCCTTGGGATGGATAATTAAGGCTAAGAGAGAGCAGGAGAGGCCGCAATAAATTTTGCCCCACCATAATCGGTTTCGAAAAAACGAGGCGAATGTGGGCAAAGCAATTTCACGATCAGCCCCCCCGGGAAAGATGAGCAGGGTTTAAAAAAAGGTTTGGGCCGGGCTGTGACAAGTTGTTTTCAAGAGGAAATTTGGGGTTTCCAGGTTAACCGACGGTCAAGAAAGGCCTAAAAACCTGACGAAATCACGTTGGGGGATCGGGGCCTAAGAACAAAGGATGATGGGAGATAACAGAGCGTCTAGTGAAAGAAATTTGGTAGTTTTGGTACTTAAAAAATTTAAAACCCATGTGGGTGGCCCAAGTGGAAACACGGTCGACCGCATGCTGGAGAGAAACGCAATAAGTGACAGTCACCCGCCTCCAACAAAGCGAAGTCATCAACATAGAGTGTAAACCAAAATTGGGGAAAACAGAGGCCAAATCTTTTATAGCAAGGAGAAAAATTTTGGGTGCTTAAACACACCCCCTGAGGGACACCTTCACTTGGACAAGTCCGGAAAGAACATTTTGACTCGAACAGGGAAAGTCGTCAGTAAAAAGTTAAGGGAAAGGTGTAGATTCCCTCGGGGCCTAAGGAATGGGCCTGGGCCAAAATATTATACCTCCAATTGTGTCAATGCCTTCTCAAGGTCAAAAAAAAAAGGAAAAAACTAGGATTATTCGCAAGCTTTACGAACATACGTACCCAAAGCGTAGTAAGGGGTCTATTAGAAACCCTTACGAAAGCCATATTGCTGGGGGAGAGACTGTTTTGAGTCTCTAAATACCACTTTAAACGTCGATTTACGGGGCTTCCATCACTTTGAAAACTCCCTTTGTAAGGCGAGGGGGCATAGGGGGAGGCATCGTCCTGTAGTCCCCGGGTTTTGCGGAAAGGGAGAACAAGGGCAATTTCCACAGCTGGGAAAACCCTTTGTGCCCAAATAAGTTTGAAGAGGGGGTAAAGGCTACAAGGGCTGACCGTGAAAAATGTTGTAACATACGAATAGAATTCATCAGGCCCCACTGCCGAGATCGGCAAGCTAGACGTTCCCTCCAGTTCTTGAAGTGAAAAAAAGGCACATTATACTTTTTTCTTCCCGAAGAAGAAAAGTCCAAGGGACTAACTCTCTGGCAGACTTTGGGGAAAAAAACAGGGCATAGATGGAGCCCTGGGGAAATAGGGACCAATGTGTGCCAATTCAATGGCAACGTCGAGAGGGTTGCTATGCAACCCAGTGACCCTAGAACAGAGCCGGGTCAGGAGAGTATTTACCCTCAATTTTCCTCACTTTTTTCCAGACGCCTCATAGAAAAACAGAGGTGAGGGGGAAACATAGCCCTCGCCAACAAGTGCGTTTAGTTTCACGGATGACACGCGAGCGATCGCACGCTTCTGTTTAAAAATCAACAAGTCTCTCAGGGTTCTATTGTCCCGGACCTGCCCCATGCAGCCGTTTCAAATGTACTGCACGAGCACAACGGAGACCACCAAGGCACGCCTTCTAGAATGCCTCCGGGGTTTTGGGGGTATAGAATAGAAGCCGGGAAAACTGAGTCGAAAGATTGTAGGACTCATCAATGGGGGATGAGAAGGAACCCACTAAAAGCATGAGGGGTGAGTAAAGACCCCAAATTTTGGGGCCCGATCAAATTGCCCGAGGGCTAGGGGAAGTGGTGAATAGAAGGGAAAAGAAAGAATATGGGAAAATGACGCTGTCATGTAATTCTGGAGAACAACCGGGTGAAGCATGCAGGGGAGGAAGAGCAACTGAAGATGATCAAAAAAGATATGAGTACGAGGATCAAAAGGGGTGGGAGAAAACCCGTATTTAAAACATGGAGAGGGTGAGGGGCAAGAAAAGCCCCCCAACGAATCCACGGAGTCACAATGAACCCCCCCCCGAAAAAAGGGGGGCATTAAAACACCAAGTAACAGAAGTGGGGGTAAAGGATAAAACAAGAAAGGCAAATCTGGATAGAAAATCTCGAAAGGAGAGAGAAAAAAGAACATATTGAAACCACTTTTAAAGGGGAACGGGCTGCGGAAATGCACGAGGTAGGACAAATAGTTGACAGTACGAAATCATTGCGAAAGAAGGGCACTTTCATTAAAGGTCCCATCTGAGAAAGGACCGAAGAATCAAAAAATTATAGCCTGAGATATTTGGGAAAACGGGCCGAGTGAAAATTTTGGTTTTTGAAGCAACCCAACGGGGGAAAACCGGGGAAAAGCAACATCTGAGCCACCCCGATTACCCCTGACCGCGGATATTCACTGTAAATGGGCCCCATGTTTGGGGCAAAAAGAAAATACGGAATCGGGGTAAAGGCACCTACGACTAGAGGGTTAGAAAATCAACGGTGGTGGCTTTTGGAAATGTTAAAGTACGAAGGAACGAGCGTTGCAAGAAGGGTTTTTAAAGATGGAGGAAGGGAAGAGAAGGGAAAGGAAGTGAATCTGCCTTGAAGGTTTAGTCCTGAAATTTAAATTCAAATGGCTCAAGTGTTTCTGAATTCAAAAATTAGGGGAAACCATATTGGAGATAGAGGAGGAGGGTATAAAGAGGGGACAGTAATGGACGTCCCCAAAGTAGGGGGGGGAGGGAAAAGTGAAGGGGACTGGAGATAAAGGGGGGGGGGGGACAAAAAGGGGTAAAACCCCGGGGGGTGCAGAAGAGGGAAAACTTGGGGGGGAACGGGGGGGAAAGGGGCATAGTAGAGGGGAGGTGAATCTCCACACTTGTAATAGAGCCAGGAGAGGGGGAAAAACTTTACAGAGACTGGAAAAGGGAACGTGTAGTGGGAAAAAGGGAAAAGGAGGGGCAAAGAAGATTTGAGCAATGTGGATTTTTTGGACTTTCTGATAGAGGGGCGTTGTTTAGGGGTTCGACGGGTCTTTCGATACTGGGCTTTGAGGGAAAGGGCGCGAAGATGTTTAAACAGACTGAAATTTTTAGTCGGGACGTCAGAGCCAAAGGGCAGCAAAAGATTAACCGTAAGGGTAGGGGGGGTAACAACAAGAGGCGCAAAGATGGGACCCCCAAAGGGGGGATGTTTGGAAACACGAGAATAAGAAAAAACGGGGTAGTCTCCCTTGGGGGCGGAGATATAACTGCCCTAGCAAAGGGGGGCCTTCTGCCTCTTTTAGGCAAACGGATTTCACGGGTTTAAAAAAAGTAGACCTGGCAACGGCGGAGACGAAGGGTGAGCTCATTACAATTAAGGGAAGATGGGGTTGACTGCAAAATGTATTAGAATGGTTTTTCGGCACCCAGACTGGGGTTCGGCCATAGATCTGCAATATTTCCTGGTGACCAAAACGCCAGCAATTTCTACTTTTTGCGGTGTGTATCACCTTTCGAACTTTTTAACCGATGCCCGCACATATACAGAGGACGGGGGTTTTCCCGGGGCAAAAGTTAAACGGCCACATTGCAAGGGTAACCTCCCCCCCCGGCAGGAAGGACATAAGTTCTACTTTGAGGGTTGGGGGGATCTGGGGTTTCCCGCGTTCAAAAAAGTCATTGCCACAAACGGAAATTCTGTTGACATGTATGGGGGAGAATGACAGTACCACTACAAGAATGAGAGAAAGATGTTTTTTTAATAGTGAAGGATAGTATCGTATTCAAAGGGGAGAAAAACATGACTTGGGTACATTCTGGACAGTGCATGCGCGTCCGCTCTTGAGAGCGGAAATGAAATACTCTGCCAACATGACGCAGGAGCGCTTTTGGGAATCAAGGTCAGAAAGGGAGGCAGAAGAAGAAGTTGGTCTTAAAGTAAAAAATTTAGTCCTTGTGTGGGCCGAAACTGAGCGTGGAGGGGAGTGCTTGACGTTCGGGCGTTTCCGGTAGAATGGGAAGGGAACGACGGAGCATCCAGGAATTGACGTTGGGGTTTTGGAGAGGACCGGGTTTGGTCCGGCATGAATGGGTGGGGGGGAATTCGAAAATTGCCGTACCGTAGAGGGAAAGCCGGAAACATAGTCAAAAGGGGAAACGGATTCAGACAATCGAAAGGGGTCCCGTCGAAGCCCCCCGGGACCTGAAGCGGGTGAGGAAACAGCACCCCAAGAGGTACAGGGGCATCAGGAGTGTCCGAAAGTGGTCTAAACCCAAAAGGGAGGTCGAATGGGGGGGGGGGATCAAAAGGGGCCCGGGGTAGTGGTTTTAGGACTAGGGGGGTGCATGGTTAGGTTATCCCTTTGCTTTTTGTTTTAAGAAAAAAAAAAGAAAAAAGAAAAAAAATAAAAAAAAAAAAAAGAATAAAAAAAGGGGGGAGCGGGGGGGAATATTCCCGGAGGAAAAAAGGGGCCGGGAAAACCCCCCTCCCCCCAAGAGGGCCGACACCGCTAGTAGCGCAGATGCAGCAGGAAACCCCTCCATACCCACCCTTCAGCCATAAACCAGCAATCCCGGATAGCAACCCCCATCGCCGAGCTACCCCGGGGGACAAAAAGAGGGCGGCCGGATATCCCCACAAAGCAAACCCCCTTAGCCACCACCCCCCGGGAATTCCGAAAGGTGGGTTCCAGAATACACCCTTTCCCCAAAAGACACCCAAAGCTACCCGGGGTACCGGGGAGGGGTCGGACATCCCAGGCCAATCCAATTCCACGGCAAAATAAACCCCACCGCCAAAACCTCAACGGGAAAGGGACGACCCCGGGGTCCTTCCCCCACCTAGGAACTACGCCCTGTGGAGAAATCACGAAAGGTAAAAAAGGAAAGGGCAAAAGGGAGGGGTGAGGAGGGGGAGGGGGAATGGAAAAAGGGGGAGGGATAGGGGAGGGGAGAAAGGGGGGAAATTTGGTCGGTCTGAGGAAAAAGCCGACAGGGCAATTCCTCAGACCAAGAGCCTCTTTACCACGCCAAGGAGCCCCCCCGAAGAGGGCAATGGGTTTTTAGAATGGGGCTGGTTTGCCCTGGGCAACCAAAGGCGTTTGTTTGTGACTGTTTCGTTTTTATAGGGCAATTTTTTTGTATATCTAAGTAATTTTTTTAAGAAAAATGTCGTCCGCAACAATACCATTGCCTTGGAGAATTCTGAGACCAGTCAACATCTCTAGGGCAGCGTAAATTTTCCCTTTTTGAGGCCTCGTCATGGGTCTAAATGAAACTTTGTTGTATTCAAAGGGGTTTCTAATGCTGAAAGGAAGGGAGGGATGGTCTGTAGTGCTACTGTGATTACCCTGATTTAAGGGGGGCTAGATATTGGCCATATGTGGTCTATTTGGGGTTTCACTTGTCTCATGACCTGGGTTTTTTAGTTTTTGTTGGATAAAAAGTGTGTTGTTCATATTTTTGATGAAATCAGTTACAGGGGATCACTAGAGGCCAAGGGTTTAAAGTTGAATCTCCACTAAGAAAGGTGGGTGCTTTTTCATTTTTCTGTTTGTTATTAGTGCCTTTTAAATTCTCACGAAATTTGGATGTTTGTGTGGGGTATCCGGGAATGGCACCGATTGTTAAGCTCTTTAAAGGGTTTTTTAAAAGCAAAATTTGCAAAAAGTATTCCCCAATTCATCACTAAAGCAAGTGGGGCAATACAAATAATTTGGGTTTGAGTAAAAGATTGCAATACCCCCCCCAACTTGGTAGGGCTGCAGTTGTGGATTGCTGTGTACCTGGGAAAGGGGAGATCTATTGTGTCCTGCTTTAAACCGGGCTCAGAAGAAAAATCAGGAGAAGGGTGTCTTTGTGACTCAAGGAGTGCGGAGGTCCCTCATAGTGTTTTTTCTTAAGGACCGATTTTTAGTTAATACTGATAGACTTTTAGCATTGTTTAGGATATGCTGGGTTTTGATGCTGTGTAAAAAGGCAGTTTTTCCCCAAAAGGTTTTGATTTGGGGGTTTTTTAAAATATCTATTTCTACAAGTACATTACAAGGTATACAGACCACAGCTACATCAATGACATACCACTATATTTAAAACCCCTTTGTGATGTATTCAACTGGGCTTTTGGGAGTCCTAAGGGGGACCTAATTTAACCAAATTTCAGTGGACCCTCAGGTAACGATGGGATCACCTAACATTTAAAACCGGCACGATACATTTTTAAAGCAAAAATTTTGCCTCGGCTAGCGCTAAAAAAACTCACCCCCCAAAACATTTCGTTCGAGACGTGTCCACGTGTGGCCTGAGCGCGCCTCACTTTTTCCCTGGTGCCGTGTTTACAAAACCACCCCTCATCGCCAAAGCAAACAATCGGGAAAATTTCATATTACACAGCGTTTTTAGGATTGACCTTCAAAATAACACCAGGGGCCCCCAAAAAAGCTTCTATGCCAACCCTACAGGAAAAAGGTTAGAATTACTATGGATATGAAAAAAGAATAATTCTAAGTACGAAAGTGGAGTGCATGTCTCCGAGCTGGCCAGGGGGGGATACAAAACCCCAATCAACCCTCGACAAATTTTGGCCAAGAAAACAACTCAAAGGGAAACGTCTACAAAAGGTGCAAATTTTTTCAATAAGAATCGCAAATATCGAAGATGTTGAAACTGTTACTGGGTGGAAAATGAAAAAAAAATAGCAGGGATAGCATCTCTCAAGCGATCATATGTGAAAAGGGAGGAAGTTGCTGAGGATTTAATTGAAAAATGCCTGCAACTAGTGGTATGTGGGTGAAATTTTAAGGGCCAGCAAAGGTTGGTTTTTAAGATTTTAAAAATCGGGTTTTGGGATACAATGTGATAAGGCATGGGGGAGGCTGCCAAAAAACAGCGAAAAATATGTAAGGAATTCAAGGATACATAAACAGCAAAGGGTTTAAACCTTAATTTTTTTTTTTTATTTTTTTTTTATTATCACACCGGCCGTTTCCCCACCAAGGCAGGGTGGCCCGAAAAAGAAAAACTTTCACCATCATTCACTCCATCACTGTCTTGCCAGAAGGGGGGCTTTACACTACAGTTTTTAAACTGCAACATTAACACCCCTCCTTCAGAGTGCAGGCACTGTACTTCCCATCTCCAGGACTCAAGTCCCCCCTGCTGGTTTCCCTGAATCCCTTCATAAATGTTATTTTTGCTCACACTCCAACAGCACTTTCAAGTTTTAAAAAACCATTTGCCCTCCATTCACTCCTATCAAACACCTCAACGGCATGCCTGCGGGAAAAGTCCAAGCCCTTCGCACACAAAACCTCCTTTACCCCCTCCCTCCAACCCTTCCTGGGCCGACCCCTACCCCCCCTTCCTTCCACAAACAGACTGATACACTCTTGAAGTCATTCTGTTTCGCTCCATTCTCTCACATGTCCGAACCACCTCAACAACCCTTCCTCAGCCCTCTGGACAATTTTTTTTGGGTAATCCCGCACCTCCCCTAACTTCCAAACACGAATTCTCTGCATTATATTCACCCCACACATTGCCCTCAGACATGACATCTCCACTGCCTCCAGCCTTCTCCTCGCTGCAACATTCATCACCCATGCTTCACACCCCATATAAGACCGTTGGTAAAACTATACTCTCATACATTCCCCTCTTTGCCTCCAAGGACAAAGTTCTTTGTCTCCACAGACTCCTAAATGCACCACTCACTCTTTTTCCCTCATCAATTCAATGATTCACCTCATCTTTCATAGACCCATCCGCTGACACGTCCACTCCCAAATATCTGAATACGTTCACCTCCTCCATACTCTCTCCCTCCAAATCTGATATTCAATCTTTCATCACCTAATCTTTTTGTTATCCTCAAAACCTTACTCTTTCCTGTATTCACCTTTAATTTTCTTCTTTTGAAACACCCTACCAAATTCATCCACCAATCTCTGCAACTTCTCTTCAGAATCTCCCAAGAGCACAGTGTCATCACAAAGAGCAGCGTGACAACTCCCACTTTTGGTGTATTCTTTATCTTTTAACTCCACGCCTCTTGCCAAGACCCTCGCATTTACTTCTCTTACAACCCCATCTATAAATATATTAAACAACCACGGTGACATCACACATCCTTGTCTAAGGCCTACTTTTACTGGGAAAAAATTTCCCTTTTTCCTACATACTCTAACTTGAGCCTCACTATCCTCGTAAAAACTCTTCACTGCTTTCAGTAACCTACCTCCTACACCATACACTTGCAACATCTGCCACATTGCCCCCCTATCCACCCTGTCATACGCCTTTTCCAAATCCATAAATGCCACAAAGACCTCTTTAGCCTTATCTAAATACTGTTCACTTATATGTTTCACTGTAAACACCTGGTCCACACACCCCCTACCTTTCCTAAAGCCTCCTTGTTCATCTGCTATCCTATTCTCCGTCTTACTCTTAATTCTTTCAATTACAGTGGACCCCCGCATAACGATGGCATCGCATAGCGATTTTTCCGCATAACGATTACTTTTATCGCAAAATTTTTGCCCCGCATACCGATTAAAAACCCGCATACCGATTTTCGTCCGAGACGCGTCCAATGTGCCCTCACATGTGCCGGCCGTCCCATTGTTTACCAGCCAGCCTCCGCGGTAACATCCAAGCATACACTCGGAATATTTCGTATTATTACAGTGTTTTCGGTGGTGTTTCTGGAAAATAAGTGACCATGGGCCCCAAGAAAGCTTCTAGTGCAACCCTGTGGTAAAAAGGGTGAGAATTAGTATGGAAATTAAGAAAGATTTTAAAGGGGTTTGGGGCTAACCCTGAGAAAGCCTATGGCATTGGGGAATCCATTGTGCCTACTTCAAAGATTAAGGAAATGTGTGCAGAGTGGTTTTGAACTGCAAACCTTTATAGATGAAAATCACCCTGACACAGCTGTTGCAAGCCGTGCTTGTGACTATTTCAATGACAATTTTTATGGCCCATTTTAGGAAAGTCTTGAAGAAACGGAGGTACAGAGCTCTATGGACAGATTTGTTGTGCGACAGAGGTCCAGTGACTCGAAGCTGGTCCTAGTGGCATTAAAAGAAGAAGGGAAGTAACCCCAGAAAAGGACTTGCTACCTCAATCCTAATGGAAGGGGATTCCCCTTCTAAACAGTAAGAAGATAATGCTCTCCCCTCCTCCCATCCCATCAATCATCACCAGATCTTCAATAAAAGTAAGTGTCATGTAATTGTGCATGCCTTTTTCAGTTTGTGTGTATTAAAATTAACATTTCATGTGGTAAAAAAAAATTTTTTTCATACTTTTGGGCGTCTTGCACGGATTAATTTTATTTCCATTATTTCTTATGGGGAAAATTAATTCGCATAACGATTATTTCGCATAACGATGAGCCCTCTTGCACGGATTAAAATCGTTAACCGGGGGTCCACTGTATAACTCTACCATACACTTTACCAGGTACACTCAACAGACTTATCCCCCTATAATTTTTGCACTCTCTTTTATCCCCTTTGCCTTTATACAAAGGAACTATGCATGCTCTCTGCCAATCCCTAGGTACCTTACCCTCTTCCATACATTTATTAAATAATTGCACCAACCACTCCAAAACTATATCCCCACCTGCTTTTAACATTTCTATCTTTATCCCATCAATCCCGGCTGCCTTACCCCCTTTATTTTACCTACTGCCTCACGAACTTCCCCCACACTCACAACTGCTCTTCCTCACTCCTACAAGATGTTATTCCTCCTTGCCCTATACACGAATCACAGCTTCCCTATCTTCATCAACATTTAACAATTCCTCAAAATATTCCTTCCATCTTCCCCAATACCTCTAACTCTCCATTTAATAACTCTCCTCTCCTATTTTTAACTGACAAATCCATTTGTTCCTAGGTTTTCTTAACTTGTTAATCTCACTCCAAAACTTTTTTCTTATTTTCAACAAAATTTGTTGATAACATCTCACCCACTCTCTCATTTGCTCTCTTTTACATTGCTTCACCACTCTCTTAACTTCTCTCTTTTTCTCCATAATTTCTTCCCTCTTGCATCACTTCTACTTTGTAAAAACTTCTCATATGCTAACTTTTTCCCCCTTTACTACTCTCTTTACACATCATTCCCACCAATCGCTCCTCTTCCCTCCTGCACCCACTTTCCTGTAACCACAAACTCTGCTGAACACTCTAACACTACATTTTTAAACCTACCCCATACCTCTTCGACCCCATTGCCTATGCTCTCATTAGCCCATCTACCCTCCAATACTGTTTTTATCTTCCCCTAACTGCCTCCTCTTTAGTTTATAAACCTTCACCTCTCTCTTTCCCTGATGCTTCTATTCTCCTTGTACCCCCATCTACCTTTTACCTCATGTAGCTACAACTAGAAGTGATCTGATATAATCTGTGGCCCCTCTATAAACATGTACATCCTGAAGTCTACTCAACAGTCTTTTATCTCCCAAATACATAATCCAACAAACTACTGTCATTTCGCCCTACATCATATCGTGTATACTTATTTATCCTTTTTTTCTTAAAATATGTATTACCTATAACTAAACCCCTTTCTATACAAAGTTCAATAAAAGGGGCTCCCATTATCAATTAACACCTGGCACCCCAAACTTACCTACCCACCCTCTCTAAAAGTTTTCTCCTACTTTAGCATTCAAGTCCCCTACCACAATTACTCTCTCACTTGGTCAAAGGCTCCTATACATTCACTTAACATCTCCCAAAATCTCTCTCTCTCTCTGCATTCCTCTCTTCTCCAGTGCATACACGCTTAAACAAGTGTTTAATTATTGTGATTAAAAAAGGCCCCTTGTTTTGGAAGAAATGCCCAAAACAGGACCCTAAATTACTCAGGAGGGAAAAGGCACTCCCAGGACATAAGCCTATGAAAGACAGCTTACTCTCTTGATGTGTGCTAAGTTAGTGGTGAGCAAAGTAACCCCTTATTGTTGTATCACTCTGAAACTCCCAGAGTGCCAGGAAAAACAATGCCTCAAGGTAATTGGTGTAAATGTGGAGGAAACCAGAAAGGCATGTCCTAAGACCTTTCTATGACGTTACACCATGCATTGCCCCCACTGTGAAAAATTACCTCCGGGAAAATAAATTGAGCTTAAGTGCCTCCTGGTTTTAGACAATGCCTCCTGGTCATCCTTCAGACATGGCCGAGCGACTTTCTGGGACATACTTCATTAAGGTGAAGTTTTTTTCCTCCTAATACCACTCCTCTCCTGCAGCCCATGGACCAGCAGTCATTGCAAACTTCAAAAAACTCTACACAAGAGCATTTTTGAAAGGTGCTTTGTAGTGACCACAGAAACTCGTGACTCTAAGAGAGTTTTGGGGAGATCCCCTTTAGCATCCTCAAATTTTGTAAACATTATAGGTAAGGCTTGGAAGGAAGTGACTAAAGGGCCTTGAACTCTGCTTGGAAGAAACTGTGGCCAGAATGTGTAGACAAAAGGGATTTTGAAGGGTTTGAGGCTAACCCTGAAGGTGTATGCTAGTTGTGGAATCAATTGTGGCATTGGGGGGTCCTTGGGGTTGGAGGTTAGTGGGAGGATGTGGTAGAGTTTGTGGAGGATGACAATGAAGAACCAACCACTGATGAGCTGCAAGATCATCTTCAACACAAGAGTCAGACCTGAGGAAACCCGCTCCAGAGGAGGGGATAGAGAAATTGAGGAAGTTTGCCCACTTCAAAGATTAAGGAAATGTGTGCAAAGTGGGTTGAAGTGCAAACCTTTTTGATGAAAATCAACCCTCACACAGCTATTGCAAGCCTGCTGGCAACCTGCAAAACTGACAATGTTGTGAAACACTTTAGGAAAGTCATAAGGAACGGGAGGTAAAAGGCCCCTATGGACAGATATGTTTTGCAACAGAGGGCCAGTGACTCTCAAGCTGGTCCTAGTGGCATTAAAAAAAAGGGAAGTAACCCCAGAAAAGGACTTGCTACCCAAGTCCTAATGGAAGGGGGTTCCCCTTCTAAACATTAACAACATCCACTCTCCCCCCTCCTCCCACCCATCAATCATCACCAGATCTTCAATAAAGATAAGTGTCAGTTTGTGTGTATTAAAAATAATATTTCATGTGGTAAAAAAAAAAATTTTTTTTATACTTTGGGGGGTCAGGAACGGATTAACTTGATTTCCATTATTTCTTATGGGGAAAATTAATTCAGCTAACAATAATTTCAGCCAACGATGAATTTCAGGAACGATTAATATCGTTAGCTGAGGGTCCACTGTATATGGTCACACCTTGCCCTGGCAAATGGCTGTCACCACACTTTTCGGCTTAAGTCTGAGGTCTTCTGTTCTTGAAAGGCGTCGGTCAAAACACGTGTGCCCCCACCCCAATGTGGGGTGCTTTGACCACCATATAAGCCCAAGGGAAAGCATGATCAGGAGACTTCGAGCAGAGCTGCTGCTGTGTGCAGAGCTCTGAGCAGGGGGATTCGAGAGAGCTGCTGCTGGGGTACAGGGCTCGGGGGAAGGCTGCTGAAGTCTCTGGAGGAGACTGTTGAACATTGGGCAAGAGTACTGGCTTGGAGGAGTACTCATGCTGTGTAGGTCCCTTTGGGACCTTGGCTGAGTTCCTTTGGTGAACTGTCCCTTGGGAAATATAATTGTAAGTTATATTCTGTTTTTTTCAAGTTGATTGGGGTTTCCCCGTCTCACTGCTTATATGTACCACCCCATTTATCTAAACACAATAATGTACTCCTGTTCCCAAATATATTATTATACAAGGACTTAATAATAAACTGTGTTTGAGTGAAATAGTAATATTCACTGTCCCCGTTATTTGTTTCTTTTAAATTTATTAATTTATTTAAAGTAGTGAGAGGGTGAGTAGTGTGGTGGTTGAGTAATGCGAGGTGATGGGGTAGTCACCAGTGACCTCACATTACCTACCTCTGCTGTGTCACTAGACTCACCTCTCTGCCTATTCCATTCCTACTCCCTCCCTTTACTCACATATTCCTAATTATCGATACATTCCAATACCCTCCTACATGTTGAAGATTGAGACACTTATGCAGCATATGGGAATCTTTATTCAGGAAACGTTTCGCCACACAGTGGCTTCATCAGTCCAATACAAAGAGGAAGGCGTAAGGGGAGGAGTATGAGGTAATCAGTCCCCCCAAAACCCGGAGTCGATGTGTTTTAGTCCATCAATCTTGTAGATTGACTGATGAAGCCACTGTGTGGCGAAACGTTTCCTGAATAAAGATTCCCATATGCTGCATAAGTTCTCAATCTTCAACTTGTCGGTTTTTCAAACCATTCATCACCCTCCTACATGACACCTTATTATGTTGACATATTTGGGCAAATTTGGTCAGTGTTGTCCCAGGATGCAACCCACACCATACAGGCACCTAAAGTCAGTACCTGACCAGCCAAGCTGTGGTTTGTACGTCGGGTTGATGCGGCCAACAGTAACAGCCTGGTTGATCATGCTCTGATCCACCATGAGGACTGGTCACAGACCGGGCCACAGGAGTGTTGACCCCTGAAACCCTGTCCAGTATACACCAGTCAACTAACACCCAGATACCCATTTTATACTGATAGGTGTGTATGGAGAGCAGGTGTCTTAAAGAAAAAAAATCCTAATGTTTTTCCAGCCGTACCTGGCATTCGAACTCTGGACCTCAGTGTGGAGCCGAGTGTGCTAGTGATCGAGCTACAGGGCATCTAAATCCGTGCAAACTGTTGAGAGATTAGGAAAAATAGTGTATTTATTTTGTCTGGGCATCAATTCGGAACTAATCAATGCTTAGCATTGAGTGAAAGTCACACACCTGTCTTGAGTGGGGAAGAGACACATCCACCTTCGGTGGAGTAAGGTTAAGGCTATTTTTGGTTGGATTAACGAAAGTTTTTAAAAGTTTTTCATTACATTTTCACCATTTTGCACAACAGAATACTCTTTGGGAAATTTTAAAAACCCAAATTAATATACACAATTCAAGCCATAATTATTAGCCAAAACTGGCCGAGGAGCATTTGTCACAGTACTCCCTTGCTTGCTGCTGCAATAAAAAATAAACACGATAATAGGTCCAGTCATTACATCACAGTCACAGTGATGCCATAAGTTATTTTAGTACATGTACCATAAGTACAATTATCACAGAGAGTAATGGTCAGTAAATTACCTAGGGTAACCCCTAAAAGTGATGCGTTTCCACTGGGGTCCTTGATAACAGCATCGCATAATAATCACAAAGTTTGCCCAGGGAAAAATCAATTAAGTGTACGTTCTCAATACATAATATGGCTATACAGAGAAGCGCTAAACTCACAGGGGTCATACAGTACCTTTGGGAAAAAAGGAAAGGGTTTGATCCCAAAGGGCGAAGTGGATAATTTGGATTTCTTGGGTCAAGAGCCCTTTACTGGCATCCTTGGGAAAGGAAACCTTATGAACATATTTTTTTAATATGCAATTTTAATCAGGGGAACCCCTAAATCCACAGGGGTAAAAGAATCTGGTGAATGGGAGGCAATCAGGGTTTGATCCAAGGAAAGTTAGGACAAGACCAGTTCCCTGATCAAGAGCCCTACGGGTGTCCAGTAGCTCTACTGATAGTGCACATTGAGGTCTGGAGGTTGATTCCCGTTATGGGTGGAAACACTAGGATGTTTCCTTAAGACGCCTGCTGTCTATGTTTACCTAACAGTTTTGTTAGTTTATTCAGGTAAACACAAATAGTTACATAGATAATTATACGTAGCAGCATATAAGTAGAGAACCTGGGATTACCCAAAAAAGTCAGACAAAGTGACTTATTTCCTTTGGGAGTTCCTGAAAATGAAAAAAAAAAGGCACGATACCGGGGACTGGAAAAATATACAAATAACCCGCACATAGGAGAGAAAAAGCTTACAGCGATGTTTCGAGCTCTGTCCCCCCAGTGTCCAAGGAAGTTTAGTTTAATATACTCAAATAACCCCCTCACAGGGGAAAACAAACTTAAAAAGACGTCTTGGCACGACTGGAACCATTAACTAGTCACACATGTTTACTAGTTAATGGTTCAAGTACACCACCTGGAGAATACCTGGAGAGGGTTTCGGGAGTTGACATCGCGCAAGTTTCAGTCTTCCATTATTTGTGTATTCAAATAACCCGCACCTGATGTTAGTTGACTATGTGGCAAGTTTATTCAGGTACAGGGATACATAAATAGTTACAAAAAATTATCATACATAACAATTCCCTAGGATAACCTAAGTCAGATAAGTGACTTATTTCCATTGGGGTCGCATCCTGGGACAAAATTGACCTAAGAAAAGGTAAGATTTCTTTTCGGATTTTTAACCCCGGAGGGTTAGCCACCCAGGATACCCAAGAAAGTCCAGTGCGTCATCGAGGACTGTCTAAACTTATTTCCATTGGGGTCCTTAATCTTTTCCCCCAGAGCGACCCACACCAGTCACTAACACCCAGGGACCTATTTGCTGCTAGGTGAACAGGACAACAGGTGTAAGGAAACGTGTCAAAATGTTTCCACCCCGCCGGGAATCGAACCCTGGCCCTCCATGTGTGAAGCGGGAGATTTAGCCACCAGGCCACCGGGTCCTGCGGGGAAAACTTTTGCACAACAAGTCTTTCTATATAGTAGTATGTCACTGATATCAGCTATGGCGTATAAGTTGCATCATGTACTTGTAGAGATGAATATTATTTTTTTTATTATTTTTTTTTTTATTATCACACTGGCCGATTCCCACCAAGGCAGTGTGGCCTGAAAAAGAAAAACTTTCAAACCATCATTCACTCCATCACTGTCTTGCCAGAAGGTTGCTTTACACTACAGTTTTTAAAACTGCAACATTAACACCCCTCCTTCAGAGTGCAGGCACTGTACTTCCCATCTCCGGACTCAAGTCCGGCCTGCCGTTTCCCTGAACCCCTTCATAAATGTTACTTTGCTCACACTCCAACAGCACGTCAAGTATTAAAAACCATTTGTCTCCATTCACTCCTATCAAACACGCTCACGCATGCCTGTTGGAAGTCCAAGCCCCTCGCACAAAAAAACCTCCTTTAACCCCCTCTCTCCAACCTTTCCTAGCCGACCCCTACCCCGCCTTCCTTCCACTACAGACTGATACACTCTTGAAGTCATTCTGTTTCGCTCCATTCTCTCTACATGTTCCCGAACCACCTCAACAACCTTTTTCCCCAGCCCTCTGGACAAAAAGTTTTTGGTAATCCCGCACCTCCTCCTAACTTTCCCCAAAACTACAAATTCTCTGCATTATATTCACACCACACATTGCCCTCAGACATGACTCTCCACTGCCTCCACCTTCTCCTCACTGCAACATTCATCACCCATGCTTCACAAACCCCTATAAGAGCGTTGGTAAAACTTTACTCTCATACATTCCCCTCTTTGCCCCCAAGGACAAAGTTCTTTGTCTCCACAGACTCCTAAGTGCACCACTCAACCTTTTCCCCTCATCAATTCTATGATTTACCTCATCTTTCATAGACCCATCCGCTGACACGTCCACCTCCCAAATATCTGAACACATTTACCTCCCCATACTCTCTCCTCCAATTTGATATTCAATCTTTCATAATCTAATCTTTTTGTTATCCTCATAACCTTACTCTTTCCTTTTTTCCCCTTTTAATTTTCTTTTTTTGGACACCCACCAAATTCATCCACCAATCCTGCAACTTCTCTTCAGAATCCCCAAAGCACAGTGTCATCAAAAAGGCAGCTGTGCAACCCCCTTTGTGTTTTCTTTATTTTTTAACTCCACCCTCTTGCCAAACCCCTCGCTTTTAACTTCTCTTCAACCCCATCTAAAATATTTAAACAACCAGGGTAAATCACACATCCTTGTCAAGGCCAATTTTACGGGGAAAAAATTTTTCCCTCTTTCCCTACATACTCTAACTTGACCCTTACTATCCTCAAAAACCTCATGCTTCAGTAACCTACCTCCACACCAACACTTGCAACACTGCCACATTGCCCCCCCTACCACCCTGTCTATGCCTTTTTCCAAATCCATAAATGCCACAAAGACCTTTTTAGCCTTATCTAAATACTTTTCACTTTTTTGTTTCCCCTGTAAACACCTGGTCCACACACCCCCTACCTTTCCCAAACCTCCTTGTTCACTCTATCCTATTCTCCATCTTACTCTTTAATTTTTTTCAATTAACTCTACCATACACTTTACCAGGTATACTCAGCAGACTTTTCCCCCTATAATTTTTGGGACTCCTTTTGTCCCCTTCCTTTATACAAAGGAACTAGCATGCTCTCTGCCCCTCCCTATACCTTTCCCTCTTTCCCTACATTTTTAAATAATTTCACCAACCACTCCAAAAAATATCCCCCCCCCTCTTTTTAAAATTTCCCATCTTTTCCCATAATCCCGGCTGCCTTACCCCCTTTTTTTTTTTTTTTTCCTCAAAATTTTTCCCCCCCCCCCCTCACAACGGGGTCTTCCCCCACTCCCACAAGAGTTATTCCTCCTTGTCCATACACGAAACACAGCTTCCCTATCTTCACAACTTTAACAAATTCCCCCAAAATATTCCCCCACTTTCCCCCAAACCTCTAACTCTCCTTTTTAAAAACTCTCCCTCCTATTTTTAACTGGCAAATCCATTTGTTCTCTAGGGTTTTCTTAAAATTGTAAACTCACTCCAAAACTTTTTCTATTTTTTCAACAAAATTTTTTTTATAACATCTCACCCACTCTCCATTTTGCTCTCTTTTACATTGCTTCACCACTCTCTTAACCTTCTTTTTCTCCATATACTCTTCCCTCCTTGCATCACTTCTACTTTGAAAAAACTTCTCAATGCCAACTTTTTCCCCCTTTTACTACCCCTTTTTACTCATCATTCCACCAATCGCTCCTCTTCCTCCCGCACCCATTTTCCTGTAACCACAAACTTCTGCTAAACCCCAATACACTCTTTTTTAAACCCAAAACCCCCAACCTTTTCGACCCCAATGCCTATGCTCTCATTAGCTCATCTATCCCCAAAAACTTTTTTAATTTTTCCCCAACTGCCCCCTCTTTTTTTTTAAAAACCCTTCCCTCTCTCTTCCCTGATCTTCTATTCCCTTGTATCACATCTCCCTTTTTACCTCATTAGCTAAAACTAGAAAGTGATCTGATATATCGTGGCCCCTCATAAACATGTACACCGAAGTCTACTCAAGTCTTTTATCTACCAATACATAATCCAACAAACAAAACTGTCTTTTTTGCCCTACAACATATTTTGATACTTATTTATCCTCTTTTTTTAAAAAATATGTATTACCTATAACTAAAACCCCTTTCTATACAAATTTCAATCAAAGGGCCCCCATTATCTTTTACACCGGGCCCCCCCAAAACTTCCCTACCACACCCTCCTAAAAGTTTCTCCTACTTTAGCTTTCAATCCCCTACCACAATTACCTCTCATTTGGTTCAAGGCCCCAACATCCTTTAAAACATCTCCCAAAATCTCTCTCTCTCCTCTGCATTCCTCTTTTCCCGGGTGCATACACGCTTATTTAACCCCTTTTTACATCCAACCTTTACTTTAAAAACCACTTAATTCTTGAATTTACACATTCATATTCTCTTTTCCCTTCCATACGACCTTCAAAATTTTCGCTACCCCTTCCTTTGCTCAACCTCTCAAAATCCGATTAAACCCATTTATTTCCCCCCACTAAACTCCCCTCCCCCTTCACTTTTTTTCGCTTTGGGCCAGGGCATCCAACTTCTTTTTTATCATAACATCAGCAAACATCTGTTTCTTTTCATCCGCACTACATCCACGCACATTTAAACATCCCCCTTTTATAAAGTTTTTTTTCTCTTTTTTTGTAAATGCTACAGAGAAGGGGGTTACAGCCCATTGCTCCCGGGGTATTTTTATTATGAATATTTTTATTATTTTAATTTTTACCGGGATCAAGGGTTAGGGAACTTAGGTATTCATTTCACTACTGACCGTTTGTAGTTTGGTAACATCCAGGTTTACCGCAGATTTAAACTTGTCAAACTTAAGCACTTTTAGCCACCCCCTGATAATGTAGCGTTCATCCCGGGCATTACGAGTGAGATGTTGCAGCAATAATCGAGGGCACTTACAGTCATAGAAGGAGGGGGTCCCCCTCTGGTTGGTATTATGGGTTGAGGAACTCAGGGGGCCGTTAAAAAATTTTCCTCCTAAAGTTTGAGAGTTTATAGGGCCACTAATAGCTTCCGCTGTATAGAATCCTATCTCCAGTTTTCGGCCCCTCAAAAGACATTCTTTAATTATGGTGAAGGGCTCTGATTTAAGAATTTGGCCCTGTTCTCCAATTCTTTGAATCGAGCCTGAATTTCCCCTAATATCCCCAGGTTCTTTCCCCATGAATTTAAATCAGTGTTTGGGGGAAGTAGAAAGACCGAACAAACTAAAGCGCATTGTGAAATGCACACGATTCTAAATTATATATATACAGAGACCTAATAATCTTGGACTTATAATTTCTCTATATCAAAATTAAAGGTCGATGGTAGGCCTATGATTGTGTCCTGTAAATATCTAGGTTTTACTATTCCATGTACACTAATAGCTGTTGTTACTGCTAATACTAAGGCTAGGATAAAATATCTCTAGCAGTACAATTTGTATAGAGAACTCAATGACATAAAATGCAAACTATGTGGACAGTGGCAGTCACACTTTGGAGCATTATTTTTGAATGTCCAAGCATCCAGCCTTCAGAGACTGAGAAATGGCATGGTTATCGGATTTTAAATCCAAACTGTATCAGACAAATATTAAGACTAAGGAGCTGAACACTTTATTATTACCTCTTCACTTCTTCCACTGTCTCCATTATTAAAATTACCTCTGTATTCTACTAAAGAAACTTCTGTGCAGGTAAAAATTTTTCAGCAATACAGATACCCCAAGATACCAGTGTTGTACATGATTCTGATTCATCAACTTGTCAGTATTGTATACCATTACGATAATGATGCCCGAAGTTTATATGATCTCATAGCCAAATGAACCCAAAGTCGAATGAACACCATGTCATAGAAACTTAAAATAACACGAATCCGAAAAGACCCCAAATGGAAATAAGTCACTGTCTGACTTTCTTGGGTTATCCCAGGGACTTTACACATATGGGTGCTATGTATGATTTAAACTATGTAAGTGTATTTTTTGTAACCTGAATAACCCTACTCACAACACTTTTTGAAGCCCAAGTTCTGTGATCCCAGAGTTTCTATGAACCCAAAATTTTAAATAAGTATTACTATTTGTGTGAAATTTAACAGGGTCATTGATGATACTATTACGCATTTTCTCATTTTGTAAAACCACTAGATATTTTTACAACTTTTACATTATAAAGTGTGCTGATATATGCAGTTATTTTTTTATGAACGTGCTGACAATGCCATAATCTCATAAAAGCCAACTGAACAGGCCAAAGCATTAATCATGCATATTATTATTTTTTTAAATCAAGGGGAAGCGCTAAACCCGGGATTATACAGCGCCGGGGGGGGGGGGGCAAACCAAATAATATCAGAATTTATCATTAGTCCTATATAAACAAACTTCAAGTATACATACAGTAATCTTGCATAAGCACACTGCATAAATGCAGTAATTTTAGTCTATTATATTTTTTTCAAATGTGTTCTTACCCCATGTGGAAACTGTGTGCAGTGTCTACAATTAAAATAATATATATATAATATATTTTATATATATATATATATATATATATATATATATATATATATATATAAATTATATATATATAAAATATAGGGAGGTACCACCTCTAGAACTTCAGGGGGACCCTCATCCTCAGAGAAAAGAATAAACTTGCTTCATGGAAAACCAAAGTTTTCCCTGAAACTTTGAGAATTTTCTCCTACCACCCCCCTATATTTCAAGTATGTTTTAAATAAAGACAAAAATACATTGGCCAAACATTCCGGTCACAGGCCTGGTCACAGACCCGGGGCCCCGGGGGCGTTGACCCCCGGAACCTCTCCAGGGAAACTCTCCCAGGTAAAAAAACAACAGAAAGCAAAACAACATAGTAACCAGAGCTACATCTCGAATACTTCATCCAGCTCCCTGCAGTGGGCCGCGTGTCCAGAATGCTGCAGGGATTTACTCTCTGGATCGCAACACCGAGTCTCTGAAAGAGAAAGCTGGTCGCCCTGTGGTCCTTGGTTTCTATGATGAGCTTTTCACCCAGCTCTTTGAGGAACTTTAGAGCACACTTGCCCCATGCTCCAAGGTCTCCGACCCTATTGGAAAAGAAGTTATAGCAAGGGGGAAGGTCTTCATATTTTCGGATCTTCTGGGTCTCCCTGTGGCTGGCAGCTCCACCCCCTTCCACTATGGGGTATGGTAAGTAGGTGTCTGCCAATTGGCAGCACAGGGGTAGTCCCAGGCAATCTGCTTTCCATCCTTCCAGGGCAGCATAGTGGCTCCCTCAGGGCCTTTTGACTTCCATCAGACCTCTGTACTTTGGTTCCCGTTGAGCTTGGCAACGGGGTGTGGCGAGGGTTCTCTTTATGATGTCATATGACCTCCTCATGTCTGCATACTTCCCTTCGCTGTGTACACACAAACCATAGTCCAATTGATCAGCTGTCGCCCTGCCGCAAAACACCTATTTTCGTGAGGAGGGGGCGGGTAGGGGGAAGAGAAACACCCAATCCGAATGGGGCCCGTGGGGGCGAGACGGGGTTGGGCCCCGGGGGGAATTGGGAACAGCAACAGGAAAACTCCCAGTGGGTGCCTTCACTGCCCGGGACGAGCTTTTTTTCCTTTCCCGAAACATTGGAGAGCTTGTGTTGCCGATTTTTTCCATTCGGTTTTGTCCCATTGGGACTGTTGTGTTCTTTGGGAGGAGCTGGTCTACTGGAGGAATCTGTAATGGT
>NC_069488.1:23218514-23275778 GCF_026875155.1 Cherax quadricarinatus | reverse complement strand
CCTTTTTCTTTAATTTTTTGATGGTTTCTTTTTTATTTTGGGGTTTTACTTTTATTCTTTTTTTTGGGGAAGCATGAAAAGTCCCAGGGAAAATATTGTGTTCAATAGTGAGACGAGGGGGGGGGAACTTTTTCCCGTGCTTAGGCATTGTAATTTGAGTTGAAGTTTTTTTTTTTTTTTTTTTGCTGGTTTTAATTTAATTGATGTTATTGTTTTGTATAAATCTACAAAAAAAATTTTTTTGTATTTATCTAAAAAAATGTTTTTAGGTTCGATTTTTTCCCCCATTAAAACCCTTAATTGTACCAGGCAGTTTGACTATATAAATTGTTTATTCAGTGTTTAAAATTGTTGTCTCAATTGAATTTTTAAAGTTCTGAAACTTCGAACTGCATGAGAGGTGAAGGTAAACGTTAATAATTTGAAAAATCAGTTTGAGTCTGCTTCTTTTACTTTATCATTTTCGTTAAAAATGGTAACCCCTGTTAATGTTGCAGAAAACTGCAACATAACCCTAACTAAAGCTAAACTTCACCTCAAATTTGCCCTTTGGGTACGTAATTTTGAAACCTTGTCAAGTTTTGCGTCTACAGAACGCGCGAAGCAAAGCAGACAAAAACTCCTACTTTCTTCTCGGTCAAATATGGAAAACAAATCTCGGGGAAATTTTGGAAGAAACACAAAATACAAATTAACTTTCTCAGGGTCAATTGTGTCCCTTAAATTTTCAATTATAGTGTTTTTAAAAACCACATTCATTACTTCGGAAATTTTAAATCACCGAGTATTTGAAACTGCAATAGCTCAACGACTGCACATTTTAAAATATTCTTAACAACAGAACAAAATGCAATAAATTTTTGTTTCTCAGTAGTACACAATGCTAAACTGTTTGTACCTTCCTACACTAATATTGCTTTGTACTCATTTGGGTTCCATACCTTAAAATATAAAATTCTATATAACTAAATTTATAGGCCTTAGCTTTTTTAGCCATTTTAAACTCATGTCATAGTAATTGTTTCCTAGTGATCGAACTTAAATTTTTTTCACAGGTTTTTAATTTTGACTTTTTACAAAAACCATAAAAATAGATTTTGTTCCAAAAAAACACTGTCTTTTTTAAAATAAACATTACACCATGAACTTTTGGCGTAAAAAACTACGTTTCGTGTTTCACGCGGATTAAAACTTACTGGGCTTTTGTAATTCTGCCGGGCTAGCCACCATTTACCCCCACTCATGCCCTTTGCAGTACTGTAATTAACCCCCCAAAGCTATTAACAATATCGGTGATTAAAATCGCTAACTTTTTTTTTTTTTTTTTTTTAAAAAACCCCACAAAACAAATAGATAAAGACACGTATCATTCTTTCACAAAATTACAAATTTTATTGTCAAAATGAACACGACGATTAAGTTGTGTTGCCACAAACTGTCCTCATCCCCCCTAATTATCCTTTACTTTGTTAATTAAGTTACAAAGATAATAATATTCATCATTATTATTATTTTAGCCCAAAAATGCCCAAAAAATTCAATCGCATTATTTTTTCCCCCTTTTTTATTTATATTCCTTTCATACAGAATCCTTACAAATGACTAACTGATTCGTAACACTGTTAATTTTTTTTTTCCATACCTTGTCACATTACCGTTTAATTTTGTAGTCTGATCCTGAAGAAAAAATTTTACTATCTTCCCCCCCAAAAACCCCAAGCAAAGAAATAATATCACCAACTTTTGGGTATATATAAACTTTACTAGCGTTCATCAAATGTTAATTTGCATTTTACAATGGAGTGAAATCCCCAAACCCTTTAAAGAATGTCCATTATTTTTTTCCCCTAATTTTAAAAAAAAAACAAAAAATTTATTTTACATGAGATTTTTAAAAACCCCTTAACTTGTTTTCTGATATATTATGAACTCAGCCATAAAGAAAAATTAACCCTAGTAAACCAGTTTACTGTAAAATTGAAAATCATTTTTTCCCCTCAAAATAACCCCCAAACACAGGGAGTTTTTTTTTAAACGTTGAGAAAATTACTTTTCATAAACACCAAAACACACATTTTTAACAAAAAAGGGAAAACCTCCTTTTTTTACCAAAACCAAAAAGGGGCCTTTCACCCCTTAAACCCCCAGGGGGTTCTTGTGCCTTCCCTGCCCCCAAACTAAACGTTGAACCATAACAAAAAATTTTAAAAAAAAAGCTAAGTGAATCCCAAATTTTTAAATTTTTAAATTTTAAAAAAACTGTGTAACAAAAACAAAAACAACACTTGTTTTCGAAATTTGTTTGTGGCATATATAAAAATTTTTACCATCATCCATCAATGATACTTTTACAATTTGACACAAAGTGTCTAAACCATCCAAAAAAAAAAAAAAAAAACCACAAATTACTGTACATAAAAAATTTTAAGAACCACAAATCGTTCATCTGAATATTATGATCTAAGCCAGAAAAATTTTAAATTCCCCCCTGAACATCTTTTTAAACCTTAACAAAAATTTGATTCCTCATAATAACCCCCACACACGGGGGGGTTTTTCCCTTATCTAATAATAAAATTATTTTTAAAACCCCAAACCCCTACTTTCCCACACACATTCACCTCCATCCCCAAAAGCAATTCACACGTGCACACAGTTTTAGGGTTTTTCCAAAATTCCTACAACGAAACCCGGGAAATTCAACAAAGTTACCACCCAACCAAAACCCCCAAATTACACTACTACCTTCCCCCCTTGCCCTTCGCTAAAACCATTCCCATACACCCCCCCAAACTAAAAACCCCCTTAAAAAACCCGCCCCCAAAAGGGGAAAACCATCCCCTACAGGTTATCCCTGTACCAATTGCTGGAAAAGACGGGGACTGAAAACCTTCCCCCTAAAAGTTCTCTGGAAAACAACCCCCCACTGACCCCCCTAAATAAGTTTTTTTCCCTACGACAGCCCTGTAATCGCCTGCTATTCCCCCCTTTTAATTCGAATAAATACCCCCCCCCCAATCCTCATTCCCAAAGGAAAATACAAAAAAATCCACTACCACTTTAATAATCCCCCTTTTTTACCCCCCCGTATCCCCCTTTTCCCCTTAATAAAAAAGGGGCTCGCGGGTCTCTCCTTCCCCCCACCTAAAAACCCAAAAAACCCTCCCCAACCCATCCGTACCTCCCTCAATTTTTCCCACAAAAATAAAACTGCATAAATCCCGTTTCCCCTCACCACCCCTGAGCGGGGGATTTTTCCCCTTTCCCCAAAAAACCCATTAAACTAAAAACTGCTTTTGAAGCTAGGACCCCCATCAGGAATCTTTTATACCAATCACGTACCCTAGGCATTAACCTGACCCTTTTCCGGAAGTTTTTCCCCATATCGCCCCCCAATCATACAATGGATAGACCCGATAGGGCCCTGCAGGATTTCCCCCCCTTTACCCCAATGAAAACCAAACGCCCCCCCTTTAAGTCGCTAAACATTTTTTAAACCAATAAAAAAAAACCCTTTAAACATATCCTCACATTAAATTTAAACTCTTTACCCCCCCACCATCCCGCACACCCCCACACCTTCCCCCCCTTTTCCCCTTTTTCCCCCCTCCAGCCCTAAGAATAAACGGTTTTTTACATATATCGCTTTAAACCTGGGGCCCCGTGCTAAAAGAAACCCCAAAACCCCCTCTGCGTAATTCACATCCCACCCCCGCTCAGCCTGCTCCCCCCAAAAACCCCCCAAACTAACGTGGGAAGCACGTTTTGTTTTTTTTGGTACGCCCTTTGTTCTCAAAGGATACACTTCTGCTAAACCCCAAACCTTACTGTAAACCAGCAAAAATTAACTTTTCCCGGGCCCCTGCTGAAAAATGGACATTTTCCCGCCCTTTAAAACCCCGTAATCTACTCACTACTTTCCCCACCCCCCTCTCTGAATTTAAACCCTGCCTAGCCCCTGCCCCATTCCCAAATTTTAAAAAAACTCCACAAACCAAAAAATTATCCACCCCCCTGCCCCCCCAAAACCCCAACCCCCCCAAGCCCCCCCCCACCCAAGCACCCACCCCCATTTAAACACGATTTCGCCCTTTTTTATTTCCTCATTCCGGGACCCCTTCCCCCAAAAATCCCCAACACCCTCCCCACCTTTTACCAATTCCCCCCCCCTTATCAGGGATAGTGGTATCATCCACATCCCCCCAAAAAATTGCCTGAGCCCCCCTTTCCCTCTCCCCATTTAAAGCCCCCCCCCCCCTCAACGACCCCTAAAAAGGGGATGTTGAAATGCCGCAAACAAAATTTTGTGAAAGAGGGCCCCCCCTCCCCGAACCCCCCTCTCCTTTTTAAACCACCTTCCCAATCTGCCTTTAAACTTGGACCCGTACCATAGCCCCCCGATTTTAAGGTATCAACCCCCTCGCCCCTCCCACCCAAAACCCCCAAGACCAAAAAAAACAAGCCCTCAAAAATTTCTTTCACACAGTCAAGGGCATTCTCCCTTTTTTTTAAAAAAAAATACCCAAAAGTCCTCCCCCCTGGGCCCCCCTTTCCAAAAAGTCCCTTATGCGCCCATCCCAACCTCATACTTTCCCGGTATACCCATCTGTCCCCCAAGTACAACAAAAGCACCAATTACCTTTCCCTTTATTTCCCATTACCTAATTTCTTTGCCCCAAAAACTTGTAGTCAGAACACTTTGTGAATAGTCTTATGCACTTAAAAAAAACTTCCCACCCGGGTTTTTTTTTCCCAACCCAAAACCCCCCACCACTTTCCCAAAAACTTTTTGTCTGACTTTGTTGCCCTCCCGCAGCATACAATTCATGACCTCCACCAGACAATCCTTTAAAATGCCCCCAAGGAAAATCTGTAAAAAATTTATTTGAAATCCCTCGAGCCCGGGGCTTTTTTTCCCCGTACTCATTGTTAAAAAAACTGCCTCCTCAACTTCCCCCCCCACTAAACGCTCCTTTCCCCTCTCCCCTCCCCTCCACTTCTTTTGCCCAACCCAAAACCCCCCCCCCAAAAACTTCCTCCAAAAAAAATCGCCCTCCCCCCCCTTTTTCCCCTTTCTCTCGAAAACCCGGGAAAACAGTATAATTAAATCCCTGCCCTTTTGGGAGTGTAAGCACCTGTCCCCTTTTGAATCCACCCCTTTTCCTCCCCAAACCCCCTAAATTTCCAAAATAGTTGACTCCCCTTTTGCCTTAAACCCCAAAACGTCTTAAAAAAACCCTTTCCCCAAGGTTTATCCCCCCACAATTAAAAGCCTCCAATCCCCGCCCTCACACCCCCAGATCAAATTGTCCCTTTTGTATTTTTCCCCCCACTACCTTAAAGTTGCTCCAGGGCCCATACTGGGTTCCCCACTTTCCCCCCATAACACTCGTTTGCTGACATTCCAAATAATTCTGTAAACCCCTTTTTTCCCCCCTGGCCCCTTTTCCCCTCCCCAAATTTTTAAAGAACCAGCAATACCCGGCTTAGTCGCTTCTCCCACCATTCCAAGCAAAACGACCCCAAAATCCCTTTATCCCAAAAAAATGCCACCAATCCCCAAAAGCCTCATTCACCCCCTCCCCCTTCACAAGTCTCGCATTTAATTTTCCCCAAAAACCAGTGTGTATTTCCCAAAACCCTACCCTCCCCCAAAAAGATCCCAAAAAAACCGCCCCGTGGTCCGAAAACCCCCCTGAAGGTCCAACTCCCAGGGAAATCTTATTGGGCCCCCGTAGCCCTAAGCCTACCAGAAAGTGCAGCTAAAACCCCCTTCCCTACAAAAAGAAAAACTCAAACCCCAACCACCTTCCCCCCCCCCCTACATCTAAAACTCCCCACATCCCCCAAAACATTGCGTTAAAAAAACCCCCAAAACAACCCCCCCCCCTCGGTTCCCATCACCCTGTGTATGGGCACAATTCCAATCCCTCCCATCCAGTAAATAAAAGGGAATCCCCTCAAATAAAAAGCAAAACATCCCCACGAAAAATTACTTTAAAGGGGGGCATTTCCCATCCCCCGGGGATTATAAATCCCATAAAACAAACCCTTTTCTCACCCCCCCCCTCCCTTAAACCCCACCACCCCTTTCCCCCCCCACCCTCCCCCACCCCCCAAAACACGCAAGGGAAATGGTTTTTCCCTCACAGCCAAGCAACCCCCCCTTTTAACCCACCGATCCACCCCACATATAACTTATAACCCTTCAAACGCAAAAACATCCCAAAATTGTAATTATGTTTTCCCGTATGAAACATATATCCCAATCAAATCTCCTTAAAAACCATTCCATCCACACTTCCCTTTAAATTAGCCTTTTAGGCCCCTTAACATTAAGGGGACCCCTTGAATTATTAAAAAAAGGCGGCTTTTTCCCCCCCCCCCCTTTTTAAGGTTGCTTGAAAACGTGGTTGTTGGGCTTTTATCCCCGTTTGTCACTTGGGCATCCAGACCCCGTTTCCCCCCCTTTTTCCCTTTGACCCTTGCAGCACCCCAGAACCGGTGCCAACCCTTCCCCCGGGAAGCTCTAAACCAGTCTTCCAAAAGGGTTTTTTTCCAGATTCCCCCTTTCCCTGGGGTTAAGACAAAACCTTTTCCAAAAATCCGACGCCCCCCGGTGAAACGCTTACGTGTGGGCCCCTCCACAGTTGCCCCAGCCCTCCCTGACCTCCGGTGCACCTCAACCTCCACCAAGTGCGCTTACTCTATTGCACAAGGTGTTCTCACACTTTTGTGCAGCTGCTACCCCCCCCAATACCCTACCTCCTTTTTCCCCCTGGACTTTTTCCTTCCCCCTCCCCCCAAAAAGTCTTTCAAGACCTCCCTTTCCCGCAGACCATCCTGTTGTAAAAACACTTCTGTCAACAGTCCCCCTCCCTAATGGTCGCCCAGACACAGTTCCCACAGGTAACGTGTCGCACCTCCCCCCTTTCCCACCCCCGCTCTTTCCTACTTCTTCACTTCCAACTTCCAGACGGGCCCGTTTTGGGGAGCTTTTAAACCCTTTGCAGGGCCCAAAGGAGGGCACCCGTCGGGCCAAGTTGTTGGCAAACCCGTTCCCCTTTCCCTCCCCGCCTTTTATGACATTGGGGCCCCCATTGGGGCATAAGACCCGCAAGGGGCCCACATTCCGACGCTTTCCCCGCATTTAAAAACATAAACCTGGTTTTGAACTTTCCCTCAGAAAAAAACAGGGATTGGTTTTTCTCAATGTCATCTTTAATGTTTAAAAAACCCCCTCTGGCGGGCCCCCTATAAGGGCCCCTCCCTTTCCCCACCCCAACTGTCCGAATGGAACTTGCCAAAAACCTGGAAAAACCCCCACAACACATAATTTAAAAGGCCCAAAGGGGACATTTCTCCCTTTCCCCCGTTACATACTTGATAAAGTCAGGGAGGCAGAAACCTCCACGGGAAGAATTAAAAGGGTCATCCTTTTTTTCTTTAAAACCCTCGACTATGCGGGGGTAAAACCCAGCCCCTCTTGAAATTGATGAAGTCCTGTACAAATCCATTCACGCTACACCAACAACCTTCCGGGGTTTGGTAGCCTAAAACTCGCGGATAATATTGGGAGAGCCCTGCATTGGGAAAAAACTACCAGGGGAAACCCCGTTTTCCAGCACCACACGGCAATTTACACCCTTTTTGGGTTTCCAAATTTGTTTCCCCCATTTTTATTGCTCCCAAAAAAGGTAAACTGCGCAGAAAAAAACTGGAAAAACGGGAGCCCTGCGCCGCACTCCCTCGGCCCTGAAGCGAAGAAACAAAATCGCCAACTTTTTAAATATTAAGATTATACAATAAAAATAAATGACCTATAAAGGGTTTTTTGACTTTAAATCACCATTTTCTATTTTTTTAGGCCCCAGTAATTAATTTTACTTTTTTTGTTATCCTATGTAATTTTTTAAAATTTTTATATATATATATAAATATATATATATATATTTTATTAATATATTTAAAAATTTTATATATAAAATAATATTATAATTTAAAAAATGCATGATAAATTAATCACCTAAATTTGTAAAAACCCGTACTTTCGTGGAACTTAAAACCCCAAAACAACTTCCCCCCTAAAAAAATTACGTGACGCCCCAGTAATTTCACACCTATTAGTTGGTTTAAAAAAAAATTTAACCCTATATGGGTGAAATTTCAATTTATAATTTATTTTTCCCCACGACTGGTGAAAAACGGGGGGCTTTACAACAAAAAACGTTGGGTTAATTTTAATAAATCATAAAATTAAAATTAGGGGAAAAAAAAGAACCCCCCTATCATGTGACAAAACCGGTTTGGTTTTTCAGGGTGACTGACGACAGGTCAAAAAATTTAAGGTTACAACATAAAGCGCTTTGATAAGAATAGAAATGTCGGGGGGTATGTACCTGTGTAAGAAATGATTTAGCCTGTAACCCAAGACCTGATTTGAATGATAAACGGGAGATTCTAGGGCTTGAGGTGTTGTTACCCAAGACTAAACCAACCCTTAGTAGAACGGGTTAGCGCACCCCCCCCCCCCCATCCCCCATGATCAATTCTTAGAGGATTTTTCGAGAGTCCTGTCCGGGAATTGATAGAAAATATGAGAGTGTATTGGGATACTTAAATATCTGTTTTCCAACAGGTTTATGTACAGTATAAGAAAATTTCCCGGAAAACTCAACTAATTAATGCACAAACCCGGATCCCCACAGTTTTCAGCCACCATATTAGACCACATCATTAGTCAGTCAGGCGTCATTACCACGGGTCTTAGTGATCATCTCATCATTTACTGTACCAGGAAGATCATTAGGGATTAGAGACGCCTACACAAGACAAATAAAATGAGGTCAACTAGAAAATACAGCAAATAAATACTGGTAAATAGCTAAAAATTGTGTTTGGGACAGTGTTTACACGTAGCACGGACGTAAATGATGCCTGGAAAAAATCAAAGTTCACTGCCATCCTTGATAATATTGCACCAGTTAAAGAGGTTAGGATTAAACGAAGAACCGATCCCTGGATGACTACTGAGATACTAAATAATATGAAATTCAAGGACCATTTCAAAAAAGATTTATTAAGAAAATAGGAGGATAATTGCAGCGCTAAATGAATTCCAGAGAGTTAGGAACAGGTACAAAAGACTCAAAAAAGGAGCAAAGGCAAGGCACTATTGCTCTAAAATGAAGGGAACAAGAATAACCCTAGAAAGCTCTGGCAACAACTAAAACAGCTGGGGGAAAGCCATAAACAGCGATTAGATCTAACATAGGGCTAAATATTGGTAACGAGGTGGGGCCACGAGACAACTAGGGTGGCAAATTGTTTTAACTCGTACTAAAACTTCTGCCGCATCTACACTAGTAAGTAAACTGGGCATTTACATCAAATTCCTTTAACACAGCCTCAGATAAATTTAAAACATATAACATTAACAAGGGCGTCACCCCGAACAGTTTGCCAACTAGTAGTGTATTCTTATGACCTCGTAAGAAAAGAAACTAAATAAATTAAACCCAACTAAGAGCACCGTCCCGAAAACATCCTACCTAAGGCCGAAGCCAATCAGTTAAAGAACTAGGGTCAGGCTTAAAGACATTATTTCTATACACAAAAATAGGAATGGAATAGACTCCCATGCACATGTCAAAACCTGTTGTCGATTTTTACATAATTTCCCTAATGTAGAAACAATAAAAGTGAGTATTATAATAATTAAATGTAGTAAAATATGATGCTGAATTGACCCTGTCGGAGAAATTTCGAGTGAGAGGGTGAGAACAGCTGCTACGTATTCCGGGGAAGGGAGACGCCCTATGAATTGTATACAAGGTGCAATGGTAATTCTGGCGAGTTTCAGTTTGAATTTGTATAGAACCCGTGTTACTGTCCCCTAGCTGAAGAACTGGGACAGGAAATTTTGTGGGACCTCAAGATTATGTGTGGATGGCTGTAATTTTTTGTTTATATTTATAAAAGCCAATACAGTATACAAAAAATAAAATAACAGGGAAAACAGGTATGATTTCAATCCTGAAGGTTTCGGACATTGACATAAGAAACCCACACAAAATAAACTAACACAAACTGCCACTCTCTAGAAAGACGTAGAATTTTTTTTTATATTTTTATTGAAAAAACGCAATTCAATATTAATACATGTTGACAATGTAATCATGAAACTTATCACATCATATAACAAAAAAAAACTTCCACATTCCCCTACCGTAGCACTAACTTATACATAAGAACTAAAACAAAAGACACCCACAGCTTCTATACAGGGGGATATTACAATCATCATTGCAGCCATAAACACAATATGCAATATAACCCAAAAAATGTCACAGGTATGACATTTTACATAAAACTGTATGTACGAAGACAGGTTCTCAATTAACCAAAAAATTTTTTTACACACTTATATTGTTGTATAATAAACCTTCATATCAAATACATAATAAACGTAACACGACCTCAAAAATTACGAAACAAATAAAGGTTTTGAAATAATCCTACCACACCCTTCACCACAGTAAAAAACTAAACACAGTACAATAAACAAATGATCATCCCACCTCACTTCCATACACTACATTCATCCACCTCATCTCCATACACTACATTCAGCCCACCTCACGTCCATACACTACATTCATCACCCACAGCTAACTTACACAATCACGTATATAGGTAATAATTTTCAAATATAATTTTCCAGTTTTAAGTAACAAACTTCTTCTACTATATAATGAAATATACATAGTCATTACAAATAAACATTAACTAAAAAAACAAGACTAATACTTATTCTACAGACCGCAGCAATTTCTTGCCTCACCATCCTAACCCTACTTAACAACATTGTACCATCAAATCACATCCTTATATACCCATCACTCGTCAATAATATTCATTGAACTATCACGCGAATAATACCAATAATAACAAACCCATACTGATACATGAAATTCTCTCTTAACATACTGCTATATACACTTGATTATGATCAAAATCACACACATTCCATTAATCTCATTATTACAGTACATTGGGTACACCAACTTATTTTATCACTCCCCTCATGTCCGTTGCTTAAATACAACCACCAAACCTGATAATACATCACAACATAATGCCAAATTTAACTTATCCATACATACATCAGTATAACATTCTGATTATGACCGTATACTTTTCACCTGCACACAAAATATGCTCATTACCATACCATAAAAATCTTAACTTTTCCCTTACAAACCACCACAAACTTACTTAAAACACACTCACACTACGCTGCAATTTCACACCAAATCACGGAACTCCTTATTCATACATTCCCAAATTCTGAGACGAGCCCGATGCAAACCCCTGAAAATCCAAACACATCCCCCCCACCTTTTTTTTTTTTTATTTTTTTTTTTTTTTTTTTTTTTTTTTTTTTTTTTTTTTTCCCTTACTTCCTCCAAACCAAACCTCTGACATTCATACTTTCGATACCTTCAGGAAAAACCCCTTTCCCATCTACTTCCAAAATCCCCCTTATTACGACTAAGTGTTTTGTACATTGTTGCAGCCAAACCTCTTTCGCCACACCCAATCCCCATTACCCCTCAAATGCCCAGATACAACACAAAATCAGTTATGATGTTACACCAAAGCACGCTGCACAACTCTTCCACACCTCCCACATCTAAACTTCATGCCCCTTAATCCGAGATCCCTCCCCCACCTTCGCCACCCTCCTCAAATCCCACCATCCACATCCCGTAAACACACCAAATTTTTTAACAAAAAATAAACTACATGAAAAGCTTGTCTCCCTTCCCCAACACACCTACATAAGTCCTCCACCATCACCCTCTCACTCGAAGCACCACACCAGGACGGCAATCTTCCATGAAGGAAACGAAACATTTACCTCTCTCACTCCTTGGTCTTATGCGCACCAACTCGCAACCTTACCAAATGTTACCCAATGCATACATTGGGTATATGCCCTCAACATTTGCAATCACCTCACCCCTAACAGCACGCTCCGAACGACATACCCGTATCCAAGACGTATCCTCTATCATACAATACAGCTCGCAGCACATCCTCACAACTCTCTCATCTCTGATCCTAAACCCACACCTTCGTGCCTCCTCATATAATGCTTGCACGACCCTTCCCCCACACGACCGTCCACTCGGATAAACCCCCTCTTCAATATATACACTTAACCCTAATCTTATATCTATTAAACCCAATCCACCTTTGTCGACCGGACATAACTAACACTTCTACCCAACCAATCACAACCCTAACCCCATATATATCGAAAAAACTTTTTTTATCATTCTAGTTAATGTCCGGTCCTGCCAACGTATAACTGCTGCCACATGCCAGACCATACTATATAACATCACATTTCACCACTATTACACGTTGAGAATCGTCAATGCAAGGGCCCTCAAAACATTTAACCTACCCCACCAACCTATCCACTGCCCTCCCAGAATTAGCATCCGTGCCTCACCCCGCATTCCCCATATAAATTATCCCACACCACCTTTAGACTAATCCACCCACACCAACGCACACTGTTCCCATCGCGCCCCTCCCTACCCCAATTCCCTAAGACCAAAAATTTCGATTTCTCCACATTCACTTTTAAACCTGTAACACCTTCAAAACCACCAATTACATCCTCCACCTCATGAAAACTTATCCTCCCTGCTCATTAGAATTGGTTTGTATCATCCACATACCCTAATTATTCCCATCCACACCAATTCTCCACACCACGTACCACCCACCCCTAAACATCGCCCACAGCCCTATTAAAAAGGGGTCCTGTACACAACAAACAACAGTTGAGACAGAGGACAACCCGCCTTATGCCTCTAACCCATTGAAACCCACTCACCTCAATTTCCCATTTCACCTGCAACACATACACCTACCCAATTATACAAAGTCTCAATCCAACGTACCATCTCTTCCCCAAAACCCTGCCTCCGAAAGGATATGCCACAGTGCCATTCGTTCTAAACCAATGCATACGCAGCCTGCAATCCAATGCTAAAGACAACCTCCCCCCCTTTCATTCTCCCCCGTCCATACTTTCCCCAAAATCTTTTATTAAATCATTCCTCACATACATCGTCCTTCCAGGCACCCCATACTGACCTCTTCGCAACAACTCTATCTATCCGCACTCAGCCTGTTTTCCCAAGATTTTTTGCAATATCTTATAATCAGACATAACAACGACAACGCCCTGTAGTTTCTTCACTGTAGTAGGCCTTCCCCTTTGGAATCAATACTACTACAGCATACGCTGCAACTCGCCCCATCCTCCCTCTCACTTTTCATCACATTCATCAGGTTCACTAAAAAATCCTTCAACACACTCAACTTCTTCACATAGAATTCACAATGTAACCCATCTATACCTGGCCGCTTACCTCTCGCCATATTCGTCCAAACTCTCCATACCTCCCCCCCCTTTCATATCCCCCACCCAATGCCATACGATCACTTCCACTCAGCACCCAAGATACATTTCTCTCCCAATCTCTCTAAATCCTCACCGTTCACGTCCTACACTCCTCAAATAATATCCAAACACTATCCATAAACCACTCATACCCTCAGTAGATTTCTCACTCCGACCCTTCGTATAACCACCTACGTCCTCGTGTACTACCAGCTATCAAATTTCCATTGCCACCAGCGACTCCGCTGACCCCGTAACACAACAGGCTGACGGCCTTTTCCACCACCCCAAAACGCCTCCTCTAACCCACCTTGCACCCTCGCCTCATCAAATCTCTCATGTGCATATCCCTTATCTGCACTTTAATGCTTCAATTTCCTCATTGGATACACACCTGTCACAGCACCCCTCCTGATAACAACCCTGTCAAACCGCCACCCTCTAAATACTGTTGAAGCCCAAATGTCATCCATGCCTCATTCTTCCCCATCGCAACATAGTCATGCCTGATCCTCGACTTTGCAACCCCATCCACATCCACCCCAAAAAATCGCTTGCACTCTTACCCCACCCCAATACGTCCTCCCACTAACTTCAAAATCCCCTCCCTCCACCCCCTCACCCAGTATCGTACATTAGCTTCCAGTACCCCAAATATCTCTCTTAGCAAACCGTCCCAATTAAATCAGCATAAACCGCCCTATGATCTGAATAAACGACATTCACCGTCTGCACTCCGCGGTCCCCTCCATCCCCTTGTCACATACAACCACTAATCGTGCAGCATATCCCTTATCTATGAAAAGTGTGCTCTATCTCGCAATCCCCTCCATCAACATATCCCTCAATCCCACACCTCTCAATATGATCCCATAAACCTGCCAAAAAACACCCTGCCCCCTCCCTCCGTTCCACATCCGTACCTGCGCACCACCCAGATCCAGTCGCCACCAACTATTTTCACTGACGGTAATACCGCAAATAATATACAATACGTTATTCACACTTTCATTCTTAAACCCTTACAGTCATTCTCAGCCGGCACATACACCCAAATGACTGCCAACCCTCACCTCGCCACCACCCATCTATTCTTAAACACACAGCGACCCCCCCCCCCTTTCACTCCTAAGAACAGACAAAAACGGGCTCGTCTCTCTGATCAGGGATTCCCACCCCTCCCTTCATTCGCTCCGATACTACACAAACACTCAGTACCCATCCACCACCAATTCCTTTTCCCAGCTTGAAATTATGTTCTGCACAAAAAACAATGTCTATAGCATAACGTCTTAAAAATCCCTTTTACCCACAGACGCTTCCACTCGCACACAATCCATTAATATTCACTGACATGCACCGGAAAAACCTACTTATTGAGATTTCACCTCTGCCCCTCTTCACCTTTCACTGACACGCTTTCAGTGTGTCTGCTTCGTCCACTATTCTCCTCCACTGCCACGGGTGGCTTCCCCTTATCCAACACCTGACCAGGCGTACCTTTAGTGCTCCCACGCACCACTCCAACACAGGCCTTTTTCCCCGTCCTCTGTGCCGGGGTCAAACATCATCAGAAGTCAAATATGTCGCCGCCCCTACGGTTGTCACACTCTGCATCCATTTACAACTCACTGGATGCCTCCCTGTGAATCTCAGCAGACACCTCAATCACTTCCCATCTCCTGGCGAGTCAATCTGCCAGGTTCGCCAATCTTCCAAGTTGCTCATTCTTCAATCTGCACATAACTCCTCACACATACTCAAGTTATCCATCAGCAACCAGCTTCTCAAAGATTTTCCTTGCACGTTCACCAGTAGGCCTTCCGCTACCCGCACGTCACCAATCTGCACAGTCTTCCCGTTCTCCATGGCAGATGCCTCACATCCACCAACTGTGACAGTGATGGCTGGTACCCACAGTGGCAGCTCACACCCTCCACTTCCTCACTCCAGGAAGTGCCACATCTATGGACATGTGACCATCAGCATGACCCACCTCTGATCTGGCTCTTTCAACCAACTCACTACCTAGGTCCTTTCTCCGGCTGCCATCTCACCACACTGGGGCCAGCCATATGGTCATATATGCACCACATAACCTACACGTCCTTCTGCGTGCCCAGCGTAGTACACATTACCTGTGTCCGAAATGCTTCCAGTATGACGAAAGACGGAATGGCATCCTCAACGCCATCTTGATCGTGAACGTACCATCCGCAAGCGGCATACGCCCCATACCCCATTAACCAGCATAGCCAGGAGTACAGGTCCATACTGTTCAACATACAGGACCGCAGACATCTCGTCCGCCTCAAATGCACATTTCGACTTTCACCCATGTGTACTGCATAGATACGTCGATTAGGCGAACACATATCGCAGAATTAACGTCCACGCTCCCTGTCCTGGTACTTGTCAACCAGCCGTTCATACCCTCCACTATCTGAGCTTGAACAAAAAATACATAGGCACCATTTAAGTGCCACACTCATACAGTTCTTGATCCGCAACACCATAGGTGTCACGGATAATTTGCGGTAAAAGCACTTGTGCAGACTGAGGCGTTATCGCACCACGCAATAATTCAATGCACACCGTGTGCAAACGCCTTCTCACAGACTGCGCCCATGTTGTGAAAATATGATCTCCTCTCCTCCAATGGCCAGCCGAGGCAAGTAGTCACTATCGTCCGCACTCAGCTCAGGTCAAGCGGCGAATGTGTAGACGTAGAATTAGGGGGGATATGATTGAGGTGTATAAATGGAAGACAGGAATAAACAAAGGGGATGTAAATAGTGTGCTGAAAATATCTAGCCTAGACAGCTCACTCAGCAGCAATGGTTATATAAGTTGGAAAATTCAGATCAAGGAAGGATATAGGAAAGTACTGTTGGTAATAGAGTTGTGGATGAGTGAACAACTCCAATCCCGTATATAGAGTAGGCCAGAACGTTTGTGTACTTTTAAAAATAGGTTGGATAAAAACATGAGTAGATGTGGGTGGGTGTGAGTTTATACCTGATCGCTTATGTGCTAACAGGGTCGTTTTGCCGTGTCCTCCCTTAAAGTCAATGGTGACCTGACCTGACTAGATGGTGCATTGGCTAAGCCGATAGGAGACTTGGACCTGCCTCGGCAATGGGCCAGTAGGCCTTCTGCAGTTTTCCTTCGTTCTTATGTTCTTAAATGAGATTGCAACCTTCTACACGCAAGATATAGACGTAAACATACAACAATAACTTACGGCACGAACATAGCTACAAATAAACACAGTAACAGGGTCATGAACTGACATTTTAAACATTCAATGACTCAAAAACCTAACTACATATAAATATTACATAAGACATATGACAAAGGCTCAATACATTGAAAAGAATATATACGAGAAAATGTATCAATTACTTCCAGCCTTCTCATTAATCAATAAAACCAAAACCTAACATCATACTCCTACTAAACATCTACATACTTATCCCTAACATTACCGCTTTACATATACCAAAATACCAAAAAACATACAAGAAAACAGCTTAAAACCGACTCATTACAGTTACATAAACCCGTATACAAAAATCTCAGACACAAAAGGAAATGCGTTCTATAAACAGGCTAATATATCTGAATACCATACAGCCAAAACTTACGTTAGAACAGAGCCAAGAAAGAAATAAATGGTATAAAATACCGACACAATGGAAATATAAACACAATGCAGTATAATGTATCCTTATTGACAACGTTTCACCACACAGTGGCTTTTCAAGTCACCAACACGGATCTACCGGGTTGGAAGGTACGGGAGTATTTATAGTCATGTCAGATGTTGATGGTCAGGTGGAGAATGCTGCATCTGGATGATCCTACGGTGGGTTTATAGGAGTTCTGGTACTAGGCGGGGTATACTCACTAGTTGTACTCACCTAGTTGAGGTTGCGGTGTCGAGTCCGATCTCCTGGCCCCGCCTCTTCACTGATCGGCTACTAGGTCACTCTTCTCTCCCTGAGCCGTTAGCTTTAACATACCTCCTGCTTAAAGCTATTTATGGATCCTGCCTCCCACTACATCGCTTCCCAACAATTCCACTTACTACTACTCTGTGGCTGAAGAAATACTTCCTAACACCCTGTTGATTCATCTGTGTCTTCAGCTTCCAACGTGTCCCCTTGTTCCTGTGTCCAATCCTCTGGAACATCCCTGTCTTTGGACCAACCTTTGTCAATCTCCTCTCAGTTATATTGTCTGTCTTATCAAGTCCCCCCTAATCGCTCACTGTCCCCAGTGTCCGTCAGGTTGAGTTTTTCCATTAACCTCTCCTCGTAGGGACATACCACTTAGCTCTGGACTAGTCTTGGTTGCAAACCTTGCACTTTCTCTAGTTTCTATCACGTGCTTGGCTATGGTGGGTTCCAAACTGTTTCCGCATACTCCAATATGGCCTAACAACACGGTGTACAGGGTCTTGAAATGATTCACTTATTAAGATTCGGAATGTTTGGGGGGGGCAGTTCTGAGGTATGCTAGGCGCCCATAGCTGGCAGCAGTTATTTTGGGGTTGATGTTGCGCTTCAGGAGATGTGCCTGGTTTTATACTCACCCCAAGATCTTTTTCCTAGAGTTTGTAGTCTCTGACCCCCTAGACTGTACTCCTTCTGCGGCCTACTTTGCCCTTACCCCCAAATCTTCATTACTTTTCACTTGGTGGAATGAACTCCAGGAGCCAATTGCTGGACCAGTCCTGCAGCCTGTCCAGATCCCTTTGTAGTTCTGCCTTCTTCGATCGAGTGAATTCTTCTCATCAACTTACGTCATCTGCAAACAGAGACACCTCAGAGGTCGATTCCTAACCGTCATGGTCGTTCACAAATACCAAAACAGCACGGTCCTAGACTGACCCCTGCGGACCCCGCAGGTCACAGGTGCCACACTGAACACCTCGCCACGTACCATGGACTCGCTGGCTGTCTTCCTGACAAGTATTTCCCTGATCCATTTTAGAATTGGACAAGTTTAAGTAACCCATATCTGCAGTTTCTATGTTCTTATGTGGTATAGCGATGAAGAAGATTTCTTGGCGAGTGGGTTCAGCAATGTTATATGAAGCCATTGCTCTGGTTGAAAATTGTAGTTTATAGAGATAAACGATGATTCCAGATTCTTCTGTATGAGTGTTGTCTCTGTGCTATAAGTCCTTGAGTTTCTGTAGTTAACAATGGTTGTGTAATTGCGATGTTGGTCCACAGGCATTCCTTGTATCGTCAGTCCTGCCATGCATATTGGTGTTTCTGGAATACTGTTTGGAGGTCTCTATGTTTTCGGCCACATATATTTGTTCATTCATTACAAGGGATTATGTAAACCCCTGCAGAGGATGGAAGGCTTGTCTGTTCTACTACTGGTGATGTTCTGATGCACGTGTTGTGAGGAGATACCTTGAATGATGTTATGGCAAAGATGTTGGGAACTGTTTTGGCAAGGAGTTGGTGGGAAGGACTAATGTAATCTCTTCTCGGGCAGTGTCTTCTCTGGTGTGTTGAGATTTAATGCTCGCCGTCGCAGACTCGATGAAGTGTCGAGGATAGTTGAGTTTAGAAAATACTTTTCAATTTATAGTGCATATCTTCCTCAAGGAACTCGTGCTGCCAGATTCTGAGTGCACGCAGAAGAAGCCTATAATTTACACCACGTTTGGTTTTGGGCTTCGTGTGAGAGTAGAAGTGAGAAGATCGTTTTGTTGGTGGGTATTTCGAAAGACTTTAAAACGAATTCGTGGACCGCTTTGCAGAGTAAGAAACATCAAGGAAAGGAAGAGTGTTGTCGACTTCTTCTTCAAGTGTGAACTGGATTGAAGCTCGACCTGTTGATGCTTGTCTTGGAGAGCTTGAACGTTGAAAAGCGTTTAGGAGTTATGAGGAAAATGTCGTCAACATAACTAGCCAGGTTGACGACGAAGGCAATAATGTAATGGTGGAGAAACGTTCGGCTTACTAGATGTTCCCAAGTATAGGTTCGCCAGATGGCACTGAGTGGCGAACCCATGGGTAGTTAGATCCCAAAAAAGTCGCTGAAAAGAGTGATTTTCGAAAGAGAAACCCTAAAGCCAACACATAGTCAACAAGGTCGATGAAATCGCTGGCTGGAATGGGAAGATCACGTGAATCTCAATTTTTCCTGCGCAAGAGGAGATCGAAGGCTTTGTCAATTCGGTACTTAGTGAATAGGGAAGTCACGTCAAGGCTGGAAAGATTTCTTGTTCTGATGTTGAAGTTCGAAGTCTTAGCAAGAATCCTCCTGAAAACAGTAAACCCTGCCATCACATAGTCTCTCCTGTTTATACTACACAAAGCCACAGAAGTGAACACTAAACAAGCTGCCTCATTCCAGTTTATATTTGTCCAACCTATTTTTATGTTACCCAAGTAATAGCTTTTATGAATCCTTTTACTCATGAACAATTAATTGCTCTACCATATTGTATTCCTTTGTCACTATCCACTACTACACAACTACCACTAGTTGAACATCGAAATGGTAACCTCACTAGTATCACACTCAAACTCTGAGCCTTTATATACGCCTCTGTTCCATGTATGTTTGTAATGGGCCTTGATAAAGCTCCTGAGAGCGAAACGTTGCCACAATAAATTGTTTACATTAGTTGCACTTGTGTCCTTTTACTTTACATATTGTCCGGTAATTCTATCACCTTTATTACAAATACCGCAGTACCGTAAAGTAGCCAATATCCTTCAGAAAAAATCCCTCACCCAACCCTCCGTCCCATACATTTCTTATTTCTACATACCAAGTATTTATAGAACGTTACTGCAAAACACCCTCCTCTTTTCAACCTCACGCCTGTTTCTCCCCGCAATCCCCACACTAATATATAAAAATCGGCCATAATGTACCCCACAGCTCTGATTAACACTTTCCTCCCAACCCCCCACGACGAGACTTAATGCTCTCACTACAGAAATTCCTTGACCTCCTATCCTATATAACACCCAATTTAAACCACCCCTTGACACTCCTCAGTCCGTCCACAAAAATATACAACATGAAAGCCCTACTCCACCCCACCACATAATCCCGCACACCCCCCTCCCCGTCAACTACCCGTCCATCCTAGAACAACAACCCGACGGTAAAATGCCGTGCAGAAAACGATACATTACATCCCGAACACGAGGTTGGCAGCCTCATCCTACTCAACCTATTCCATATTCTTCCCCATGCAATACATGGGAAAATTCCCTCTACAGGTGCAACAACCCTCTCACCCGGCTAACAATCTACACAAACCTACCTATTTTGACTTTGCCTGGCTCTTGAACCCCACGCCAGAAGCCCTCAACACAGTATCACACTCTTGCAACCAACTCCCCCTGTAACATCCGTTGCAATCTGTTTAATGGATCCTGGCCAACCCCCCCCCCACACTTTCCCTCATCACCTTCCTTTATAATGAAAACATTTGACCCTCCGCTTTAAGTCCAGCAATCCACCCCCCTTACTTACAGGTAACATACCACGTCCTTTTAATCCAATCACATCTCGAACCCCACCAGAATTGTAAAAGCCTATCCTAATTAATTAGTTATAGCTGGCCCATTTAAATGGAACACGGCTGCCACGTGCCAACTTTGCTTACAGGGGGACGGGACGCAGGATTACCGGTGGCAGAGCACAAGGCTGCCCATGATGAAAGCGACACACCACGACAGCATGTCGAGGTCGTGGACCGACTCCCCAAAAAGGTGGGCCGGCCCGGCTGTGCCAGTCTGTGTACCCCCGCCACCCCCTCCTTCTGCCAGTGAGAGGATTTGTATGTCGGCCAATAAGGCCCCTTGCTCAACTACTCCCCCTCCCCCCCCCCAAGTCTGCCATGCCTTTCCACTCCCTTTTACCTTGGGTCGTGGTCGCTGCGCTTGTTGCTGGGTGGATATTTTTATCTTTGCCAATCCCCCCATGGCCCCCGATCCCCCCAGTCGATCCCCAGCGCATGTCCCCTTCCCGTCCTCGTCCCCGTTTCTTTTATAGGCAGGCGGCGCGCGTGCCTTGTGGGGAGCTGTCCTTAAGTACTCCTCAGCGTTCACGTCCGTTGTTTCCAGTTCTATAAGACTTTCCTGCGCGTCCACCAGACAAGACAAAGAAATTAAAACCAATGGAACGCCTAGCTGCCCCAGGGTCCTCATGTATAGGTCGTCACTGCACCCAAGCGTCCCTGCAACCTTTCTAACCATCCTAAACGATAAACTATGCGTGCCACAGTTAATCGCTGCATAATAAAATACGCAAATTTTATTAACGAATTCGCCTACATCCACACAACTGCCCTACCCCCAATCAAAACCCTAACCAATCCCAAGCTCCTAACCCCATACCCATGGCAATAACGAATTTACCCTCATACCAGTTGCCCCTGCGAACAAACGTACTACTACCCATCTAATGTTCCATTGACAATCCCTCCCGATCAGAACATTTTTTATCATCACACAAACCCAATACAACTGGCCAAACCCTCTGCAACCTCACCCCCTGGTCCCTCTAACGAGACACAACACGCTGCTCCCTCAATCTATAAAAGGGGTCCTGTAACGCACGCAAACAATAATATGTGACATAGGACACACCCTGTCCTAAGTCCCCTACCCAATTACAATTTTCCCAACCTCAATCGACCATTATCAGTACCCTCGGCTCATTGCACCTCCATACAACGCCTCAAACCCAACCCACTATTCTTCCAAACCCCAGACCCCTGAGGTGGCTTTTTCAATGCTTTCCGATCCACACTATCGTATGCCCCTGCCCAACGAGCGCCACCCACACCTTCCCCTCCCTCTCCCTCCCATAGCCTCCACGAACTTCCCTAAGTAACCCATGCCCCTCCACCATAACCTCCTGCGGCAAAAACCAAACTGAGTTTTTTTGGATACTACCCTCCACCACCACACACTTTACCCATATCCCAAAACTTAGCACACCAATTGTAATCTGCGCATAACAACGAGATCGCCCGGAAATCCCGAAGCGTAAGCTGCCCCTATACCCTTTGGTACCAATATAACGACAGCCGTTTTGCCTGCTTCTCTCACCCTCACCTCTCTCCTTCAAGGCAATTTAATAAACCTAACCAAAAAATACCTCATTAATTCCCCATGCTAGCTGAATAAAACTCTGCCGGGAGTCCATCAATTCCCGGTGCTTTTGCCCTTTCGCATTCCACTTAAGGCCCTCCATATTTCCCCTTCAGTTATTTCCCCACCTATTTGCCTCCTATCACTGTTACCAACGACATATCACACTCCCACACACCTAGTTCTCTAAACCCCCATCCTCTACCCCTTCTCGTTGCCAGTACATCCCATACATTAACAGCAAACGCCCCATTCCTTCCGTAGCTGTATGACCTGCCCCCTCCCTGCACCTCCTATCGACTCATGAACCTCCACCAAGGAATAGTCAATGCCTGCTGACTTTGATTCTGCCTAACGCAATATGCACGAATGAAGGTCAATCGCACCCATAACACCTCATCCACCCCTGCCTGTACCCGCACCGCTTGGAACCTCTTCATCCTGCACCACACGCAGCTCCCTAAATTGCCATATATTACATCCATTGGATCAGTGCCCGCCACCCAACACCCCTCGCATACAACCCCGGTAACCTATCTCCAAATAGTTGGCAAGCCCATATTTAAAGAAACTGATACGTTTCCCTTTCCATTACGTAATATTGCTTAAATCCGTTTCTTTAGCCACACCATCCCACCACATCACCACATCCCTACCCCATTTCCCTCTGCACGTAACCACCTCCCACAGCGTTGCAAATCCTTCTATCCCCTCCTCATCGCCTAACACACTTGTATTTAACTTTTTCCCATAACCCCTAAATATACCTGCAAGATGACTCCCACCCCACCGCTACTACCGCCCGAAGATCCGAAAACTACTTCAATTGTACGGAAAAATGTCAGCCAAACCCCTGAATATATACACCTATCCAATCTAGCCGCGTAACCCCGCTAACAAGCGTGCTCTACCTCCCACGCCCTTCCTCCATACCGCATCCGCAACAGAATATCCCTCAAAAGATCACGCAAGGCCGGTCCGACACGTGCCCCGCCCCTTTTGTCACGTCAGCCCTCCGAATAACGCAGTTTCCATTCCCCACCTACGATGGCCCACTGCAGGAAAACCACGTAAGAAGAAAACTAGTTCTTCACATACCAAATCCTTTTTACCCACACATCATTTTCGGCTGGTGCAACCACTTACAAAAGATACCCTCTGCCCCATCCACCACCCCTCCATGTGCAATACACTTCCCCCCTCCCCCCTCACTTCTTAGCAACAACAAACGGCTCACCTCCCTTATCACTATACCCACACCACCTTTCAGACTTAAGAAGGCAAGTCCATGACCCGAAACCCTTCCCACCTCTGAGCACTCTTCCCCTCCTTGAAATGGTGTTCATGCAGAACACGACATCCACCTATAATTATACAGACACATTCGAAACCATGACCTCTCTTCACACTATACACAGTCATTACGTTCACAGTCATACACCAACGTCCTCATTATAGTTTCCAACCCTTCCTCCTCCTCGCCTTCATTCATCCCAGGCCTCCTGCCCCAGAGCCAGCACAAGGCTTCACACCATCAACCCCACCCCTTTTTTTGGCGAATGCCTCTTATCGTGACACCTCGACAGTTGCTCTTACCTTCCTCCAGACCTCTGGCGCCGTCGTCAGGACATCAAATCGTGAGTCTGACGCCGCCCGCTCTCTTTCTATGAGATGCCTCCACATCCCATGTTCTCTAATGAGTTCCCTCACGATGTACCATCAAACCACCCACACCTCCTCGATCCACAGGCACACGGCGACAACTCACGCTTACTAGTTGGCCCGTTAACAACCTGGCTATGAGTTTTTAACATTACATTCCTCACAGGCCAACGCCATGCCTCTCGCCAGTCATAAACAACATCCTCTGCAGGAGCGGCGTCAATGTCCTTTACCCTTCCTGATAGCTCTGTCCTCTAAGAGCCTCACCTCCTCCTGCACTTGCCACTTCCTGTACTTTTCCTTGCTTAGTAACAGATCCATTTACGGTCACAGCTTACCTCACACAACCCATCCTCCTCATTTGGAATCCTCCACCTCTTCACCTCCACAAGCGCCCAAGCCCTTGCTTTCGTATGGGCTCTCAACAACATCTATCACGCTTGGTAACTGGTGCTTCACCAGTTTGTGCAGGCGCCCTCCTCAGCTTCACACACGCTGCCGCACATATGGTCCGTATCCCGCCCACAAATTCTGCACGTACGTCCCTGACCGCATACCGATACCATAACTTGCGTCCTGAGTCCCTCCAACACAACATAAGACGTTATGGGATGTCTCAGATTCATCTTCAGGGAAAAGGTTCCCTCCATACGGCCCATGAAGCACCTGCGATCCACTTGCCTAGTATGTGCCAGAATGTACTGTCCCATAGCCTCAAAAACATTCCTGAATGTCAGCCTCATCGCTCAAATGGACATTAACGAATCTTAACCCACGAAAAGTGGCGAATACCGTCGATCAAACGCACCTTACAGCTGGAGTACGACAAGACTCACGTCTTGGAATCTCGACCACCAAAGACCGAACGGACGGGAATTCAGTTTGAAGCAGAATCTGTAACCCCATTTCAGGGATACACCAACACCACATCGTCTGGATTCCATAGGTCTCCTAATGAATTGTTGGGATAAAACACCTGCGCTGAAGAGGTGAAAATCGCCCCACAAAGCAGCTCAATACCAATGTTAATTTACCGCGCCACCTCACACTCAGCCGCCATGATGATACGAGGTAGCTCGCCTGAAACACAGCGGGGTGCAGAGCACAACCGCACTCGACTGTGGATCCGGCAGCCGTGCATTGATGGCTGACATTAAGGGATGTTTGATTTCACTCACATGGAAGTACACCATTAGTCGTTGCATTTAGATCTAAGCTGGCCAGAGTAAGGGAGTGATCCAACAACATTAATTAAAAATGGAACGTGGTAATAAAAACTTCTTAAAATAGAAGGAAAATAATAACCCTAGAAAGCTCAGGCAACAACTAAAACAGCTGGGTAAAGCCAAAACAGCGATTAGATCTAACATAGGGCTAAATATGACGAGTGGGCCACGAGACAACTAGGTGGCAAATTGTTTTAACTCGTACTAACACTTCTGCGCATCTACACTAGTAAGTAAACTGGACATTTACATCAAATTCCTTTAACACAGCCTCAGATAAATTTAAAACATATAACATTAACAAGGGCGTCACCCCGAACAGTTTGCCAACTAGTAGTGTATTCTTATGACCTCGTAAGAAAAGAAACTAAATAAATTAAACCCAACTAAGAGCACCGTCCCGAAAACATCCTACCTAAGGCCGAAGCCAATCAGTTAAAGAACTAGGGTCAGGCTTAAAGACATTATTTCTATACACAAAAATAGGAATGGAATAGACTCCCATGCACATGTCAAAACCTGTTGTCGATTTTTACATAATTTCCCTAATGTAGAAACAATAAAAGTGAGTATTATAATAATTAAATGTAGTAAAATATGATGCTGAATTGACCCTGTCGGAGAAATTTCGAGTGAGAGGGTGAGAACAGCTGCTACGTATTCCGGGGAAGGGAGACGCCCTATGAATTGTATACAAGGTGCAATGGTAATTCTGGCGAGTTTCAGTTTGAATTTGTATAGAACCCGTGTTACTGTCCCCTAGCTGAAGAACTGGGACAGGAAATTTTGTGGGACCTCAAGATTATGTGTGGATGGCTGTAATTTTTTGTTTATATTTATAAAAGCCAATACAGTATACAAAAAATAAAATAACAGGGAAAACAGGTATGATTTCAATCCTGAAGGTTTCGGACATTGACATAAGAAACCCACACAAAATAAACTAACACAAACTGCCACTCTCTAGAAAGACGTAGAATTTTTTTTTATATTTTTATTGAAAAAACGCAATTCAATATTAATACATGTTGACAATGTAATCATGAAACTTATCACATCATATAACAAAAAAAAACTTCCACATTCCCCTACCGTAGCACTAACTTATACATAAGAACTAAAACAAAAGACACCCACAGCTTCTATACAGGGGGATATTACAATCATCATTGCAGCCATAAACACAATATGCAATATAACCCAAAAAATGTCACAGGTATGACATTTTACATAAAACTGTATGTACGAAGACAGGTTCTCAATTAACCAAAAAATTTTTTTACACACTTATATTGTTGTATAATAAACCTTCATATCAAATACATAATAAACGTAACACGACCTCAAAAATTACGAAACAAATAAAGGTTTTGAAATAATCCTACCACACCCTTCACCACAGTAAAAAACTAAACACAGTACAATAAACAAATGATCATCCCACCTCACTTCCATACACTACATTCATCCACCTCATCTCCATACACTACATTCAGCCCACCTCACGTCCATACACTACATTCATCACCCACAGCTAACTTACACAATCACGTATATAGGTAATAATTTTCAAATATAATTTTCCAGTTTTAAGTAACAAACTTCTTCTACTATATAATGAAATATACATAGTCATTACAAATAAACATTAACTAAAAAAACAAGACTAATACTTATTCTACAGACCGCAGCAATTTCTTGCCTCACCATCCTAACCCTACTTAACAACATTGTACCATCAAATCACATCCTTATATACCCATCACTCGTCAATAATATTCATTGAACTATCACGCGAATAATACCAATAATAACAAACCCATACTGATACATGAAATTCTCTCTTAACATACTGCTATATACACTTGATTATGATCAAAATCACACACATTCCATTAATCTCATTATTACAGTACATTGGGTACACCAACTTATTTTATCACTCCCCTCATGTCCGTTGCTTAAATACAACCACCAAACCTGATAATACATCACAACATAATGCCAAATTTAACTTATCCATACATACATCAGTATAACATTCTGATTATGACCGTATACTTTTCACCTGCACACAAAATATGCTCATTACCATACCATAAAAAGAGAATATCTTAATATCCCACCAATTTGACTGGAGTTAAGTTGTATCAAAATTCAAAAAAAACCTCCTAACTAAATTTTGAAAACATGGCCGGATATACAAAATTAAGAGCTTATCGAGGTTCCTGGAGAGGTTTTGTCCAGTCGCCTGATATCTCAAGTTAGCGGGTTTGCACATCCCCCCAAATTTCGCCTCTATTTAGAGGTGTCAACCCAATTTTAACCTCTAGAGCAGAAAATTCTTCCCATTCACCAACGTTTGTACAAAATTCAAAAACCAAGATGGCGAGCCCCCCTTCTCCGGGCCGCTTCCGTTTTATTTACAAAATTTTTAAATAAGTTTGGCTATCAAATTTACATTTAATATAACTACGTATTTTGGAAAAATATACAGTTTTTCCACAGGAGGAGGCAAAAGCCCCTCCTCATCTCTGGACCAAGGTCCCGGCCCCAGCCACCTCCCCCCCCCCACGGGGCTCGTGGGGGAAAGCTAGGCCCCCGGCTACCTTTTCTGCCCCCCCCAAAGGGGGGCTCGTGGGGGGCACCCCATGGCTCCCGTTGGTAGAAAAGAAAGGCCTTTTCCCCTCCCCTTTTATCATGTCTTCTTTTATTGTAACTGTTTTTACGTAATTAGTACCTTTTTTTAATTTTTAAAATAAAAATAATAATTAATCAAAAGGGCCCCCCAATGGAAATAAGTAAATCGTTTTTTTGGGTTTTTCCTGGTTCTCTACACAATCAGACACCATGCAGCTGCAGCCGCAGAAAGCGCAAAAAGGGTGTCCTATATCTTGCCGTCCCCTGGGCCATCCAATAAAGGATGGAAAAATTTTGCAAGTATGCTGCAACAACATGCAAGTAAACAATAGGACTAAAAACTGATGGGACGACAACGAAATGGCTAAATATGACGAAGGGGGGCCCCGGCATTAAAGTCCCAACCGCTGCCAGACGTAAACCCAGACACAGACGTTTTCCAAAATGAAATAACGCCCTCCAAAAAATGCACAGTTTTTTTAAGGGAAGAAAACAGGGCAGAAACCTGATCAACTAAATCCCCAAAAAAGAAATGACGGGTCTTAGGATTTTTTCTTCGTGCCAAAAACGGGGGAAAGAATTGACCCTTTAAACAGGGCTGACCGGCATCCAAAACAGCACTACTGCCAGACGTACAATAGCGAGTGAAATTCTCATCTTTGTGACTTTATCTTTTGGGCAGTAGCATCTATCTTTCCACCTTCATATCCCTGTCCAGTGCTAGCGAGAGGGAAACACGGGAGAATCGTAAATCAACATCAAAACCCCAAGGTTAAGGATTTACCCTCAGTCCCAGTGTGGGAAAAAAGTGTTATTTAAAAATGTCAAGGTAATGTTTTAGTAGCTGCCCCTATTTTGCTGACCAGTTTTACGTGAAGAATCTGCAGAAAAAAGCCAATTATCTAAAAAACTAAAGGGGGAAAGTGGTTGTAGGGGGCGTTACTCCCTCAGCATTTTAAAAAGGCTAGCAGCAGACCAGGTAGGAGAAACAACACGAAAAACCCCCATAAATGGAATTGAGGGGATTTGGAAGGATAAAACCATTGTTTAAAACCTTTTTTTCTCCCAAAAGGGGGAAAGATTAGAAGTTAATTGGTGAAGCCAACTGTGAAGTGAGGGGGGTGGGGGAGGTGAAATAAGGGTTAACTGTAAGGGTTTTGTGAAGTTAAGGGAAAAGTGAGCATGAAGGGGTTTTGAAGGGTTTAACTGAAAGGGGTTTTTGTAAGTTTAAGGGAAAAGTGAGCAGTGAAGGGGGTTTTTGAAAGGAAATTTTATAGTAATTCAGTGTGATTGTTTAAAGCAAAAAAAAGGTACTAGGGGGGAAAAGAGAAATAATTTATTGTAATGAGTAAAAGCAAGAGTGAAAATGGCAGGCATTAGGGGGGTAAGGCCCCAAATTTTTAATTTTTTTTTTCCTTTCAATTCCTGAAGAAAGAAATCAGTCTGGGGGCGGGAAAAAAGGTAGGAGTAATAGACCCGGACAGTAAAAGCCCAACATTTCCCACCCCCAGAAAGAAAACTCATACGCCGCAAGATGGCCCCCCGCATACCCAAAAAAAACTTTTGGCCCACCCTTTATTGTAGCGCTCAAAAGTGGGATACCCAAAATTAACCAGGCCCTCAACTATTGGAGGGGAAAAAGGAAGATAATGACGGCGAAATGAGGTCTAGTGCTAGGGTATAACCTTAACTCCATATGAATGTACATAGGTCAATGTGAACAATACAGCCTTTTTTTACTCAAAAAATACCAAACAGGTGCATACACTGTACTAAAGTACGTAAAAAACAAAAAAGGGCCCCTTATGTAAAATGTTAAGGGGTGGGTGCATGGGATGTATGTACAATTATGCAACGGTGCCAAAATTCATTTTGTGTGTAACAAATCCTTTTGGCACAGTTACCCTTTAGCAGTGATGACTTTTGTTTGATCTAATTTTTAATCAAATGACCCATTGCCATATATTGATGATTATGATTTTTTTATAAAACAGCCTTCACTTTATTCATGTCAATGAAAGATCACTTCTTCCTAATTGGGGCAGGATTAGGATTCTAGTAACAAAATTAGGGGGGCGTTATAACCTCTTGAATTTGGGTTGGGATATACGGGACTGACCGAGGTCAAAATAGAAGGTTACAATATAAAAGCTTAATAGGAACAAAAAGGGTGGGGGAGTATGTGCCTACATTGAAATACTTAGTTAAAACCCAAGCGATTTAATAACATAAATGGAGTTTCTAGGGTTTTGAAAGGCTGCCCCCAAGAAAAAAACCCTCTTAGTAGGAATGTTACCGCCCTCCACCCAGGACCAGTTTTAGAATTTTTCCCAGAGCTTGGGGATTTGAAAACAATTGCGAGACAATAATCTGGGGACTTCAATATTGTTTTCGCAGCAAATAAGGGCTAGCAAAAGGTAAAGAAAAATTTCAGGATTAAATGCTACCCCAACAATTAATCACCAACCCCGGATCCACGGTTCTCAGCCCCCCAAATTGCCCTATTTTGAAACCGCGCTGGAACTTAGTCAGTCGGCGTCATTACCACAGGTTTTATGTTTTCATTTCATCTTTTACTGCACCAGGAAAACCTGGGGATGGATAGGCCACACAGGACAATAAAAATGAGTCAACTAGAAACTACAGTAAAGAAAACTGGTAAATAGGCACACAATTGGATGGACAGAGAGCAAGTTGCAGACGTAAAGATCCCTGGGAAAAAATTTAAAAAAAAGTTCACTAAACCTTTTTTAATAATATTGCACCAGTTTAAAAAGGTTAGGTTAAAAGAAGAACTGAACCTGGATGACTATGAGATATTAGATTAATATAAATTAGGACCAGCTGCTAAAAAGACTTAAAAAAAACAAAAGATATTGCAGCACTAAATGAATTTTTAAAGGGTGAGGAACAGAGTTCAGGGCTTTAAAAGGGCAAAGGCAAGCACACTGCCAAAAAAATTTAAAATATGCATAAACCCAGAAAGCTCTGGAAAACTAAAACTTGGGGTTAGCCCCTAAGCCCTAGAAAGGTTTTAAAAATATTCATATCGATAAAGAGGTATGCCCCGAAACATCTAAGGGGGAAATTGCTTTAAATTCCCCTACAATCTGTTCATCAAAACTAGTAAGTAAACTACCCGTGCATCAATACCTTTAACCAGACTCTGATAAGTTTCAACATATATCCAAAAAAGGGGGGAACCCCAAAAAAGTTTTTAATATAAGTGTTCTCATGACTTCATTCAAAAAAAAACTAAGCAGGTTAAACCCAACTAAGGGACAGGCCCTGTAACACCCCCTCTAAAATTCCTAAAAAATGGTGCTTTGAACTTTCAACCCTTTGCTCACATAATAATTTTTCAATCCCACTAATTTTCCCTCGGAGGGGTTCAAGGAGGCCAGGTTATCCTATCTTCAAAAAAATAAAGGTCGATGTAAGCAATATAGCCTGTTAGTTACTCAAAATTTTAAAAAATTTTGGGGGGCGTGTATTTTTCATAGTTTAAATACCTAATGACAACAGCATTCTCCATAGCTATAATCGGGCTTTGAGATCCTACCAACCCATACCTCCCTTATTAATCTGATGGATTCCCCAGAACTGAAATGTCAAAAGGGAACCTCAAAAAGGGATGGAAAAACCTTAGACCTGCAAAAGCCTTTGATCTGTCAACCACAATATATTTGTAAGAAACTTCAAACTATCGGTATAGGGTTTTGTAGACTGGTTTAAGTCCCACCCTTAGCAACAGGAGACAAAAAGTCAAAATCACAAAAAGAATCAGAACCCATGCCGATAAAAATGTCGATTCCCCAAAGGGTTTCTGGGTCCCCTTTTTATTCTTTTTGTTTGTCAATGATATCCTATGTGTCAAATGCAAACCCTATGTATGCAGATGAAGGGTTTGTTAGTGCAGGGAAAAAACCCCAAAATTCTAATGTTTTAACACTGGAATGGGGTCCTGCAGCAAAAAGGTTGTAGACAACAAACTATCATTACCCCTAGGGAAAACTGAAGCCTTTCTTTGGAACGAAAATAAAAAAGAAGGGTAAATAATTTTAATGTTCAGGTAATGGGGGGTCCTCACTTTGGGTTTTTCAGTAAAATATTGGGAATCCCCCTTTTCCCATGCATTTAGGGGAATTGATAGGGAACAGTGTATAAAAAAGCGAAGCAGACTGAAGTTCCTGTATAACAAGACGTGTTACCCACTGAGGCTCGCAGGACCCTATTCGCCCTTAACAAAGCCCTATGGATTTTGTTTTCTTTCATGGTACTCGCCTTGGGGCAAAAAAATGAAAGATAGACTGAAATACCCCGAACAAAATCGAAGATTCATCCCGGGGTGGGCCAGGAACAGTGGCCAGGTAATTACGCAGTTGGGTATGGAATGTTGAAGACAAGTAAAACAACTGAAGAAATATGTTTTTAAAATTTCTCAAGAACAGTGTCCCGAATATCTTCTGTCAATTTTGTCAAGGGTTTGGGGAACCAAAGCAAACATAGTACTAGGGGGGAGAACCAAAAATTTTGTAGTACCCACAGTCAGTGGGGCCCGGGACAAAAACCTTTTAATTTTTTTTCGCAATAAAGGGAAAGGAACAGACTACCCGCACATGTCAAAACCCGATAGCATAACCAGTTCAGAAAACTGCCAAAAAGTGTCTGACGAATGTAGCTACAAAAGGGGGGGGAAAGATTTTCTATTTTTTGCTTTAAAAACTGTAAAATTTTTCCTTATTCCCAGTAAGACCTCGTTTTGTAGTAGTCTTAATGCCCCCGTGTGTGATAGTCTTTTTTGTATGATAAAAATGTTTTTCTTGTAGAAAAATAAGAAATATTAACCTTTTTTTATAATAATAAGGTTAAAAAGGGCCCCCAAAGGGAAAAAAGCATTGTCTGACTTTTTTGGGGTTTTCCCGGTTCTTACACAATGCTGCTATGATGATAATTCTATTAACGTATTTGTGTTACCTGAATAAATTTTTACTTTTGCTGTTTGTTAATCAATGTAACTGTATTTGGGTTTTTACCTGAATCAACTTATTAAAAAGTTAAATGGAACAAGCGTGGCATTCTCTCTAAAACTACAATATTACAGAAAAAGACGTCCCCGAAAACGGATGGGAACTATTATAATATTTTAAAATAATATCTTTAAATTTTCAAAAATTTTTGTACATTAAAAAGGTATACAGGCCTAGGACATTAATGACGCACAACTATATAGGGAAGCGCTTTTTTGTAGGCATTTCGGGAAAAATAGGTTATTTTTCCCGGGGAGCAACCCACACCATCGTAGCAGCCGGAAATAAGATAAAAATAAAATTTGTTCGGATTTTTAAAAAGGAGGGTTAGCCACCCAGGATAACCCAAGAAATCAGTGCGTCATCGAGGGCTGTTTAACTTATTTCCTTGGGGTCCTTTAAACTTGTCCCCAGGGTGCGACCCCCACCAGTCGCTAACCCAGGTCCTATTTGTGCTAGGTGAACATGACAAGGGGTAAGGAAACGTTCGGAAAGTTTCACCCCCCCGGGAATCGAACCCCGGGGGGGCCCCCGTGTGTGAAGCGGGGGCTTTAGCCACCAGGCCCCCGGGCCACCCAAGTAAATAAGTTTTTCAGGTAACACAAATACAGTTACAAAATTTTTTATACTAGCAGCTAGTTTTAGAGAACCTGGGAAAACCCAAAAAGTCGAGTGAATTTTTTTTTCCCTTGGGGTCCATTAAAAAAAAGCCTGTTTCTACCTCGCTGGGATCGAACCCGATCCTCGCCCTGTGAAGCAAGAGCTTTAGCCACCAGGCTTAACAATCAGAAGTTTTATGAGCACTGTTTAGATATTGTAATTAACAAAGTGGTACAATTCACTAGTCTGGGTAATAATATACTGGGGTTTCTTGACTGCCAAAGGGTATGACCTAGAAAAACACAAAGTGAGGACTCCAACAAATCTTTGCCAAATATAAACGAAATATTTTTTTATGTGGACATGCAAAATCATTCTGAAGCTTAAGAAAAAAAGATGACAAAAGTGTTGGGTCGACGGGTGTATATCGCATCCTGGGGACCTAATTTGCCCGAAATGCTCTGTATATGAAGGGCTTTCCTTATTGTAATATGTCATTGATGTCAGCTAGGCAATGTACACGTACTTGTAGAAATAAAGATTATTATTAAGAAGGATATAAGCTTAAAGCTTCTGTGCCAGAAGCTTATAATATTGGGTGACAGTCTATCCTCTAATATTATTTTTTTAAAGCCTGTCAAACCCGACTATGATGATATGTTTTAATTTTCAAATTATTTTCTTTGGTTAATTTTCAAGTTTAATCATCTAGGAATAATTTAATATGAACAAGGTAAACGGCCGACGTGTTAATAAAATAATAACTAATAATAATAATAATAATAATAATAATCGACTTCATTTTTTCTATACCTGTAATAATTAAGTTGAAAACTCTGTACAGCAGTCTCAGCAATAAAGTTTACACATGAACGTGAGCAAGACGGCAAACTTTCTTTCCTCGACGTCCTCCTGTGTAGGTCTTCCGACATCGAAACCTTCTCTTTAAAAAAGTATAGAAAACCCTCCAACAAAGACACCCGCACTAAAAGAGGTGTCCTTATTTGCTTTGTTTAAAAGCTCGTCGTATATCCAGCACTTGTTTCCTTGATTAGAAATTATCCAAATAACGTATATTTACGTAGTTTCATCCGGGATTTCAGACTCAAGGCACAAATTATCCTCACAAATACCTCATGGAACATTCTTCTATGTAGGTCATGGTGCTCTCGTGTGGCGATGTTGCCAAGAATAATCGCCCAAGTATTTTATAAAAGCAAAATCAATGTTTCAACCCTGAACACATTCTCTATCAGAGACCTCAGTCGAAGCGAAATCGCACACCTTTTAAATTCCATAGTAGGCGTCTACACCATTCTCTGTGGATTTTGTCCCAAGAAGTATGTAAGGGAAACATAAATCTAAGTGAACATCAAAACTCCTGCAACAGAGACGACTTAAGAATGCCTGTGTCATCCACAGGAACTCCACGGGACATTTGTTATATTGAAATGAGGCATAACTATTCCTCTGTGAGCATGATCTTAGACGCCAACTTTTATCTAAAGCTTTGCTAATCGCTGTCGAAGACACGTAGAACATAAAGCTAGAAGGTACAAAATTTCAATAACACTGGAATAAACCATACCCGGATGGGGTTAGAACCCGCGAGAGTCGTGTCATTACGATTTCGTGAGTCAAGTAACACTGGAATACTTGAACTCAACTAAGCAAAGTGCAACCTACCTCACAACACAAGGATCACGTGACCTCATCTCTACTTAACTTTTTTTCTCAATAAGCCTCATTGCATTTCAGGTCCTACTACGTTACGATCACACCATAATTCTGTCTACATATCTGTTATCAAGGACCCAGGACCGAAACATTTTCCCATTAAATAAGTGTAGTGTTTGCTCCGTGTCTTTTTTAAACCAACAAACCTTTCCCCCCACTACTACAGTTGATTATGGTTTTTAAAATGTGAAGAGGATTAAAATAAGGACGTTCTGAAGTCATTCAGGCGTGCACCTTCGATGTTGCGCAACCTGTTGTTTACAAATGGACGGCTCCGTATCAGGCCAAGTGAGCAATATTTAATGGTTCACTGACCTCAGAAATTTAAAACCGCTATAAAAATGCAAATTTCCAATATTTTTTTTTAATTTCAGTTTACATTTTGCATTATTTTAAATTCTGTAGAATCATGTGAGAATTAAATATTTTATTTTGATTACCTTAAAACATCTATTTTGTTTAAAGTGGAAAAAAGGCACATTGGCATCCAAAGCGATCCGTGAGTATGTAAATTAATACAAGAATACATCACACTTTCTAGTCTGAATTATCTGCAATGTATTTGAGTTCTCCAATAACATCCACTGGGAGGAGAAAATATGCTACCATAAATAAGTAGTGACCATAAAAAAGCAGAGGAGCCACATGTCTATGGTGCAGTCCACCAAAATAAGCAGACTCTTGGAGTCACTACCTCCCGGCTCCAGCTGGGTAACAGGTATCTCGCCGGTTAAATCACCACCACCAGATGTAGAACCAAACGAAATGTAAACTTTGCCAGAGGACTATTGTCACACCCGGCGTCATAATTGAACTGGATGCGATAAAAATTAATGAATTTAAAGACAACTCACTCAGAAGTGTTCAAGATATGGCAAAGTATTTTATCCACAGTGGTATATTACAGACCATTCTGGAGAAATACCCTGAACATTGCTAGCCACACGTTTCACACACACACACGTGTCTGTGTGTGTGTGTTGTGTGTGTGTGTGTGTGTGTGTATTCTCGTGTGCATGTGTCTGTGCGTGCGCCCTCGTGTATCTTCTTCTTCTTCTAATGACCAGAGCTTTGGTAAGATGGGGAAGGAAGAAGGATGGGTAAGGATGGAAATATTGGAAGAGGGTTGGAGGGGGGGGAGACGTAGGATATAAAAGTAAGTGGCCCAGACCACTTTGTGTAATTTTAAAAAGTGTATTTGAATTATAATATTTCATTTTTTAAGAAGGTATAATCCAAACCCATCAGGGTCACAATAAATATAATATGTATATAAGTACATGACTCTGAATTTGGTTTGTAATATACAAGTTCAATTGCTTTTTTTTTTTTTTTTTTTTTTTTTTTTTTTTTTTTTTTTTTTTTTTTTTTTGTTTGTTTTTTTTTTTTCGCGATTGCACAACGGATATTTATACGACAGGAAGCAATATTTTCTGCCATTTATGAGCTCGTGACAATAGCTTCTTAAATGTGGGTGTCCAAACCATAGTTAAAAAAAAAAAAAAAACAATAGCATAATTTTACATTATAAAGTTATTGTAAGATGTCTCCCCTAATTGGGGGCGATGATTTGTTCAGTATACATAGAAGGTTCTGTAGTACCTCATCTTTCTTCGTCCGGAAGTTGCTCAAAATCATGGGTCGAGGGTAATCATCTTTGTGAATAAAACGACGAACCCTCTGATGGGAGAGTCATTCTTTGAGTCCTGTGAGTGGAGTATTGATGGTGTAATCGGTGGTATTTTTATCACTTGTATAGATGTTCTCCCCCCCCTCTAATCTGGCATGTATAGTTCTTGCATTGGTATAAAGTTGTTTCTTTTTTAAGTGTGTCAAGGCGTACATTTAATGGCATTGATATCATGTTGTGTGTGTAAATCTGCCATTTTTAACTCTGTCTCTCCACCTGGTATTTGGTAATAAATCGAAAGAGCTCATTCTGGACCCTTTGTAACCGTAGCATTTGGTCTTTGTTGTTAATGATATTGGGGACACAAGGGTAGTTCAAGTATAGGGTCTTATTATCATGTTATAAACAGATGTATTTTGACATGTTGAGGGCTTGATGAATCGAATGAGTCTGCTAAGACCGGCTTTGCTGTGTTGATCTTTTTAGTTACATGAGATTGTTGAGTGGAGCAGCCTGTCTATTACATATCCCAAGATCTTGTTAGGGTTCTAATGGCTAACAGGTGTACCTCTGATGGAGATACCCCCTTTATCTTCAATGGTTGATGCATAAACATCCTATCGTTCTACAAGGACCTTGGTTACAGGATAGTCGTAATTCTCACATTTCTTCTCACCAATTAGATGTTCGAACGAAGTTCAATATTCATTTTTTCTATGACTCTCTCATACTTGTATTTTCCTGTTACTGGAGTTGAATGGACGACATGAATAACATCATCTGCAAACTGTGTCACAATGTGTCATTAAACTCTGGTTGGGAAGGTCATTCACAAATAAATGTTAAACAAAGTGACTGAGACAAGAACCTTGTGGGACACCAGCCGTCGTATAAAAGGTTCTGATCGACTTGCCATGAAAGGTGGAATGATGTTTTCTTAGAGTAAGAAATTAATAGATTACTCTGAGAAAAGTCCAGTTATGGTCTGTAGTCAATGAGTTTGTATAAAAGGTCCATCATGCAAAATAAGCTATCAAAAGCTTTTGTGGCACATCTCTGGTGGCAAGTAACAAGATTGCCCTGCTGTTTTAGACTTGCTACAGTGTCCAAAAAATAATACATTTATTGCATTTATGTACCTCTAAGTGGTTCTAAAAGAGCCAATTGTTTTTCCAGTAAACAAGTGATTACACTCCATATAGTATTCACTCTTTTGAAATGACTTTCTCAGAACTTTTCCAGTGACTTCAAGTAAAGAATTTAGGTCTATAGTTCCCAGGTTGGTGAATGTACTTTATTGGGCTTAGCAAGAAAGATCATCCTAGCAGTCCTTAAACACACAACAGGAAAAATATCCGAGCCAAGAAAGGCATTAAAGATATTTACCAAGGATGTTGCAATTTCTATGTAGGTACTTTATTTGTTTTTCATTGTATTGCCAGAGAGGCCCGGGGCTCTATTTCTCCATCTTCCAATAACGCGAACTTATCTCTAGTAATGTAGAATAAGATGTCCTAGTAAGCGGTGGGTATCATCAAGAGTTGAAGTATCGATGAAGGTAGTGGTTGTAGATCATCGCAAGTTCTCATCTCTCCATTCATTTACTAACTGATAATGAATATTATTAAATTGACGACTGTTATTATGAAGAGAATTTTCTCCCATACATCACCCAACAAATTAGCCTGGTCCTGTTGATCGTCAATTTAATTTCAACATCTTCCATCATCTTCATCAGTGAAGGTATGAACTAATTTAGTTTAGGAACATGTGCTTTCCCCCTTAAAAGTTGTTGGATCCTTACTCCACAATTTTTGCTGGTTCACGTTTATATTGATTAGCTTGAAGAACAAAAATTTCCATATGTCTCGCTAGTTTTGACTAATCAATGTTATTTTATTTAAAATATTTTAAAAAAATTTCTTGCCTTAATCTGCAATGTAGCTGCTGGTGGTTTCTTGTTTGAAGATGCCTTCTACATTCTGCTTGATAATTTTCTAAGTATCGTCTAATTTCTCTAGTAGGTTTATAATGGGGGGGGTTGGGAAATATCTTTGTAAGCAAATTGGCAAGTTGCAATTGTAGCTCTTCAATCAATATATCGATTGTTGCAGGACCTGATTGCATCATCAATTGCACTGGAAGGTAGATGTTCCAGGACACAATTTCATCATCACCCAATATGCCCTGAAGGGGTCAAATCCTAGGGTGTTAAGATTGGGTTTAGGAGTTACAAGGAATTCTAAATGGAGAAGTTTGTAGTTGTATTATAACATGGATATGGTCAGACCTACATATCCACCAGGAATATACGAACAGTGAAAGATGTCACAGTCTCTGTTTTAGGTCAGTACAATACTGGTGTTCCTGGATGAGGACCAATGTACGATTTGAAGAATGGGCCACTAGAAATGACATATCTAGCTGTCATGATATTAAAGAGTTTGTTTTCCCCTATTAAGTCACCCCCGTGGAAAACCGCTCCACAGTTAAAGAGGGCAGGGTGATGAGGCATTAAAATCTCCAGGCTAAAATTGTTGGAAATTACTACTGCTTAATATCCTATGTAGAGGAATTGACTCTATATATTGCTTTTCTCGGGGGGAAAATATCCAGTACCTATTACTAGTTGTCCAGCGACGTTGTTAGTTCTATGCAAGAATGTATCGTTCATCCACAGAAATATTTTTAAATGTATATCCTAATTTAACCAGATGGCTACACCACTAAACAGTCCTCTCGATTTCTCACAGTACAAGTATCCACGTAATTTAATATGTTGATTACAACTCTTGCAGCTGTCTCGTTCAAAAGTATAACAATCGGGATTGATAGTTATGTAGTTCAACCTCAGAAGGTAACGGTTTTGTTAAAGAATGTTGAACATTAAGTTGAACATTTAATCCCCATTATTGCTTATCTCGCTCGTACACTGCGTTCTGACGCCAGCAAGTAATGTTATGTGTTGTATCTGTACCTATCCATGCTGGACTCTTCAATAGGAGAAGAAACTTTGCGTGGAAGCTTGTGTATTAAACAATGCCACATCTTCATCTTCACTAGAAGGCAGTAAATATAACAACTCATTAGAATTTCAATAGAATCGTTAAGTCGTTTAGAGTCGTTTAGAGAGTCTCATCATGAAACTGAGGTATTGCTATACTAGTTTCAGGAATCAGAGTCTTGGAGAGTAATGGGAGACTGTGGTTAGGCTCCAAGTGAATATTAGATAGGGAAGGTGAGTTACCTGGAACAGTTCCAGTTCAACAGGTTCAGCTACAATAGCGGGAGAGTAGGGCACCACTTTCTGGGCATTGTTGATGTTTCAGATTGACTTTTCGGTTGAGGAAGAGTTGAGCAACCTGGGTATTCGAGAGGCGATCCCTGAGCCAGGGATGACTTAGGCTTTTTAATTATATGTAGAGTATGGTACATCCTTCTTGTTATGAAAGGTGGTCATAATGGCCTACACATTTCAAGGGATAATGATGGAGTGATCCATTAGCTTTAACATATACATTCAAAACACGAGAGCAAGTTGAATAACACACCACCAGCTGTGTCTTTGCCACCAAGTACATTAGTTGTGCTCTCATTATATCCCATCTGTGGATACCTGAGACACCTGAGATGCGACTGAACCTTGTTGTTGTGTCTGTTGTAAGAGAGCGTTAGATTGGGGCTCTCCAAGAGGGCAAATTCCACACATTGGAACAATTGGTAGAGACCTTAGGAGTCCCACTTGATCCAGCAGAGCTAGGAAGGAAGTTTGGGACAATGGTTGGCGGTGCCTGAGGAGTGGTCTTCTTAGATTGGATAGTGTTCTAGGCGTCAAGTAATTTTCTGATTACCCTTTTTTTCTTTCAGGACAAATAGCAGAAACACATGATGTTTTCCATTACAGAGGACACATTAGTGAATTTTATTGGTACAAACACGATAGGAATGTTGGCCAGAGCAAATGCAACAAATTTGCCTTGTATACTGCATTTGTTGTTGTTATGACAAAGGCATAACACTTGAAACATTGTGTCACACTGACAAAAGCGTTTCCAGGAAATTTGGTCAGATGTACATCTGGTATTGAAACATTTGAAGCCATTTTGACACTGGCTTTGTTCAAGTTTGGCCTCTTCAGGTGTCTCCGAGTATTAATTTTAAAGTTACCTTATTGTTGTTGTGATTCGAGAATTTTATGTGCTTCAACACCCTAAGTCAGAATTCTCGGTATTAATGTTATCAACATACCTTAACATAGCTGTGTTTCATAAAACTGTTTTGATTCTGGCCACAAACACAGTCCTCTGAGCTTTGATAGCGTCAGGTGCAACTGGGATAACAACCAGAAGTCTTCAGTTTTACAAGGACATCATGCTTAGAGTTTTGAGTAACTCTTCTTCCGAAGAGAGGAGAAGGTTACTACTCAGTGTGGGTTTTAAAAACATCCACATGAGCAACAGTTGAGTTAGAGCAAAACAATTGAGAATTGTCTTTCGTGGAATTTCATTTCCAACAATGCGTAATCTTACACGAATCTCGCCATGAAGCTAGGCATGGAGCATGTGGCAGAGGAGTTGCTTAACAAAAAGGTATCTTTCCTTAATGTTAGCCAAACATCCTATTTCAGCTGACTTATAAAGGTCAGCTCCTAAGATAGCCTACCTCGAGTAGTGAGGGGAAAGGGCCAAGCAAAGATCGGCTGGATGATTATAAAAAACCACAACGGGCTACCAGATGGTCAAAATGCCTTGTGTTAACTCGCCAAAGCGAATTTGCCCGAAAAATAAGAAGATAAGGACAGTCAGAAGGATAGCAATGTATGTAGTGTGTTAAGTGTGTGGGCCAGTGTTTGATGTATGGTTGGGGGAGATGGGAAGGATGGGGGGGATGGGGATGAGCAGGGGTGAACAAGCAAGCAAGTCATACCGCCTTACCCTTCTTGATGGATGGGGCTCGAAAGTGACTGCAAAGCAAGTCTCCTCTCAGCTCTGGTATGAACTACTCAGATAACCCAAGTAAATTCTCGAGCAACAGTGTTCAAGTTCTCAGCTGAAGAGCGGGAACGACGACAGTCTTTCCTCTCCACGGTGGCTGGGCTGCTGACTTTCATGGTCTTGTCCCGCTCGTGTATGTTATGTCGCGCGCGCTCGTGAGGGTGTGGGGTAGTGGACGAGTCCAGTGGCTCATTACTTTGAGTAATTAGTTATGACTGGAAACCATGTATAGGAGTGAGGATGATTCAGTACCTTTATAACTTACCGTGATTGTGACCAGATCTACCTGGAATTCATTACCATTGTACATTAGTTCAGCTATCATAACTTTGAGTCCAGTCCCTGACCCAGTATGTAGCCTCTAATCTTTTGACTACCGCCCACATGATGGGTTATGGAGTGCATAATGAAGTATTCAACTGAAACGTCGTGCTGAGGAACAAACAAATCTCTCTGACATTATTTTTGGCCTTATTTTCGTCTATTGAAATGTGTAGATTGCGCGATTGACCAGTCCGTTAACTAATTCTACTTTATATCCTTCCGTGACCAGCGAGGACGGGGGTGTATGCATTGAGACCATTAACAAATGTGTTTCCAATCTGATGTCGAAACTTTGTTTATACTCTCCACGGCAACAGCGTTGTGGTTTGAAAAGCTTCAGCCTTTTTATTGGGTTCTATTTTTTGCATATTTTAGGCTCATCTTCAAGCAGAACGTTTCATTAAAAACTTTAGTAGTATGATAATTATAGCAGTTGTGTCTGAAGTACAGGGAGAGTCGAGTGCTGCCAGCTAGTACAAAATTTTGAGTTTTACTGACAGGGTTATTGTTAATGGTCTCGACAGAGGAATATGCATAGGAAATTATACCAGACTGTAACCTGACAACAAAGTTCTCATGCTCGTCAGGGATACTTGAAAGGATTTTTCGGTGTGAATGTTTCACCTGATGAGAGTTTTATATACCATATTGAAATGTTTAATCATGGGAAATGATCCGATTAAAAAGGCTCACTTTTCTGAGTTTTTTAAACTATAACCTGAAAAAAATAATTTTGGGATGGTCTATGATATCTTCGATTCTTAATTTCATATTCTTTTGGCTTTATTCATTATTTTTTTCGAATTCTCTTACATGAACATTTTTGGGTAAAAAACACCTGTCCCTCTTTGAATCGCCTGTAAATGCCTCTTGTATGCCATTTAGGTTATTTATGTTTAATGCAATTTCTGTATTAGGAATTATGCAGCTACAGCAGCTGGAACAATGCTTTGGAAAGATTATGTCGTTAATTGCACCCAATCACCACCTTCATCAACAGCCATATATTAAGTTTTTTTTCAGTAAAAATTCGGGGAACTCTGAAGCAAACACTAATTCTCTCTCGCAAAAAATGAAGAACGAAGCTTGCTAATTCTCATCCTTGGGGCCCCGTGCGTTACCAGCACCGTTTATTATGTTTATTATCTAGCTTTACGTTCTGGTGACGAATTTTTTCGTACACCAAGGTTGACGTGCATGTTTAGCATCACTGTATCTTCCCGGTTTATTTCTGAAAATTCTCCAAAAAGGGGAGACCAAACTGTTTCAGAGACACGACATCCCGTATAGACCCACTGTTTGCAGTTTAAGTTTTTTAACATTAATGATGTTTTCAATTAGGTCTCAGAGAACCTCACTCAACGGATACCTCAAACAAAACAAGCAGACTTTATTTATTTCTTCTGCAGTTGACAAAATGTAGTTTTTTTTTTTTATATTTTAATTAAGACTCAGGTACAAAAATTATATGGAACAAATCATTAGTTAACAAGATATTATTTTTAAACCCCCAAAAGGCAGTACAACGATAATCTTGCAGTGAACTACACAAATACCAAAGAAGCACTTATATAAAGACATCAGAATTGGCTGCTGCACTCCAATCAAACACTACTTATGTACCGTGCTTCACGAGAAAAAATGGTCTTATAATAAAAAACATATGTCCTGACATATACTGCTTTACACGTCCCCCCCCCCTTGAAAAACAATACCACTTTCAAACCTGAGTAATACTCATTGAACTCTCTTAGTACATTTATTGAGCATTAGGATATCATTGACAACATGTATAACACAATCCAGCCATCTAAAAAGTCTGACTATAAACAAGAAAATCTGAACATGAATGGCACACATCCACCAAAGAAACCCATCACACCCTAACAACTCATATACTACCCATGATAACAATCAATATCGTGGACCGGTGAGGATTAATTCACTACCAGCTGACTCTTGACTTCACCCCCCCCCCCCACATTCCCTATTAAACTGTGTCTGCCGTCACCACTCATAACCTCCATCAGACATTAAATTTTAAAAATACATTAATGTACTATAAACAAAGGAATATGAGAACCCTTATCGTCTCCCGCCACAGAAAAATAAAATGTAACATTTTCTAAATACATAACTGCTGATTCCTCTTGTGCTTACAAAATATCCCCTATCCCCTATGCTTTGTTTATCTCTTAACTACTCAAAGTAAAAACCAATTATCCATTTCATCAATCAAATTATATTAAATAAGCATATATAAAACAATACTTATCATCCGACAATAGGTCTACATATTATCACCCTGATTACCATGAAAATTACATAATAATTCAATACATATATTGACAAACCACACAATCCTTCCCGACTTCTAAAAACAGTGTACATATCTATCCCAATGACATTTCGTTATGATCCATCATTATTTACTTTACACTTCCCTTTTCCCTAGTGCAAGATAAATGCCACTTGCACTAGAGTCACAACTCCTACATTTGTTCACCTTATAAAACGTATAAAAAAAGAACTAACATAAATAACTTATAACAATATATAGATAATACTTATTTGACAAAGTGAAGAATACCAACTAATATGGATAACAGTACACAAGAAATTGTAACTCACTCCCCACAAATACATATTCCCATTTTTTATGTATTATGTTATCAACAAGATAACTATATTTAACTAACAATGTTCCAGAGTCAATAACAGACTTACTCCAGTCATGGCAACTAAGTTTACACAATATAACTTTATGCTCCTAATAAAACAAGTACCAGGGCAGTACTACCTCAATCATTAACAAAACCAACCTGGCAAAAGACAACTTCAAAAGCCACCCCCGCCATCCCCTGACCCGAATGCTATCTGTATATAAAAAAAACACAAAACTCAAGTTTCCCTCCATGCCAAGTTCGTACCTGAACGTCGAACGTCAAAAAACCACGTTCTTACCAAATGGTCACCAGTTCACCCCCCCCCTACGCCCCCCCCCCCCATTCCTGAAGACTTAACAACCACCAATGTGCTCCACTACACACACTATTATTCCACTCCATCCCTCCACTAATCTCAAAAAAGAACAAGAATGCCAGTTTAAGGGAAACGCAGCCCATCCAGCTCTAAACTACACCCAACATTACCCTAACATTACAACCTACCGACAGAATACGATCACCCAAGGGAAAACTATTTAAACCCACAACCTCCATATTAGAGCCTATTTCTGCATACTGTACGATACACACTCGCCGCAAGCGCCCGCCACCCTATATTCACCCCCACCTCCCGCATGCAACCAAGACACATAACAAACAATCTGCCACTACATACATCACTGACTGCCCTCCGAATTTCCTGGAAACCCCTCCCACATCAAAATGCAAAGCCCTCAAAGTCGAAATGTTTTCTTCCCCCTCCCGCCCTATACCAGAACTCTCGCTAACCAGCCTTACAACACCCAAAGGTATTCAACAAAAATATATGGCAATGAAAAGCCGTATCCTCTTCCTCACAATGCAAACAAGTTGCCAGCACCAACATAACTCATTCTATATCACGTGACATGTAGCTAGAATTCCCAATAAAAATCTATAAACCACTTTCACGAACCCTTGGCTTTAATCAGATCTTCCGAAAGTCTTCCATCCCAAATACCCCTCCAATCATAACATTGGTATGATAGCTACTTCCCTTATCACTGTACCCTGCCTACCTGTCCCTCCAAGCCTACTTACCCTTAATTTTTGCTTCCCTTACTGCCAACAAATTTCGCACCATATCTTCACACTCCATAGTGCCTTTTACCCTTCCACCATTTTCGTCACATCCTACATGACCTCTCCCACCCACCCACCCTTCTACTTACCCCTCCCCCTCCCACCCTCAAGTATCGCGCTTCACATACATTGCCTTCACTCGTGTGTCCAAAGGGTATAAGACCCAGCCCACCCTGCCGCACACACCAATCATCACCACCTCCTTCCGTAGCCATGGATTCCCATAACCCCACACATACCTCAAAACACCCCGTCTCCCAGTTCCTGAATATCACACGACCTCAGGGAAATATTTCTGCCACGCCGCCACACTTTACTGTACAACAAGGTATTTACTACCACCACCCTCTGCTAGCAATGTTACATCCCATCCCTCTCACCCGCGCATCCTACCCAACGCTCAACTCACTACTTCCTTGGAATTTATTCCTCTGTGCTCCCCAGCGACCGCCATGTACACAACCCCACATATCTTAATTCTAATCCACTACGTTCCACCATACTGTTTCCCCCAAAACCCACCCCCACCCATGTGCCCACTTTGACTTTGCTCCATTTAACCCTCATCCTACCCTGTCGCCCCACCAAAAATCTCTATATACGTCCCACATTCCCCAATCCTATTCCCTACCTAATAAAACAGTGTGTCATCCAGATACCCCACAGACCACATCACCCAGGACCCACCTCTCCCTGATCCCACACTCCCTTTCCTCAATAAGCCTATAAAAAGGGTCCTGCATGCATGCAAAGAGGATTTGAGACAAGGGGCAAAACCCGTCGCACCCATCCCCATCTGCACTGTCAACCTAACTTCCCATTAACCTGAAACCCAGACCGATGGCAGTGCGTATACAAAGATAGGCGCCCAGCGCACAATCTCAATCAACCAAAACCCTGTTTTTTTTAAAATACACCACAACATAATGTCTATCTACAAATCTACAACCGTCATAAAGCCTGCATCCAATCAATCCCCAAGATTCCCCCCATTGTCTAACCCTCCACAAAATCCTTAATTCTTCCAAGCCCCTCACGCATACTTTACGACCTGGAATCCCACACTGTCCTCTATGTAGGACTTGGTCAAAGCACCTTTTTCATACGGTTACTAAAACCTCGCAAAAAAACATTTATATAATCTGCACACATGATGGAGATTGCCCTTAAAAGCAACCCAAAGTCTTACCCCCCCCTCCCTATAGACAAAACTAACTACCCTCCCATGCCCTGCGATTCCCCCAACACACCCTTTCCTTCTACAGTTAAACAACCGTACCAGACATTCCTCATACAATCCCAAGTGGTAATAAAGAAATCATTAGAATTCCATACAATGCCCGGCGCTTTTCCCCTACACAAGCCCATTATCGCCTCCTCCACCTCCTCCTCCGTGGGTCTCACTGATCCATAACCCTCCATTACCGCACTCTCCTCCTCCCCTAAAATACCTCGAATTCCTTCCTCCCAAATCTCCTCCCTCCCTCTCTTCCTCCATCCCACTCTAAAATTCTCCCCTAAACCAATAATCACAATAATTGCACATTCCATCAGTGGTACTAATTACCTGCCCACCCTATATCCCCCCCACCCCCTTTACACACCTCTAATCCCATAATCGAGGTTCCATCTGTTCCTATTCCTAAATCTCCTCGAAACACATCCTGACGGTTGTCACCCCAAGAACCTCCTCTAAACCTTCCTCCACACTAATCGCATCAAAACGGGAATTTTGTATATCCTCAATCTCCCTTAAAACCCTATATCTCCATGTCTAGCCCCCCCCTCCCCCTTCATACAATCATTTTAGCTGCCCCTCTAAAATATTTCAGTAAAACATAAGCCTCCACCTCGCCTCATTCCCATTCCCTAATGCTGGTAATACTCCCTAATCTGCAATTTAGCGTGCTTCTCCACCATTCCAAGACATCCCCTCTTCGTTGCGAGCCTCCCATAGTTGCTTCCATCATTCCCTAAAAAACAACCCCTCCCCGCCTCCCTGAATTAGCCTCACATTCAATTTACAAATAACACCACATACCTACGAATCAACCCTTCCCATGCATCATCTAGCCAAACGCACGATGTCCGAAAAACCTAAATCTATCGTCATTATAACTACTACTGTTATATCTCGAGTATATATATAGATCCAACCTGGCAGTCATAACCCCATCCGCATAACGTGGTGCTACTAACTTTCCACCCATCGCCCCTGACTATTCATAAACCCCTGCAACCTCTCAACAAATCCCCAATACCCCAAGCACACACCCTGCCCCTCTCGGACCACATCTTAGATCCTGATTACACAAATCCAAACCCACCTATTATAGAAACCATTGGTAAACCCCGCATGTCGAAAAGCAAAACCCTCCCTTACAAAATTCACCTTTACCACCGTATGTAACTATCTGCCGGCAATATATATCCCCAGAAAACATACTCTAAACTCCATCCCATATCCCTTCCACCCTCAACCACCCTCCCCTCCCTCCTCCTCCCACTTGATCATGTGGAATGGCTGGACTCCCTCACTGCCACTGCCCCCCCACCCCTTTAATTCCCTGAACTAACCAACATACACTCCCTAAAACCGTTTCAGCCTCACCTCTGTCCCCCACCCCCCCCCATACTTAAATTGTTACTTGAATAAAACACACATCAATGTTAAAACGCCGCAAAACATCCTCCAACCAAACTCGTTTACCGTCCAGCTCTCTAAGGCCATTCACGTTTATCTTTAAAACACTTAAATAATTCAGACAGGGGTGGCTTTCCTCTATGTCTCCTGTGTCCTGTCTGTTCCACTTTTGCTCTTCTGTCTTTTCTCGTGCACATCTTTCCCGCCTGTACCCCCCCACCCCCCCCTTTGTGCACTACCCTGCCTGCCCTTTCTTAATCACTCTGCCGCCGTCTTCTTCTTCCCTGTACGCTGAGTCTGGTGTTTATAACCATCCTTCATCCGACGATCCTCCAGCCCTTCTTTCAGATGTGCCCTCAATTTCCATATCAGTAATTCCATTGCCTTGTGCCACCTCAGCTTCCACATGTAGCAACAACTGCAACATGCCAGGCTCTGACCCCAAGGCTCTGGAATCTGCTCAATCAAGTCCTTCTCAACCGTCAGAATTCTCCTGGTCTGTAGCTGGATTCACTCCGCATGCACGTCCATGGAAAGACATAAATCATCTCCTGTAGGGGCGTCAGAAAACTCCTGTGTATCACCGGTCTCTCCCACCCCCACAGGCTGCTGCTCAATCTCCCGGGCCCACTTGCGGGGGAGTATCCGAAGCCGCTGGTAGTGCACACAATTCTCTAAACTCGCCCTCCACTTCGTCTCGCCCAATTATCCTTTGCTTGCTGCACTCAAATACTTCGGCAGAGGTTCCGCCGAGACTCTTGGCTACTTGCCGCTAGCCCAAGGCCGCGGCGCTGCTGCTCTACCACATCGGCCGCCATGGTGATCAAAGCGCCGCACAGGCGACACGTTTTTCTTTCGTTGTCCCGCGTGGAGTCACGTACAGCTGTGTCCTAAAACTCCTCCAGGCAACATTCTAAGGAATAGGTTTTCTTCAAAGACATCTTGACGGTGTAAAATCCACCGGCAACCCTTCATAGATCCCTCCGGTCCATCGAACTAAAGATATATCATGCATACATCTACCATAACTGTGTAAATGTCTCTCTGATATCTACTCCATCTGCCTCAACGGAACGTTGCGATCCTCACCCAGGTGAAAGTATTTTGAGGCATCCCGCAGGGGCGTGCCTCCAGACCAATGATACGTGATGTCTCTCCATGGAACTGAGTCACCGTCCTTTCATATGCCTCCACTGTGCAGGAACTTTTGAAGATTTCGTGATGATCGCATTAATGCTATTCCGTGTACGTCTTCAACTTCAATGCCCAAACGTTCCCGTATAATCGTTGTAATAAAACATGAGGCATTCGTAGGGTAAATTGCCCCTTTCAAAAGGTCAACACACAGACGGTGTTGCTCCTCCTGCGATAGCTGGCAGCCATCTTGGTGAAAACAGGAAGTTGCGCACCAGAGAAAGCAAGAGCTGTTTGCGCAGTGCGTCCACTCAGCCCGAAAGCGAAGAGGACAATGTATTATCACAACTAAGCGCTGTTGTGTGAAGGTAGCTGGTTGGTTAATGGGGTTCAAAGCCTATTTAAGGCTTCATGTAACCGCTTTACCACATGACAAGAATACTTTAATCCTTACAATAGGGATTACCGTTAACCCTTGGCTTATGTATGCCCAGAAAAACACCTTTCAGTGTTTTCCTGTATGTAAGCGAGTGTTGAAGAATTTCCTCCACAACCCGGGCCCGCATTCGATGGTTTTAATCAGTCCGTTAATGTTTACGCATGTTTTTTTTTTTTTTTTTTTTTTTTATTCACCGGTATTCTGCATGTTAAATGTCCTTTATATTCCTAATTTACATAAAACTTAAATGAGCTCGAGATCTAAAACTTAACAGTTTGCACATTCTATACAGTTCTACTACAAAACATGTAACTTCTACACTATTGTATGCATCAGTATGGAAACATATCTTCACTGTATCACTAAGGAAGGTTTTAAAACGTCCCCACAAGTAGGTTCCTTGACGCTTGATCTAGGGGATGGAATCTGTGCTTCCAGTTCCCCTGAATTGATATGAGAATACCTTCCATCCCCCCTCCCACAATGCGCAGTTTAGCGCTCCCCCGTGATTATAATAATTTATGGTCTGATGTCAGTGTCTGACAATGTCAGACACGCATCATCATGGGATCTCGATACACAAAGAATTCTTCAGCACTTGTCCAACCTTTGAACAAAGACCTACTTAGACTAGTGGATGGTTCCACTAACTCCCGCCATCCTCCTGCTTTCGCCATCACCTGACTACAGTATATAAGCCACTGCTACGACCCTATGCTGTACAATCTACAAAGATTGATGGAATGAATACTTTGGACTCCAGGCTGAGGGACTGATTACCCCTCAAAACTCTCCTCTCCTTATACCCTTTCATGCTTTGTATTAGACTGATAAAACCACTTGCGTGGCGAAACGTTTAGTTCAAATAGATTCCCCTATTTTGCATAAGTTCCTCAATTCTTCAAATAATAATTTATATAACTGTTATGCAGGTTACTGCATTACATTGTATGTACATGTAGTGAGAAGTGTGATATAATAATATGAACTTATAATTGTAAAGCATAATTTTATAATTCATAATGTGCATTTAGGGCACTGTAAAGTACTTCTAACTGTAATTATAAAGAAATCCTGCTAGGGTTTTATTTTCCAAGGTGTTTGGGATGCGGAGTAAGCGTGGCAAGCCTCCCGTTGGAGTCAGCGTGGTGTGGAGATGCTGTGTATTTAAGCTAAGATTGTAGTTGTGTACTCCATTTGTTTAGCTAACCAAGCCATAGCTGTAGAAGGTACAAATTTTCATAAACACTGGAATAAACCATACCACGGATGGGTAGAACCCGCGAGAGTCGTGTCATTACGATGTCGTGAGTCAAAGTAACCCTGAGAATACTTGAAACTCAACTAAGCAAAGTGCAACCTACCTCACAACACAAAGGATCACGTGACCTCATACTCTACTTAACTTTTTATCTTCAAATAAGCCTCACTTGCATTTCAGGTCACTACTACGTTTACGATCACACCAATAATTTCTGTCTACATAATCTAGTTATCAAGGACCCAGAACCGAAACAATTCCTATTAAAAACGTGCGAGTGTTTGCTCCGTGTCTTTTTTAAACCAACAAACCTTTCCCCCTACTACTACAGTTGATTATGGTTTTTAAAATGTGAAGAGGATTAAAATAAGGACGTTCTGAAGTCATTCAGGCGTGCACCTTCGATGTTGCGCAACCTGTTGTTTACAAATGGACGGCTCCGTATCAGGCCAAGTGAGCAATATTTAATGGTTCACTGACCTCAGAAATTTAAAACCGCTATAAAAATGCAAATTTCCAATATTTTTTTTTAATTTCAGTTTACATTTTGCATTATTTTAAATTCTGTAGAATCATGTGAGAATTAAATATTTTATTTTGATTACCTTAAAACATCTATTTTGTTTAAAGTGGAAAAAAGGCACATTGGCATCCAAAGCGATCCGTGAGTATGTAAATTAATACAAGAATACATCACACTTTCTAGTCTGAATTATCTGCAATGTATTTGAGTTCTCCAATAACATCCACTGGGAGGAGAAAATATGCTACCATAAATAAGTAGTGACCATAAAAAAGCAGAGGAGCCACATGTCTATGGTGCAGTCCACCAAAATAAGCAGACTCTTGGAGTCACTACCTCCCGGCTCCAGCTGGGTAACAGGTATCTCGCCGGTTAAATCACCACCACCAGATGTAGAACCAAACGAAATGTAAACTTTGCCAGAGGACTATTGTCACACCCGGCGTCATAATTGAACTGGATGCGATAAAAATAATGAATTAAAGACAACTCACTCAGAAGTGTTCAAGATATGGCAAAGTATTTTATCCACAGTGGTTATATTACAGACCATTCTGGAGAAATACCCTGAACATTGCTAGCCACACGTTTCACACACACACACGTGTCTGTGTGTGTGTGTTGTGTGTGTGTGTGTGTGTGTGTATTCTCCGTGTGCATGTGTCTGTGCGTGCGCCCTCGTGTATCTTCTTCTTCTTCTAATACCTAAAGCTTTGGTTAAGATGGGGAAGGAATAAGATGGGTAAGGAGTAAATATTGGAAGAGGGTTGGAGGGGGGGGAGACGTAGGATATAAAAGTAAGTGGCCCAGACCACTTTGTGTAATTTTAAAAAGTGTATTTGAATTATAATATTTCATTTTTTAAGAAGGTATAATCCAAACCCATCAGGGTCACAATAAATATAATATGTATATAAGTACATGACTCTGAATTTGGTTTGTAATATACAAGTTCAATTGCTTTTTTTTTTTTTTCACTAACACTTACCAAGAAGTTATCTGTTGGTGGTAAAATTTTTTTCCCCCTTCAGTTTATTAACTCTTCTAAGCCGCCCAGAATAGCTAGCATACCTGTACGCCTAGAGAGAACTTGAGGGCCAATTGTTTTAGCTCCTATACCACAGCCATCGAGTAGTACTAAAGTTGTATTGTTACACTTTAGCTGAAATTAAATCTAGTATTTATTCCTGTACGGACTATGGAGCAAAATGCATTTTCATATGACAAGCATATGAACTTTTGGAATCACTTTTGGGGGACATGCAATGCGAATTAAAGAAGAAATCGTTGATATTTGCGGTAGGCAAAGCGCACATCAGTCTCACAACGTTCAAAATGCTTCGCCTCAAAACGTTGGATTGGGGCCATTTAAGATTACTAAAATTTTATTTATACACAAAATTACAAAATGAGGCACTTCATTTACTATAGTGAACGTTTACAAAACGTAGAATATAATAAGGATTTTATTATTAAACCCAACAAACCCATTCCCTGATTGGGGGAAAAGTAATACTCCTCAGGGGGGAACAGTTTTTTTTCTGCCACGGGAAGTATGTACTCTGTTGGCTTCATGTCTTATAGCATTATTAAATTTAAATAGTTCGATATGCAAATATAGATAAATATATCAGAAATATCATTAATACTAAATATTTTACAATAAAACAAAATATATATTACCTAACTTTTAAGCATAAGAAATCTTTTAAAACTGAACGACACGATGCAAGATCCCAACATGAAAGGGAAAATGTAATTTTATTCCTCACTATCTACTGACCTTTTTTTTAGTCTACATAGACGCGTGTCATAATGATGAACATTGATCGACTAGTTTCTGTCTACACTTTTCTATTTCCCTCCGATTCGTTTAGTGCTTAATCTATGATAATAGTTTTAAAATTCTGTTTGATAAACCAATATTATACTCACCTTTCTATTAATTTAATGCTAGTTTACCTAAATCATTTGTATTTTGTTAAGCTTCATAACAGTTTGTGTATATCTAATTTAATACACAAGCATAAAACATTCAGATACAATTTAAATACAATTAAACTTTAGTTATATAGCATTAAGTACTGAAAATAATTTAGTTTATTAGGTGGAAGCCCAGTTACTAATTATTATATAATTCTGAATCATACTACTACTATAATCAAGGGGGAAGGGCTAAACCCGTAGGATTATACAGCATTCTGAATCATAGCAACATCTAGCTTTCAGATAACAGCACTTCCCGCTCTCCAAGTGTCAGAGTCAAGGAATCCATCAGCATAGATAGTCTGTGATATTATTTTCAGTCGCAGTCATGTGTGTTCCAGGCAACTGATTTTAGAGATTTGTCCAAAATGAGGAAATGAATTATTAGTTTTGGAAGTGTGGGCCGATTAGTGATAGCAAAATATAGTTATCTTCCAGAATAGAAAAAAATGCTGCTGCAAACCAGTGTGAAGTTAGTGAACTGTTTCCACAAGCCAGGTCACTGTTTAAGGTCCGTTTGCTGGCCAGCGCCAATCCAGGTCATTTCACGAGATAATGAATAGGAATGTACAGTTTTCATGTTTCTCGAATGATACTGGCGGAGAGGAAAGCCTAGCCTGTGTAAAGCACACGTGGTATGTCCCCATGAAGGGTAACCCCGGGACTCGGGAATAAAAGGGGGTGAGTGTATGACAGTATAAGCTGAGGGAAACAGCTAAGACGACGACTTGGGGCAGAGGACTGACCGGGTACAGTAGTCTTCCCAGGCGAGATAGAAGGACTTAGGAACCGCTCTGGCTGGGAGCAGAAAACTCTGGAGAAAGCTCTTGCTGGGAGACAGAGCTGAAGGCTCTTTCGGAGATAGCTGTAAACATTGTCAGGCCTTATGGACCTGTAGCTAGAGGCTGGCTGATTTCCCTAGGAGTGAACCGTCCTAACGACTCTATTCTGAAAGTTTAATATCCGTTTTCGTTGGCTAATTGTGTATTCCCGTCGAAGTATACTGCTGTACAAGTATTAATAAACTGTAATTGAGTGGAATAATATATTCACTGACTCCATCTTTATCTTTTATTATTATTCTCTTATAAGATAGAAGGTGTAGTGTAGTGAGGTCAGAGGGATAGTTAGTCTCTGCTGCACCTCACATTACCTGGTATTAACTGCTTCCATCTTCCACCCCATACATCTTTCCCGCACCCATTTTCTCCATCCATCACCCCCATCTATGACACCAAGCATGACCCACTACATGTGATTAATTTTTCTCTGTGTGGCTGTTATTTGAAACTCTCTTAATTCACTTGTCCCAAGACTTTCATGTTCCAGTAATTCTCTAGAGTCAACATCGTTATGAACACCAAGCATCTTAAGACATATAATAACATTGATTTTATATAGTCTATCAGCAATACTAGGCATGTCTAGCCTCATGTTAAGTATAATTCTTAGGCCTTCGGTTTGTGTATTAACTCTCTTGATGATGCATTAAACACTTGTGCAACATCTGCGTATCTTTGTAGACGTTTCGCCATCCAGTGGCTTTATCAACATAATATATAAACATTAGACGAAGACTGTAGAAATATGTACAGAAGATAGTGGAAGATGAGGTAATCAGTACCTCAGCCTAGGAGCAGGTGAGGAGTACCGTAGTCTTGAAGAATTTTTCGATGGATTTACTGTGTTGTAAGAGTGAAACCGGTGCATGGTAATCTAATAGCGGTTCTGTGTATTATATTTGAAGATATTAGGGCTTCTATACATGGCTGGTTGTATATTTGAGGAGGATTTATAAAACTGCATCACCCACAGGAAACGAGAGATCAAGTAGCTGATCAGCCGGGTTATGGTGCATACTTTGCACTGTGGGGGGCGGGAACCAACAGCTTGATCGATGAGTCCAGTAACCAGAAGGCCTGGTGTGGGGCCAGGAGGCCTGGTCTGGGACCGGGCCGGTGGTTCGGTGACCTCCGGAAGCGGCTCTAGGTAAACTCCAGTAAGTTTTGGTGACGGGAAGTAAGATAGTTTCATTGTTAAGGACTTTGAGTAGTGTACAAGAGAGAGTTGTCGAGCAGCGAATATACTTGATGATGTTAGTGTGATGTGTATGTTTAAGGATGCTGTGTTTGATTTAAGTATTAGGCTTTGTATCTTCATGGTCAAGAAGAAATAAACTGCTATATGTTGGGTCATTTAGGCGGTGTTTTCCTACAGAGTATTTGCGAATCGTCCTTCGTGGATTGTTGGCATTATCATCATGAGGAACTTTTGCCTTGGGACGCGTAAGAGTTTGTTCGGAATTTTGACTTGAAGGGTTAGCCACCTAGGATAAGCCAATAAAATCCGTGCGTCATCAAGGAGTATTGGTCTTATTTCTACTGGAGTCCTTTAATCTTGTCCCCCAGGATGCGACCCACAGCAGTCGAATAAAACTCAGGTCCTATTTATTGGTAGGTGAATAGGGAAAAACATGCCCAACGTTTCAACCCGTACCGTGGAGCGGCGCGGTTAGATGTTCTCAGTTTTACACGGGTGTGTGAACTGAGGACGCTACTAATAGTCACCGGAACATGGAGCTCCGGTGAGGTGTGTTCGTGGTTCAGGATGTTGTCTTGAGTAGCATGGCTACTGTGAATTGTTAATTAAGTGAGGCTGTTGGCCTCCTAGTATCTTCATTTATATTCTCATAAATAAAAAAAAATAGTTCCATCTGATGATGGTTGTAGTATTCTCAACATTGTATATCTCTTAAGGATAAAAGTCACAATTCTGTGGCTGGAACAATTCACCGAAAACCAGCACTTAAGAGAGGAACGTAAGGATGATGTTTCCGTTGATCCTGGAACAGCTGATGTGATCTGACATTAGAAGTCCAGGACGTTCCCCTCCTAAGTGGAAGTGTTTGGTGTAGTGTATATATATATCTGTTATGTTTCAGTACCAATCGTAATGTATATGTTACCTAATTGACTTCAGGTATCAGCACTACTGTAAACTGTGATTTTTGGGTT
>NC_069488.1:23201840-23218014 GCF_026875155.1 Cherax quadricarinatus | reverse complement strand
TGCATGACCCACGGGAAAAACAGAGATCAAGTAGCTATCACCGGTTAGGGTGCATATTTTTGCACTGTGGGGGGGGGAACCAACATTTGATCGATGAGTCCAGTAACCAGAAGCCTGGTGGGGGGCCAGGAGGCCTTTCGGGACCGGGGGCCAGGGGTTTTGGGTGACCATAATTTTTTGGTGAGGGGAAATATTTTTCATTTTTAAAGGGGACTTTGATATGTACAAAAATTTTGTCAGCAGCGAAAAACTTGATGAGTTAGGGGATGTGGAGTTTAAAGGGACTGTGTTTATTTAAGTATTAGGCTTTGTATCTTTAGGGTCAAGGAAAAAAATTTGGGAAATGTTGGGTCATTAGGGGTGTTTTTCCTACGGTTTTTGCGAATCGCCCTTTTTGGGATTTTTGGCTTTACACATGGGGAACTCTTCCCTTGGGGACGCAAAATTTTGGGAATTTTACTTAAGGGTTACCACCAATAACCAATAAAATCCGTGCGTCATCAAGGAGTATTGGTCTTTTTTCACGGGAGTCCTTTAATCTTGCCCCCCCCAGAGCACCCACAGCAGCAAAAAAACCGTTCTATTTATTGGTGGGTAAGGGGGAAACAGCCCAATTTTCCCCGGACCGGGGAGGGGCGGGGTTTTAATATTCCTTCCCACACGGTTGGTAACTGAGGCGCTACTAAAGCACCGAACAGGAGCTCCGGTGGGGTGTTTTCGGTTCGGGATTTTTCTTGATAGCGGGGCTACTGTGAATTTTTAATTAAGTGGGGCTTTTCCTCCTACTCTTCATTTATTTTCCTCAAAATAAAAAAAAGTTCCATCGATATGGTTTAGTTTTCTCAACTTGTATTCCCTTTTAAGGGATAAAGTCAAAATTTCTGGGGCTGGAACAATTCAACGAAAACCAGCATTTAAAGAGGAACGAAAGGGAAGGGTTTCCGTTGACCGGACCGCTAGTGACTGACTTTAAAAATCCAGGACGTTCCCCCCAAGGGAAAAGTTTTGATGTAGTGTATAATACTGTTATTTTTCATACCAATCAATGTGTATGTTACCTAATTGATTTCGGGAAATCGCACTACTGAAACGTGTTTTTTTTTTTATGTTGGGGTACATTTTGAGTTTTTTTATTTTGTGTTGTGTGAATTTTGAGTAAGTGAAATTTAGATTTTTTTTTTTTTGTGTGTATATTTTGGAAACGTTTTTTTTTTATACAAAAGCCTAATGCCATGAGTCAGTGTTTCCCAGTAAATTTCAGAATTTTACATAGGTTGAATCTACAAAATTTTTTAAAATGAAGACAGACTAAATTTAAAATAAATCGCGAACTATAAACGTAAAATCCATTTAGCTGTATCCTCATCTGTATGTCAAACAAGGAGGGTTCCTCTGTTTTCTCTTGTATGTTAATAGCTGTACTTTGTTCCGTAAGTTTTTTAATTATTAATCATTACTCCTCTTTTAATTAGTTTTAAATTCTTTTTGGGAAAAAACCGGGAACCAAAACAAATTGTTATTTATGTTCCTGTCTCATGCTTAAACTTAGTTGTGTGTTTATTATTAGTTTTTTGTTAACATTTAAATTTTATTTTTTATTATTATTTATCACAATTAACGCTAAACCCTAAAACGCTTTATTATTATCAAATAAGCGCTGTTGTGTGAAGGGAGCGGTTTTTTGGGGTTTTAAACCTTTTTTAGGCCAGAAACCCCTTTAAACCCCATACAAAATTTTAACTTTCAATAAGGATTAAACCGAAACCCTTGCTTATGTATGCCCAAAAAAAAAACCCTCTTTTTTTTCCTTAGTAAGCGGGGTTAAATTTCCAAGCCGCAGTTCGATGGTTTTTAAACTCCGTTATTTTTTTAGCATGTTAAAGTCCTTTATTCCAATTTTTCATAAAACTTAAATGACTCGAGACTAAAACTTTAAAAGTTTTTCACATTCTATACATTCTCCAAACATGTAACTCCTACACTATTGTATGCTCAGATATGGAAACATTTTGTTCACTGTATCAATCTAAGGAAGGTTTTAAAAACGTCCCCTCAAGGGAGGTTCTCCTTGACGCTGTTGACTAGGGGATTGAGGATCTGTGCTCCAGTTCCCTGATTTGAGTATGAATACTCTTCCATCCCCCCCTCCCCCATGCGCAGGTTTAGCGCTCCCCCGTGTATTATAAAATTTATGTGCTGATGCAGTGTTCTGACAATGTCAGACACTGCGTCATCCATGTGGATCTCGATACAAAGAATTCTTCAGCCACATTGTCCAACCATTGTGTGCGGTGTTTCTTTGAAACGAAGACCTTACCTAGACTATGGATGGTTCCTCTATGCACCTCGCATCCTCCCTGCTTCGCCTCACCTACTACAGTATAATAACCACTGCTACTCCCTGTGCTGTACATTCTACAAGATTGATGGGACTGAACCACTTTCGACTCCGGCTGCAGGACTGATTACATCAAAACTCCTTCTCCTCCTTATAACCCTTCTGCTTTGTATAGACTGATTGAAGCCACTGTGTGGCGAAAGGTTTGTTCAATAGAATCTTCCATATTTTTTCATAAGTTCTCAATTCCATCAATAATAATTTATAAACTGTTATGCAGTGGTTCATGCATTAACCATTGTGATGTAAACATGTAGTGGAGAAGTGTGACATATAATAATATGAACTTATAATTGTAAAGAATAATTTTATAATTCATAATGTGCATTCTGGGGGCACTGTAAAGCATTCTAACTGAATTATGAAGAAATCCCATGCTAGGGATTTATTTTCCAAAGGTGTTTGGGTAACGCGGAGTAAGTGGGCTTGAGGCGTCACGGTGAGTCAGCATGGTGTGGAGGCTGGCTCGACAGATGCTGTGTATTTAAGCTACAGTTGGTAGTTGTGTACTCCTTTTTTCTTTTTTAGCTAACCCAAAATAGCCTCTTCTATGGCTTACCTGTATGCCCACCTAGGATCTGACATGGTCAGGGTCTGCTGTGGGATAGTGATTAAATAAGAAGAAATGGGGTTGGTAGTGCGTAGTGATGGCCTGGGCGCTGACTAGGCCCTGGTGTTATGGTGGTCTGGACCTCCACCCAGCTGTGTCTTGTGTACCCTCATTTGGGCGTTTAGGATTAAGGTGTTTCTAGAGTGTGTAAAATTGTGTTATGTTGAATAAATAGAATATATTTTCCTAACTGGATGTTTTTTTGCCTAACCCCTCTTGTTAACCAACCCATTGAATAACACATAACTGGTTTACGCGTTTTTCTGGTTTCAACTGGGTGGCCTTTTAGCTTGAGATGTGTGTGTAACTTTTACCTTTGCCCTGGACAAGGCCTCAAGCCCCACTTTTCTGCGTAACATAACGTCCCACACAATATTTATTGGGTATGGCAGAAACAATATTTTTTTCCCCTCACAAAGCTTCGTGAGGAAATCTTACATTTTTTCTCTGTTAAATTTGTTCAGCTTTTTAATATAAGGGTTAGCACCCAAGGATAACCTAAGAAATTTATTGTGTCAACGGAGACTGTCGTATTTCCATTGAGGTCCATAAATCCTGTCCCCCAGGTTTGCGAGGTCACATGATCACTAACTCCATGTACCTACATACTGCTAAGGTGAACAGGGACAATAGGTATAAAGGAAATCACCTGCACAACGTTTTCCTCCACTTCCTGCCGAAATTAACCCACCTTAGCTCAGTGTGTGTGTGTAGATGTGAATATGTTTGGTTTGGTAAAATTCGTCAGTAACAGGACAACTGATTCCTGACGCAGGTCTTAGAAAAATTATGACCCCGCTTCTGGAGCTTTTTAATCATCGTGACCCGATGCGACGTCCGAAGCCTGAACCGCTCTCTTCTTTTAAAAATTAAAAATTAGTTATATTTTAACCTAACATTAAAATTCTTTCTGCAGATTATAACAACCAGATTTTTATGAAAATTTTCCAGTTTTAATATAAATTAACTAAATATAACTTAGGATCATAATAATGGAGAACACTACAGAAGGCTTACTGCCCATACAAGGCAGGACCTTATCAAAACGACCACCACTAAAAAGCTACCCAATAATTACTCCGCACCCACGACACCAATCAAACCAGCCCCTCCTGCACTGATTATATTTGTCCTATCTCTTTTTAAAGCTACCAAAGGTCCTAGCCTCATCACCCTACTTGGAATATTGTTACACACGCACCCACTACTATGTTCGAAAACCAGTACTACTTACCTATGTCCTTCTAAATCTAAATTTATCCAACTTAAATCCATCATTTCTGGTTTTTACCCTGTTCAATCATCATCGTACTTTAATTAATATCACCTTTGTTTATGCCCATCATCCATTTATTCACTTCACTGATACTTCCCTCATATCTACGTCTCTCCAGAAGAGATGGAGAATCAAGGCTCTAAGTCTGTCTTCATACAGGAGATTCCCTTAATGCATAAATCATTTTAATCATTCTTCCTGTGTGTACTCCAATGAATCTACATCCATCCTGTAGTAAAGGAGACCAAAAGCTGAGCAGCATACTCCAAACTCCTACACCTTTCTGCTTGTATTTGGACTGTATGAAGCCTCTGTGTGGTAAAATGTTTCTTGATAAAGATTCCCCATAAGTTTACATAAGTGTCCTCAAATCTCAAGTCCCCCAGTATACATTATTGTCCTCCAACCAATTTCATACCTTTATAAATATCATTTCTGATTACCTAAAAAAAATATCGTTTTTATTTGTCCTAAAATTTCTTCACTAATTATTTTCAGAAAACGATAACCTCCTCATCAACTATTATAACACTTATTTTTACAGTGAACTTGAAGACAGAGAGCAAAAGAGAAGGGAGCTTTTTTTAAACACATATTATTACTAATAGTCGGATGAGAAATAAATTGGACGAGTGACATTAGTTGTAAGTGCGTAACATTTGATGTATTGTGCCATAACTGAGGACGCTGGTTTAATATGAAAAACGGGACATGCTTGCTAATGTCACATTCAGAGTTTTAATTGTTTCCAAGTAGGACAGAATATTCGGAAAGGGTGCATGGGTGGCCCCCACCCGCTCTATGGTCCGAGATTCAGTTTAAATTGTTGCACAAAAACCGAGTAGGTCTGAAACACATATAGTCTGTTGAGTATAATTTTCATGAGGGCACGAAAATTAATTTTAGGGCGTGAATATACCGTCCCCCCCAAACTTGGACAGACCAAAGGAAGAACCACTGTGGAGAGGTAAATTGTTAGGGCCACAAGGCACGATAACGTTGTAATTCCTAAAGGGACATAACTTTAGGCATATTGACTGGGATGTCCTGACTGGAAATTTAGAGTTTAAAAAACGACTTCTTAGAGGTAGTTCAGGACTGTGTTTTTTAAGAGCAGTTTGTTTACAGAACCTACAAGAGGAAATAACCTTGACTTGTTCTGGCAAAACAAGAAACCCGTTAAATAATTTAGCGAAATTTCATAGGAACTATCAGGGAGGTAGAAGTAGGGGATGCCTACATCTCACTCTCTTGAGAGTATATAAGGCTCCATACTGCCACTTCAGCTTCATCACTCACACTGTTTCAGACTATGAACAAATACTCTTCTCCATCCTAGGGACTGACCACCTCAAAACTAGTCTTCAAAGAGTGATGGGACTGATTACATCGTCTTCGGCATCTCTACCAGTAGCCTTTTACCAACATTTCATGTAATCTGACTAAGAGTAAGCCTACTGTGTATGCGAAATGTTTCGAGAAATAAAGATACCTAACTCTTGCATATGTGTCTTACCTAACACACAAAGGGTAAGATAAACATCCGAAATTTATTTAGGTTAAATTTTAGAGTCCGCGGTTATTAATTGTACGCCTCGGTTGTTTATACTTCGCGCAAATTTAACAGCATTAAATGGGTGTGCCAAAGGAAACATTTAAATTTCGTGCCATTATGAAGAGTAAGTTCGGTTGACAACATCCTCAGCTCACTTACCAAGGGACTATAATCACTTCACGCGGGGGTGAAAAGTGTACATGTTTCCTTAACACCTCTGGCGCTTTTCTAGCCAGTGTAATTATCCGGTGTTTGTTTATTGGTTGTTGGGTCGCATCCTGGTAGACCAAATTAAATGAACCCCGGTGAAATAAAACCAACAGTACGTGTGACGTTCTAATATTGTTTGGGTTATTCATGTTGCTGATAAACTACAAATGCGCAAAACTTGAGGTATCTTTATTGAGAACGTTTTACGCCACACATGGCTTCATCAGTCCAATAAAAAGAAGTAAGTGTGAAATCAGAAGGATATTGTGGGTAATCAGTCCCTCTGCCTAGAGGTATTGATGTAATCAGTCTATCAATCTGATAAGAATGCAGCATATGGTTAGCCTAGGTTAGACAGGTTCGTCAGGAAATAGAGAAGTGTTTCCTGACGAGGGCCTCAGCCACATGATGATCCACACTAAGCTTCGTTATTCTGACCTATACATTCCGCTGGCTTACCGGTCCACCCTTATAAAAATTATGGTGTATGATTATAAAAGAGTTCTTATGTAATACTGCAGCATAAGCGCGAAGAAGAGGCTTATATACCGCAGACAGTGGCGGTGAAGCAGTCGTAGGTGGTGTCGACCTTGTTAATTTCACAGGAGACAAAAAGGTATGGACTGAATAAAGCCACGTGTGACCAAACGTTTCCGCAATAAAGATACCACCGGATAAGCCCAATGTGCCTAATTTTATCAGCTGTTGGTTTTCTGACTCATTTACTATATCCTAGGTTTGGTAACTCTCCGGGTTTAAAAAATGCGAGCAAAAATCTTAATTTTCTAGTGTTCTCATAGTGCATGTGAGTACCAGTATGAAGCGTCCATCTGGTTGCTCAAGCACATATTAGCTTCCCACCATCGTTACGTTTTGCGCTGAATATCACATTCAGCACTTCTAAAGAGTTACTGGGTTAGAGTGTATATTGGTTACAAACATTAAAATTACCAATCATACCATATACATGTGTTAACTGTTCTTCGGGGTTCGTACAGTTTACAACATTTAGTCTGTTTTATTTGAGGAATCACTTGTGCTGTCTTCTGTGGTCCTCACTGACCTATACAAACCAAGTTAAGGAGTGGCATTCCTAGCTACTAGTCCCCAACATCGTAAACATCGTCACTAAATTATTATCCGTGCACTTTATGTGCACCCACTATTCCAATACATCACAGTTTATCGCTCGAGACTGCGGCTACCGACCCCCTATACCGCAGCGATTGGCAGGGACAACTAAACTGCCTGGTTTTGTTTTCTTTGCAACACGGTGTACTATTAGTTTGAGGTCCTGGAATTAGTTTGAATTCTCTACCTAACAGTTGCAACAATTCTAAGAGTTGTGCGCCACTGTTTTGTTTTTAGGGCATGGATCCGCGTTAGAGCCGGCGATAGTGACATAATACTTTTCTGAGGTAAGATCGTATTTGTGGGGCTGTTCACTGGCCCTGATGTCATTACTCCCAGTCGCCATTACATTCACCGCCATGGACCCGACTTCCTTTTTCAATGCGAAGTATCGAAACCATAACTACTACCGAAAATACATTAATGACCAAGCCTGTCTAATACCTTATGATGCTGCACCTCTTCACTCTAATCCACTTAATCCCTCTCACAAAAAAATTATCTTTCTCCTTTTTCAAGAACCACTCAGTCCGCTATCAGTAACCTAACAAGAGCCTAGAGGCCATTCAAAAGCCATGCCCACTGAATTACTAGTAAGATTTTTCCTGCCCCTACCATCACAAATCCCACTACACCCCTTACCTCTCTCCCCTTGCTTCATAAACCCGACTTCTCACCCTCACTTGAGAGTCCAGCTTCCTCCACACTTCTAGCCCATCTTTCATCCTGGCAGGATATTGTATCACTCCAAGTAGCCTCCTCTACCCGCTCTAGGGGCTTGGCACCTGTTTCTCTGATAGTTCCTTGACCTAGAGTGGATGTATCAACCATGTTCAAATGTCTCACTTACTTCCACGTTTGACACTGAGGAAAAAACCGTCACTACATGGCCTGTCAGTTTCCTGAGGACGTTTATGTTGTTTAGATTTTCTTCTATTTTGCCCCTTCCATTGAGCACTCTGGTGCATTGATATGAGTCAGTTCCTTACAGTGAAAGATGGACAAGTTGCTTGTCTGGTTAGCGGTTTGGTTTTTCGAATGCCCGGCCCGTCCCTCTTTTGCGGAACATATTTGGAGGGCCGTTCGTAGTCATTACCGTCAGTTATTCTTAGTCACATATAAATTCCGTCGTAATGATTGTTTGCAGCAGTACCCAATTTAGACCATACACTAGGAGCTGGGAATCGCCCCAGGGGACGGCAAAAATAATAGGAGCAGTCCATTGTTCTTGCAGATCTGCTGCGCAAGCAATTTGTTTATTAAATTAAGATCCTATCCAGTTTGTACAGGAGATGTGACCTTTTCCACTGTACATCTACCTTAAAAATCATTTTATAATATTAAAAAGTATTATTTTTGCCTAGTATTACCAAAAATTTCCACAACGCAAAAAACAATTCCTCTATGGAATACTAAGCTTGGATATATTTATAAAATAATACGGATTTCTTGTCCTAGACAAAAAGAAAATAAGGGATCTAAACTTCTGTTGAGCAGATGTATAGGGTTGAGAGGCTGTCTGCACACTCACATGCTGGACACACAAGTTCTAAAAAGCAATCTAATAATAGGAAACAATTTAGATTATGTGTCGTTTTTAACACAAAAACCATTTTATGTTGTATTAAGAGACCTAAAATGTTTTCTTTTGTCTTTATAAAGGGTAACAATATAATTTCAATCAAAGTGTTAAGATAAAAGATAAGATAAAATTTTGACCGGATTTTTAACCTGGAGAGTCTTTGCCACCCAGAATAACCCAATAAATGCAGTGCGTCATCGAGGGAAATGTCTGTCTTATTTCACATTGGGGTCTTCATCTCATTCCGTCTTCCCCCGGATGCGACCCACACCAGCGCAACACCCAGAGTACCATACTTGCGTGTTTATAAGTAAGTAAGTAAGTAAAGTTTATTCAGGTTATAACACAAATGCAGTTTACATGTGATTAATCATACATAGGCAGGATATGTGTTGAGAACCTAGGATAACCAAAAAAAAGTTAACAAAAGCAACTATATTCCATTAGGGTGAACAGACAACGCGTAAGGTAACACTGGCCGAATGTTTTCCACCCGACGACACCATTGCCGCACCCCTTGTAGGGTAAGGGTAGGTGCCTGAGCCCGAGCTTGCAGGCTCACAAGACTGTCATTCCCGTTAGCCTCCTCGGGGCGGGGATGGCAACCAGAGAGGCCTAGCTTCTCCTACGAGCCCCGTGAGGGCGGAATTTTGGTTTGGCTAAGCCTGGGGGACAGATTGGTCCACAAAGATAAGGAGGTACTTGTGCCTCCCTCCCAGGGAGAATTAGGTCACTCAGACACAGACCCTAGAAGAAGGGAGCCAGGCAGGGCCCACCACTTGGAAAAGGCCCGGGCCGGGAGAATACCGGCGAATCTTTAATAATAATAATAAATGTTTCCACCCGTCCTGGGGATCGGACCACGGACACTCGGTGTGATTATTAATCCGAGGAGTTTGTGTACCCAGGAAATCCCAATAAATTTCCCTGTTATTAAGAGCGCCTGGGTGTATTTTTATTGTGAAACACTACAGTTATAGTCAAGGGTTATGATTCTGGATTACCGACCTTAACAATTTGCTTATTAATCCACAGACCTTACGTCATTAACTTGAATTTTCCTCTGATATTTGGGTTTTATATTATCTTATCCGAAATACTCTGCATTCTAGCGGCTTTCTTTGCTTAACAGTATTTTATTACATGTTAAGTACATTTTGTCAACTGCAGAAGAAATAAATAAAGTCTGCTTGTTTTGTTTGAGGTATCCGTTGAGTGAGGTTCTCTGAGACCTAATTGAAAACATCATTAATATTAAAACACTTAAACTGCAAACAGTGGGGTCAACAGGGGCTGTCGTGTCTCTGAAAACAGTTTGGTCTTCCCTGAGAATTTTCAGAAATAACCGGAAGATACAGTGATGCTAAACATGCACGTCAACCTTGTACGAAAATTCGTCACCAGAACGTAAAGCTAGATAATAATAACATTGTCAATGTGTCTTCGTTCCTTTATTTTTTTGAGAGAGAGAATTAGTGTTTTGCTTCATGAGTTCCCCCGAAATTTTACTGAAAAAAAACTTAAATATGCCAGTTGATGAAGGTGGTGATGGGTGCCATTAAGACATTTTCCAAAGCGTTGTTCCAGCTGCTGTAGCTGCATATATTCCTACTCCAGAAATTACATTAAAATAAATAACCCTAAAATGGCTAACCAAGAGGCATTACAGGCAATAATAACGAAAAAAAAAATCAAAAGAGGAACAGGTGCTTTTTTTAACCAAAAAATTTCATGTAAGAAATTCCGAAAAACATAATGAAGAATCGAAAGATATCAAAGACCATCCAAATTATTTTTTCAGGTTATGGTTAAAACTCCAGAAAAGATGAGCCTTTTATATCGGAACATTTCCCAAATTTAAACACTCCAAATTATGTAAAAACTCTCAGTCAGGTGTAACAATCACACGAAAAATCTTCAAGTATCCCTGACGAGCATGACAACTTTGAGTTGCTGCCATGTTACATCCTGGTAAATCCTATGCATATTTCCTCTGGTCGAGACCTTTAAAACAATAAACCCTGTTAGAAAAGCTCTAAATTTAGATCTACTACCTGGGCAGCCACTCGAACTCTCCCTGTACTTCAGACCCAATGCTATAATAAGGCTGAAGCTTTTAAAACCACAACCGCGTTGCCAGGAGTGATAACAAAGTTTCGCGACAATGCAGATAGGAAAACATTTGTTAATGTCTCAGAGTGGGTTTAAAGGGCTCTAAGTCTGTCTCATCGGGAAAGAATTCCTTATGCATAAATCATTTGAATCATTCTTCTCTGTGCGTTCTCCAATAATCAATCCACCTGTAGTAAGGGAGACCAAAACAGCAGCAAACCCAAACCCTCCTTCCTACATTTTTGTGCTTTGTTTGGACGAGGGCCCACTGTGGGGTAAAATGTTTCTTTGAAAAAGATTCCCATAATTTCCCATAAGTGTCTCAATTTTCAGCCCGTATAAAAATGTCTACCACCAATTATACCTTTTTAAAATCATTTTGCTGTTACCTAAAAAAAAAATCGTTTTTTTTTGTCTAAAATTTTTTTCACTAATTATTCAAAAAAACAGTAACCTTCCTCATCAACATTATACTTATTTTTACAGTGAATTTGAAGACATAGAGCAAAAGAAAAGGGGAGTTTTTTTTAAACACATATTATACAATAGTCGAGTGAAGAAATAAATTTGGACGAGTGACATTAGTTTAAGTGCGGGTAACATTGATGTTTGTCCCATAATGAACGGGGTTTAATATAAAAAAATGGGGACATACTTGCTAAATGTCACTTCGGGGTTTTAAATTTTTCCCAAGTAAACAGAATATCGAAAGGGGCGGGGGTGGCACTCAGTCCGAGATCTTTTAAAATTTGTTGCAAAAAAACCGAAAAGATCTGAAACACATAATATCTTGATAAATTTTCAGAGGGCACAAAAAATTAAAATTTTGGGCGTGAATCCGTCCCCCAAACTTGACAGACCAAGGAAGCCACTTTGGAGGAAATTGTTAGGGCCACAAGCACATAACTTTTGTAATTCTAGGGGACTTTAACTTTGGGAAATTTTGACTGAAAACCTGACGGAAATTAGAGTTTAAAAACTTTTAGAGGATTCAGGACTGTTTTTTTTAAAGCAGTTTGTTACAGAACCTACAAAAGGAAATAACCTTGACTTGGTTCTCAAACAAGGAAACCTTTAATATTTAGAAATTTCATAGGAACTATCAGGAGAAAAACATTATGGACTGATAAGCCACTGTGTGACCAAACTTTTTCCGCAATAAAGATACCCACATACCATGTGCCAAATTTTATTCAGCTTGTTGGTTTTCTCAATCATTTATCTATACCCTAGGTTTTGGTAACCCCTCCCGGTTTAAAATTCGACAAAATCTTACTGTTCTCATAGTGGCATGGTGAGTACCAGTAGGAAGCGCGCATCGGGTGCTCAACACAGTTTTAAAGCTTCCACCACTTTTGCGCTGAAAAACCCAATGTCAGCACTACTAAAAGATAACTGGTTAGAGTGTATTTGTTACAAACTTTAATTTTACCAAACTACATATGATGTGTTTACGTTCTTCCTTCGTACAGTTTAAACATTGTCTGGTGTTATTTGAGGTAATGTGCTGTTTCGTGGCCTCACTGACCTATGCATACAAATTTAAGGTTGCATTCCTACTACTAGTCCATCGTATACATCGTCACTAATTTTATCCGTGCATCTTATTGCACCCACTCTTCACATACATCACAGTTTTACGCTCGCCTGCGGCTACCGACACCTTTTTCCGCAGCGTTTGGGCAGGGACCAACAAATCTGCCTGGTTTTGCACGTGTACATTAGTTTGAGTCCTGGATTATTTTTTTTTGAATGTCTACACAAAACAGTGCCACAATAAGAGTTGTGCCACTGTTTTGCTTTATGGGCATGTCTTGGCGGCGATAGTGACATATATTTTTCTGGTAAGATGGTTTTTGGGTTTCACTGTCCATGAGGGCATTACTCCAGTCGCCTTTTCCATTCACATGACTGACTTCCTTCTTAAAGCGAAGTTCAACCTAACTATAAATATAATTATGAACAGCCTGTTTTCCTCTGATGCCTGCCACCTTCACTCTAATTCCATTATCCCATCACAAAAAAATTATTCTTTCCTTTTTTCAGCCCCTCAAGGAAGGGCTCCTTGACGCTGGTGAGGGGCTCTTAAATCTGGAAATGGATCTGTGCTCCATTCCCTGAATTAAGCCTGAATGCCTTCCATCCCCCCATAGGCCCTGTATAAATCCTACGGTTTAGTGCTTCCCCCTTATTATAATAATTAATTAATCCTTTTTCAAGAACCACTAGTCGCTATCAGTAACCTAACAAGAGCCTAGAGGCCATTCAAGCAATGCCCACGGGATTACTAGTAGATTTCCTGCCCCTACTTCACAAATCCACTACACCCCTTACCCTCCCCTTGCTTCATAAACCCACTTCACCCCTCACTTGAGAGTCCAGCTTCTCCACACTTCTAGCCCTTTTTCATCCTGGCAGGTTTAAAAATTATTGTTCATCCAAGTAGCCTCCTCTATCCGCTCTAAGGGCTGGCAACCTGTTCTTGATAGGTCTTGCCCTTTGAGGTGATGTAATCAACCATGTTTTAAATGTTCACTTACTTTTCCCCCGTTTGACACTGAGGGAAAAAAACCCTCACTACAGGCCTGTCATTTTCCTTGGGTTTTGTTGTTTGATTTTCTTCTATGTTTTGCCTTCATTGAGCACTGGTGCAGTTTTATATGAGGTCCCGTTACTTCAGTGAGGTGGACAACGTTGCTTGTCTGGTAGCAGGTTTGGTTTTTTAATGCCGGCCGTCCTCTTTTGGACATATTTGGGGCCCTTCATAGTCATTACCGTCAGTTTTTTTTGTCACTATAATTCCTTGTATGTGTGTTGCATCAGTACCTGCAATTAGACCATCACTGGAGCTTGGATCGGCCCAGGGGGCGGCAAAAATATAGGAGCAGCCATTGTTATTGCTGTCTGCTGCAAAAAATTTTTTTATTAAAATTAAGGATCTATCCATTTGTCCAGGATGTGACTGTTTCCACTGTAACATCTACTTAAAAATCATTTTTTATATTAAATATATTTTGCCTACTATTACCTAAAATTTCCACAACGCAAAAAAAATTCTCTGGAATACTAAGCTTGGATATTATTTATAAAATAAATAGCGGATTTCTGCCTAGGACAAAAGAAAATAAGGGATCTAAACTTCTGTTTCAGATGTTTAGGGTTGAGAGGCTGTCTGGGACACCTCACATGCTGACACACAAGTTCTAAAAAGCAATCTAATAATAGGAAAACAATTTAAATTTTTCTTTAAAAAAACCATTTTAATTTGTATTAGAGACAAAATGTTTTCTTTCTGCTTTTATAAAGGGTAACAATATAAATTTCATCAAAGTGTTAAGATAAAAATAAGATAAAATTTTGTTCGGATTTTTTGGAGAGTTTGCCACCCCCGAATAACCCAATAAATGAAATGCGTCATCGAGGGAATGTCTGTCTTATTTCCATTGGGGTCTTCAATCTCGTTCCCCCGGATGCGACCCACACCATCGTCAACACCCAGGTACCTACTTGCTTGCAAATAAGTAAGTAAGTAAGTAAGTTTATTCAGGTATACACAAATCAGTTACATAGATTATCATACTAGCAGGATATGTGTTGAAAAACCTAGGATAACCAAAAAAAAGTTAGACAAAGCAACTTATTTCCATTAGGGTGAACAGGACAACAGGTGTAAGGGAACACGGCCAATGTTTCCACCCGATCGACACCATGCCCAGCCTTTTTAGGGTAGGGTAGGTGCCTGAGCCCCAGCTTGAAACTCCCCGAGACTGTCATTCCCGTAGCCTCCTGGGGGGGGGATGGCAACCAAGACCTAGCTTCTCCCACGAGCCCGTGAGGCGGGAATGTGGGTTTAAACCCGGGGACAGTTGGTCCCAAAGATGAGGAGGTACTTGTGCCTCCTCCCATGGGAGAATTAGGTCTCAGACACTCCCTAGACAGGGAGCCAAGGCAGGGCCACCACTTGGAAAAGGCCCGGGCCGGGAGAATACCGGCGAATCTTTAATAATAATAATAAATGTTTCCACCCGTCCTGGGGATCGGACCACTGACACTCGGTGTGATTATTTATCCCGAGAGTTTGTTACCCAGGAAATCCCAATAAATTCACTGTTATTAGAGTGCCTGGTGTATTTTTATTGTGAAACACTACAAGTTATAGTCAAGGGTTATGATTCTGGATTACCGACCTTAACAATTTGCTTATTAATCCACAGACCTTACGTCATTAACTTGAATTTTCCTCTGATATTTGGGTTTTTATATTATCTTATCCGAAATACTCTGCATTCTAGCGCGTTCTTTGCTTTACACAGTATTTTATTACCAGGTTAAGTACGTCTATTGTCAACGTGCAGAAGAAATAAATAAAGTCTGCTTGTTTGTTTGAGTAATCCTTGAGTGAGGTCTCTGATACCTAAGTGAAAACAACATTAATATAAAAAACACTTAAACGCAACAGTGGGGAAAACAGGGCTTCGTGTCTCTGAAAACAGTTTGGTCCTTCCATGAAATTTTCAGAAATAACCGGAAGATACAGTGATGCTAAACATGCACGTCAACCTTGTACGAAAATTCGTCACCAGAACGTAAAGCTAGATAATAACATTGTCTACTGTGCTTCGTTCTTTATTTTTTTGAGAGAGAGAATTAGTGTTTTGCTTCATGAGTTCCCCCGAAATTTTACTGAAAAAAAACTTAAATATGCCAGTTGATGAAGGTGGTGATGGGTGCCATTAAGACATTTTCCAAAGCGTTGTTCCAGCTGCTGTAGCTGCATATATTCCTAATACAGAAATTACATTAAAAATAAATAACCCTAAATGGCTAAACAAGAGGCATTTACAGGCGAATCAAAAGAGGACAGGTGCTTTTTTACCCAAAAAATTTCATGTAAGAGAATTCGAAAAACAAAAGAAGAATCGAAGATATCAAAGACACCCAAAGTATTTTTTCAGGTATATAGGTTAAAACCTCCAGAAAAGATGAGCCTTTTAAAATCGAACATTTCCCAAGATTATACACTCAATATTGGTAAACTCTCATCAGGAGTAACATTCACCCGAAAAATTTTCAAGTATCCCTGACGATCATGACAACTTTGTTCTCATGTTACAGGTCTGGTATAATTCCTAGCATATTCCTCTGCGAGACCTTTTAACAAAACCCCTGTTAGAAAAACTCAAATTTATACTACCTGGGCAGCCACTCGACATCTCCTGTACTTCAAGAACACAACTGCTATAATAAGCTGAAGCTTTTAAACCACAACCGCTGTTGCCACTGGAGTGTATAACAAAGTT
>NC_069488.1:23169486-23201340 GCF_026875155.1 Cherax quadricarinatus | reverse complement strand
GTAACACAAAGAACAGAACAGTAAAAAAAAGGAAAATACGAAACCACAGAAGAACAGTACAGTAACACAGAAGAACAGTACAGTAACACAGAAGACCAGTATAGTACCGTAGCGCAGACACAGAAGAATAACACACAACAACACTCCAGAAACACAGAAGAACTGCTCATAACACAGAAGACCAATACAGTACAGTAATAGAGAAGACCAGTATAAATACACTAGCACAAAGGAACAGTACAGAAACACTGAAGAACAGTATATACCACAGAAGACCAGCACAGTACAGTAACACAGAAGAACAATAAAGTAACACAGAAGAACAGAACAGTAACACAGAAGACCACTAAAGTAACACAAAAGCACAGTACAGTACAGTAACAAAGAAGAAGAGTAAATTAACAGAAAGAGCAGTACAGTAACACAGACGACCAGCACAGAACAGTAACACAGACGACCAGCACAGAACAGTAACACAGACGACCAGCACAGAACAGTAACACAGACGACCAGCACAGAACAGTAACACAGAAGAACAGTACAGTAACACAGAAGACCGGTACATTACAGTAATACAGAATACTAGCACAGTAGAGTAACACAGAAGACAAGCAAACTACAGTAACACAGAAGATCAGCAAAGTACAGTAACACAGAAGACCAGTACAGTAACACAGAAGAACAGTACAGTAACACAGAAGAACAGTACAGTGAAACGGAAGACCAGTATAATACAGTGACACAGAAGAGCCGTACAGTCACAGAGAAGACCAGCACAGTACAGTAACACAGAACAGTACAGTAACACAGAACAGTACAGTAGAGTATCACAGAAGAAAAGTACAGTAACACAGAAGAACTCTTCAGTAGCACAAAAGTACAGTAGAGTAACACAGAAGACCAGCACAGTACAGTAACGCAGAAGAACAGTACAGTAACGCAGAAGAACAGTACAGTAACGCAGAAGAACAGTACAGTAACGCAGAAGAACAGTACAGTAACACAGAAGACCAGCACAGTACAGTAACGCAGAAGACCAGCACGGTACAGTAACGCAGAAGAACAGTAAAGTAACACAGAAGAACAGTAAAGTAACACAGAAGAACAGTACAGTGCAGTAACACAGAAGACAGTAAAGTAACACAGAACAGTACGGTAACACAGAAGATAAGTATAGTAACACAGAAGATCAGCACAGTACGGGAGCACAGAACACCAGTACAGTACTGCAACACAGAAGACCAGTACAGTACAGTACAGTACAGTAACACAGAATATCAGGACAGTAAAGTAACACACAGAAGACCAGCATAGCACTGTAACAGAAGTCCAGCACAGTAGAGTAACACAGAATATCAGTACAAAACAGTAACACAGAAGAACAGTACAGTAACACAGAAGAACAGTAAAGTAACACAGAAGAACAGTAAAGTAACACAGAAGAAGAGTACAGTAACACAAAAGACAAGCAGAATAACACAGAAGAACGGTACAGTAACACTAAAGAACAGTACAGTAAGACAGATGAACAGCAAAGTACAGTATCACAGAAGACCAGTACAGTAATAGAGAAGACCAGTACAGTATAGTAACACAGGTCAGTACAGTGCAGTAACACAGAAGAACACTACAGTAACACAGGACCAGCACAGTACAGTTTCACAGAAGAACACTACAGTAACACAGAAGAACAGTGCAGTACAGTAGCAGAAGAACAAAACAGTACAATAACACAGAAGAACAGTACAGTAACACAAAAGAACACTACAGTAACACAGAAGAACAGTGCAGTACAGTAACACAGGTCAGTACAGTACAGTAACACAGAACAACAGTAAAGTAACACAGAACAACAGTACAGTAACACACAAGACCAATACAGTACAGTAGCAGAAGAACAATACAGTACAATAACACAGAAGAACAGTACAGTAACACAAAAGAACACTACAGTAACACAGAAGACCAGCAAAGTACAGTAATACAGAAGACATGCACAATACGGCAATACAGAAGATCAGAAAGGTACAATAGCACAGAAGAACGGTACAGTAACTCAGAAGAACAGTACAGGAAAGCAAAAGAACAGTAAGGTAGAGGTGGCTGAGTTTAAGCATTACGGGGATACCTTGCTGGGATCGCGCAGGGATTGAAACAATGTTATATGTTGTAAGTTAATAATCAATATAAACAATATTGCTGATCGAATTTTCATTAATGTTAACTCCGGTGAATGAACACAAATCACTCCTAGCAGAGAGGCTGCTGTCAGTAAGTCTAGAGTTGGAATAACACATCCGTGGCTGCTGTCAGAAAGGCTGGAGTGGGAAAAACACCACCGTTGCTACTGTCAGTAAGGCTGGAGTGGGAATAACACCACCGTGGAAGCTGTCAGTAAGCCTGGAGTGGGAATAAAAACCACCTTTGCTACTATCGGTAAGGCTGGAGCGGGAATAAAACCACCGTAGCTGCTGTCTGTAAGGCAGTAATGGGAATAAAACCACCGTGGCTGCTGTCTGTAATGCTGGAGTGGGAATAAAACCACCGTAGTTGCTGTCTGTAAGGCTGGAATTGGAATAAAACCACCAGTGGCTGCTGTCAGCAAGGCTGGAGTGGGAATAAAACCATAGTGGCTGCTGTCAGCAAGGCTGGAGTGGGAATAAAACCACCGTGACTACTGTTAGGGTGGCTGGAGTGGGAATAACACCACCGTGACTACTGTTAGGGTGGCTGGAGTGGGAATAACACCACCGTGACTACTGTCAGGGTGGCTGGAGTGGGAATAACACAACCGTGACTACTGTCAGGGTGCCTGGAGTGGGAATAAACACCACCGTGACTACTGTTAGGGTGGCTGGAGTGGGAATAACACCACCGTGACTACTGTCAGGGTGGCTGGAGTGAAAATAACACCACCGTGACTACTGTCAGGATGGCTGGAGTGGGAATAACACCACCGTGACTACTGTCAGGGTGCCTAGAGTGGGAATAACACCACCGTGACTACTGTTAGGGTGGCTGGAGTGGGAATAACACCACCGTGACTACTGTCAGGGTGGCTGGAGTGAGAATAACACCACCGTGACTACTGTCAGGATGGCTGGAGTGGGAATAACACCACCGTGACTACTGTTAGGGTGGCTGGAGTGGGAATAACACCACCGTGACTACTGTTAGGGTGGCTGGAGTGAGAATAACACCACCGAGACTACTGTCAGGGTGGCTGGAGTGGGAATAACACCACCGTGACTACTGTTAGGGTGGCTGGAGCGGGAATAACACCACCGTGACTACTGTTAGGGTGGCTGGAGTGGGAATAACACCACCGTGACTACTGTCAGGGTGCCTGGAGTGGGAATAACACCACCGTGACTACTGTTAGGGTGGCTGGAGTGGGAATAACACCACCGTGACTACTGTCAGGGTGGCTGGAGTGGGAATAACACCACCGTGACTACTGTCAGGGTGCCTGGAGTGGGAATAACACCACCGTGATTACTGTTAGGGTGGCTGGAGTGGGAATAACACCACCGTGACTACTGTCAGGGTGGCTGGAGTGAGAATAACACCACCGTGACTACTGTCAGGATGGCTGGAGTGGGAATAACACCACCGTGACTACTGTTAGGGTGGCTGGAGTGGGAATAACACCACCGTGACTACTGTTAGGGTGGCTGGAGCGGGAATAACACCACCGTGGCTACTGTCAGGGTGGCTGGAGCGAGAATAACACAACCGTGACTACTGTCAGGGTGGCTGGAGTGAGAATAACACCACCGTGACTACTGTTAGGTGGCTGGCGGGAATAACACCACCGTGACTACTGTTAGGGTGGCTGGAGCGGGAATAACACCACCGTGACTACTGTCAGGGTGGCTGGAGTGGGAACAACACCACCGTGACTACTGTCAGGATGGCTGGAGTGGGAATAACACCACAGTGACTACTGTCAGGGTGGCTGGAATTTGAATAACACCACCGTGGCTACTGTCAGGGTGGCTGGAGTGGGAATAACACCACCGAGGCTATTGTCAGGGTGGCTGTAGTGGGAATAACACCTCCGAGGCTACTGTCAGGGTGGCTGTAGTGGGAATAACATCACCGTGACTACTGTTGATGTAGTCACAATTATAATAACAATTATTATTATTTGCGACCACTGTCAGCCTCAGAGTTATCTCTGAGTTACCAGACCTTGCCACGTGGAGGCCAGTGGTTCGTCTTTAAGGTCCACCCTCCCCCCCTCGCCTTCCCCAGGTTCGTGTATCCAGGAATCCATCCGTCCGCCTCCGGATGTTTTCCCTTCCTCACTTCCCCAAGGTCAGCCTCACTAATCTGTATTCTTGCATTCCCCAGGTTCATGTTTCCTGGAATCCATCCGTTCGCTTCCGGATGTCTCCCCTTCCTCACGTCCCGAAGGTCAGCCTCAACATCAACCTTCCCCAAGTTTATGTATCCAAGAATCCATCCGTTCGCTCCCAGATGTCTTCCCTTCCCCACTTACGTAAGGTCGGCGGTGCCTTCCCCTGATCAGTGTCTCCAGGAATCCACTTGTCACCTTCAGTGGGCTCCCTTTCCCACTTCCCCAAAGTCAGCGGTTTTCTTGCCTTCCCCAGGTTCATGTATCCAGGAATTCATCCGTCTACCGCCGGATGTCTCCCCTTCCCCACTTACCCAAGGTCAGCCTCAACAACAACCTTCCCCAAGTTTATGTATCCAGGAATACATCCGTTCGCTCCCAGATGTCTTCCCTTCCCCACTTACCTAAGGTCGGCGGTGCCTTCCCCGGATCAGTGTCTCCAGGAATCCACTTGTGTCACCTTCAGTGGACTCCCTTCCCCACTCCCCTAAAGTCAGCGGTTTTCTTGCCTTCCCCAGGTTCATGTATCCAGGAATCAATCCGTCTACCGCCAGATGTCTTCCCTTCCCCACTTACCCAAGGTCAGCCTCAACAACAACCTTCCCCAAGTTCATGTATCCAGGAATCCATCCGTTCGCTCCCGGATGTTTCCCCTTCCCCACTTATCCAAGGTCAGCCTCAACAACAACCTTCCCCAAGTTCATGTATCCAGGAATCCATCCGTTCGCTCCCGGTTGTTTCCCCTTCCCCACTTACCCAAGGTCGGCGGTGCCTTCCCCGGATCAGTGTCTCCAGGAGTCCACTAGTGTCACCTCAGATGGACTCCCTTCCCCACTTCCCCAGAGTCAGCGGTGCCTTCCCCGGATCAGTGTCTCCAGGAGTCCACTAGTGTCACCTCAGGTGGACTCCCTTCCCCACTTCCCCAGAGTCAGCGGTTGCCACCTTCAGTGACCTCGCTGCATGGAAACTTGGTCTTGTCTAGCTGGTCTACGGTAGAGACTGTCCAGGTGGGTGGAATTACTGGAGGTGACACACAGAAAACTGCGTCCAGTAATTACACCCACCAAGACAGGCTGAACAGTATGTCAGCTGGACGAGACGATGCTCGCCCACAGTTCGGCCACCGAGGAGAGGCTAGTAAGTATAAATTTTGGAATTCCTTTTATGTTACACTTTGACTTTATACTTAGTACGAGTATTATTTACTTATTTTGCAGTTAAAAAGTATTTGTGAGTGTTTTATTTTATATGGATGAATGTCCAAGTGTTGAAGAACTTTTCCACCTCCATCAAAACTGTATTATTTATTTATTGGTCTTTTCATATGACATTGAAAGGCTAACAAGCGCACAAACATACACATACGTAAGTATTTTCACATACATTTATACGCTGGTTTACGGTGTTTTGACGACAATCTTTGTGAAACATGTAAATATATAAAGACGGTACACGTTTGTGACACTAGTGGAAGACTGTGTCATGTGTACATGTTCTTATGTATGAATGATTGTATTGTTTACGTGTTACTGTGTAAGTGTGTCATGTGTACATGTTATTGTGTATGTGTGTCATGTGTACATGTTATTGTGTGTTGATGAATGTCATGTGTACATGTTCTTATGTATGAATGAATGTAATGCTTACATGTTATTGTGTAATGTCATGTGTACATATTACTTTGTTAATGAAATTAATGTGTACATGTTATTTTGTAAGACTGAGTGTAATGTTTACGTATTGTGTATGAGTGTCACATATTGTGTATGAGTGTCACATATTATGTATGAGTGTCACATATTGTGTATGAGTGTCACATATTGTGTATGAGTGTCACATATTATGTATGAGTGTCACATATTGTGTGTGAGTGTCACATATTGTGTATGAGTGTCACATATTGTGTATGAGCATCACATATTGTGTATGAGTGTCACATATTGTGTATGAGTGTCACATATTGTGTATGAGCATCACATATTGTGTATGAGTGTCACATATTGTGTATGAGCATCACATATTGTGTATGAGTGTCACATATTGTGTATGAGTGTCACATATTGTGTATGAGTGTCACATATTGTGTATGAGTGTCACATATTGTGTATGAGTGTCACATTTGTGTATGAGCATCACATATGTGTATGAGTGTCACATATTGTGTATGAGTGTCACATATTGTGTATGAGTATCACATATTGTGTATGAGTGTCACATATTGTGTATGAGTGTCACATATTGTGTATGAGTGTCACATATTGTGTATGAGCATCACATATTGTGTATGAGCATCACATATTGTGTATGAGTGTCACATATTGTGTATGAGTGTCACATATTGTGTATGAGTGTCACATATTGTGTATGAGTGTCACATATTGTGTATGAGTGTCACATATTATGTATGAGTGTCACATATTGTGTATGAGTGTCACATATTGTGTATGAGTGTCCCCATATTGTGTATGAGTGTCACATATTATGTATGAGTGTCACATATTGTGTATGAGTGTCACATATTGTGTATGAGTGTCACATATTGTGTGTGAGTGTCACATATTGTGTGTGAGTGTCACATATTGTGTGTGAGTGTCACATATTGTGTGTGAGTGTCACATATTGTGTATGAGTGTCACATATTGTGTGTGAGTGTCACATATTGTGTATGAGTGTCACATATTGTGTATGAGCATCACATATTGTGTATGAGTGTCACATATTGTGTATGAGTGTCACATATTGTGTATGAGTGTCACATATTGTGTATGAGTGTCACATATTGTGTATGAGTGTCACATATTGTGTATGAGTGTCACATATTGTGTATGAGCATCACATATTGTGTATGAGTGTCACATATTGTGTATGAGTGTCACATATTGTGTATGAGTGTCACATATTGTGTATGAGTGTCACATATTGTGTATGAGTATCACATATTGTGTATGAGTGTCACATATTGTGTATGAGTGTCACATATTGTGTATGAGTGTCACATATTGTGTATGAGCATCACATATTGTGTATGAGTGTCACATATTGTGTATGAGTGTCACATATTGTGTATGAGTGTCACATATTGTGTATGAGTGTCACACATATTATGTATGAGTGTCACATATTGTGTATGAGTGTCACATATTATGTATGAGTGTCACATATTGTGTATGAGTGTCACATATTGTGTATGAGTGTCACATATTGTGTATGAGTGTCACATATTATGTATGAGTGTAACATATTGTGTATGAGTGTCACATATTGTGTATGAGTGTCACATATTGTGTATGAGTGTCACATATTGTGTATGAGTGTCACACATATTATGTATGAGTGTCACATATTATGTATGAGTGTCACATATTGGGTATGAGTGTCACATATTGTGTATGAGTAAACACATATTGTGTATGAGTGTCACATATTATGTATGAGTGTCACATATTGTGTATGAGTGTCACATATTGTGTATGAGTGTCACATATTATGTATGAGTGTCACATATTGTGTGTGAGTGTCACATATTGTGTGTGAGTGTCACATATTATGTATGAGTGTCACATATTGTGTATGAGTGTCACATATTGTGTATGAGTGTCACATATTGTGTATGAGTGTCACATATTGTGTATGAGTGTCACATATTGTGTATGAGTGTCACATATTGTGTATGAGTGTCAGATATTGTGTATGAGTGTCACATATTGTGTATGAGTGTCACATATTGTGTATGAGTGTCAGATATTGTGTATTGATGAATGTCAAATGCGAATCTCTAAATCTCCTCCATGAAAACTAAAAATACAATAATCTCTGTTTCTCGTGTTTCGTAAATGAATTTAAAGTTTGCAGATGGAATCAATGGCAAATACATACATATATACATACATGAACGCAAATTAAGTATGAATGTCTGTGTAAGGGGTAATGACTGCTGTATTTTGGGCACATGTCCCAGCTCTGAGGAACTGGATGAGATTTTCGCCTAATAATCGGTGATACACACGTTGGCTTCACTCAACATTATCAAAGACCATGTTTTTTTAGGTAAATGTTTACCGTCTTTCTTGCATATTATAACCTAATTCAACACTATAACTACCTAAACATTATCTAAGATTTAATACATTTGTAACTCTACTAACATCTCTCATATATCTTTGCCAAACTATAAATGCATCCCAGTGCATTTATTGGTTTCTCAGATCTCTTCATTAATAACATAAAAATCATTCACCACCACAGATACAAAATAAAAACTTCCGGGGATGGAAATAAATTGTCAACTTCGATGATTCGATCTCTTGACCAAAAAAATGTGGAGGCTGCCACAACCTGGCCAGTACGACTGTGTGTTAATGTCTCCCATACTGTTGTTATGTACTGTGATGTTTCAATGTTAAAATATATTACACACTGAATGTTGTGGTGCACAATGTTGCAGAGATATATTGCACACTGGATGTTGTGGTGCACTATATTGCAGAGATATATTGCACACTGAATGTTGTGGCGCACTATGTGCAGAGATATATTGCACACTGAATGTTGTGGTGCACTATGCTGCAGAGATATATTGCACACTGAATGTTGTGGCGCACTATGTTGCAGAGATATATTGCACACTGAATGTTGTGGTGCACTATGCTGCAGAGATATATTGCACACTGAATGTTGGGGCGCACTATGTTGCAGAGATATATTGTACACTGAATGTTGTGGCGCACTATGTTGCAGAAATATATTGCACACTGAATGTTGTGGCGCACTATGTTGCAGAGATATATTGCACACTGAATGTTGTGGCGCACTATGTTGCAGAGATATATTGCACACTGAATGTTGTGGCGCACTATGTTTGCAGAGATATATTGCACACTGAATGTTGTGGTGCACAATGTTGCAGAGATATATTGCACACTGAATGTTGTGGTGCACTATGTTGCAGAGATTTATGGCAGAAAGTCAGTAAGTAATGAAAAAGATAATTGTAGAAAGTAGCTATTGAATGAAGAAGTTTGTTTCACAGTTGAAACTTCCTCTCTGTTGTTATGTATTTTTTTCACCACCATCGTTGTGTTGTGATGTGTATAAAGTCTGTCTGATACACCAGAGTTAATAACACTGTATGTAACCTGTTTGGTAAATACCTGATAGAAGAATTATTGACAGGATTCTTTTCTTAGGATTCTGTTGGTAGGATTCAAGTGTATAAATCTGGACGCAAGGATTGTTACTAGGAGACTATTGGTAGAATACCTCTGGTAAGTTTCTGTTGTTAGGTAAGACACATATGCAACAGTTAGGTATCTTTATTTTGAAACGTTTCGCCTACACAGTAGGCTTCTTCAGTCGAATACAGAAAAGTTGATAGAAGCAGAAGATACTTGAAGACGATGTAATCAGTCCATCACCCTTAAAGTTTTGAGGTGGTCAGTCCCTCAGTCTGGAGAAGAGCATTGTTCCATAGAATGAAACAATATGTTTCAATCTATGGAACAATGCTCTTCTCCAGACTGAGGGACTGACCACCTCAAAACTTTAAGGGTGATGGACTGATTACATCGTCATTCAAGTATCTTCGCTTCTATCAACTTTTCTGTATTCGATGAAGAAGCTACTGTGTAGGCGAAACGTTTCAAAATAAAGATACCTAACTGTTCATATGTGTCTACCTAACACTGTCGGTATTTTATACCATTTTAATGTTCAATCTGTCAGACACTGCAACACAAGGGTATCTTGGTACAGACCTACAATCAACTTCTACAACCTCTACTAGTGAGAACGGCTGGATTTGAGGAGGGACCTGACCTCCCAACATCTGAGTTCTTACCTCTCCTAGTGACCTACGTCTCACCTGTTGGCGTTATAAAAGGCTCCAATCCTGTCACTTCATCTCCATATTGTTTCATTCTATGGAACAATGCTCTTCTCCAGACTGAGGGACTGACCACCTCAAAACTTTAAGGGTGATGGACTGATTACATCGTCTTCAAGTATCTTCTGCTTCTATCAACTTTTCTGTACTCGACTGAAGAAGCCTACTGTGTAGGCGAAACGTTTCAAAGTAAAGATACCTAACTGTTGCATATGTGTCTTACCTAACACACTGTCGTATTTTATACCATTTTAATGTCAATCTGTCAGACACTGCAACACAAGGGTATCTTGGTACAGACCTACAATCAACTTCTACAACCTCTACTAGTGAGAACGGCTGGATTTGAGAGGGACCTGACCTCCCAACATCTGAGTTCTTACCTCTCCTAGTGACCTACGTCTCACCTGTTGGCGTTATAAAAGGCTCCATCCTGTCACTTCATCTCCATATTGTTTCATTCTATGGAACAATGCTCTTCTCCAGACTGAGGGACTGACCACCTCAAAACTTTAAGGGTGATGGACTGATTACATCGTCTTCAAGTATCTTCTGCTTCTATCAACTTTTCTGTACTCGACTGAAGAAGCCTACTGTGTAGGCGAAACGTTTCAAATAAAGATACCTAACTGTTGCATATGTGTCTTACCTAACAACCTGTCGGTATTTTATACCATTTTAATGTTCTGCCAAGGTCCTAGCCTCTATCCCCCACTGGGAAGACTGTTCCACGCATCTACAACTCTGCTAGAAAACCAGTACTTACCTATGTCCTTTCTAAATCTAAATTTATCCAACTTAAATCCATTATTACTGGTTCTTACTGGTTCGACACCCTCAGTACTTTATTAATATCTCCCTTGTTTATGCCCGTCATCCACTTATACACTTCAATGATATCTCCCCTCATTCTACACCTCTGCAGAGAGTGGAGATTTAAGGCTTTAAGTCAATCTTCATACGGGAGGTTCCTTACACAGTAAATCATTTTAGTCCTTCTCTGTAGTTCTCTAATGAGTCTATGTCCATCCTGTAGTAAGGGACCAAACTGAGCAGCATAATCTAAATGAGGCCTCACTAGTGATTATAGAGCTGTAAAATAACTTGGACTTCTGTTACTTATACTTCTTGAGATAAATCCAAGTAATCTGTTGGCCTTGTTGCGCACACCAAGGCACTGCTGTCTCGGGTTTAGATTTCTGCTCACCGTGACTCCCATGTTCTTTTCACGTTCTGTATGACCAAGCTCTACTTCACCTACATTATAGCTTCGAGGGTTATTTTCATTACCAAGGGCAAGTACCTTACACTTATCGACATTGAACTTCATCTGCCACTTTTCAGACCAAGACATTAATTTGTTCAAATCCTCCTGGAGTTCATTGCTATCCTCCTCAGAGTGAATTATACTGCCTATCTTTGTATCATCAGCAAACTTACTCATGTCACTCGTAATCCCTTCATCAAGGTCATTAATGTAAATTATGAACAAGAGAGGGCCTAAAACTGATCCTTATGGAACGCCACTAGTGACTAATCCCCATTCAGATTTCACTCCATTAATGGTAAGTCTCTACTTTCTATTGGTAAGCCATGCCTCTATCCATGCTAGAACTTTACCTCCTACACCATGAGCTGCCACTTTTCTTAAGAGTCTCTTGTGAGGTACTCTATCGAAGGCTTTATTAAAATCCAAATAAACAATATCATATTCCTTATCACTGTCACTGCCTCAAATGTTCTATTGAAGAACGTCAGCAAGTTTGTCAGTCAGGAACGACCTCTCCTGAATCCATGCTGAGATTCATTTATCAAGTTATGCTCTTCAAGGTGACTTCTAATAATGTCAGCTATAATTGATTCTAATAACTTGCCCACTATAGATGTCAGGCTTATTGGACGGTAATTTGAAGGAACGGACTTATCCCCTGATTTGAATATAGGAACCACATTAGCCATCTTCCACAACTCTGGCACAACACCGGTAAGGATGGACGCATTAAACACACTTGTTAATGGCTGACTAAGCTCCATCTTACATTCCTTAAGTACCCTGGAAAACAACTCATCGGGTCCCGGGGACTTATTTTGCTTCAGTTTGTCTATCTGTTTAATAACCATGTCCCTCGTGACAATAATATTAGTTAATTTAAATTCATCAGGAACTAAATAATTGTTAATTGCTGGAATCTCATTTACATATTCCTGTGTAAAAACTGACAAAAAATGCTCATTAAATAAGGAACACATTTCCAGTTCGTTATCCGTCAGCTGTACATTCCCAATTTTCAGAGGTCCTATTTTTCCTTCACCTTCGTCCTATACACTTGAAAGAAACCCCTTTGGATTAGTCTTTGATTCACTAGCAACTCTAATTTCATAGTCACGTTTAGTCATTCTAATCCCCTTTTTAATGATGGATGATTTATATGAGCGAACACAGTTGAGGGTGATCATTTCATTCCATGACTGTGTTCTCTTTCGTCCGCAGAGAAACAGTACTCGAGGTATAGAAACTCGCTATCCTCAAATACAACGACCAATTCATTCCAAGATGTTTAGGAATGGCTAAAACTGCTAATAAAATGGAGGCCAATAGAAAATACGCTGTACTGGACAAACTAGAGTTGGAAGGTAGTAACACAGGGAACAAATACAGCAACACAGAAGAACAGTACAATAACAAACAAGAACATTCCAGTTACACAGAAGACAAGTACAGTACAGAAACACACAAGAACAGTTAAGTAACACAGAATAACAGAAAAGTAACACAGAAGAACAGAACAGTAACACAGAAGAACAGTACAGTAACACAGAAGAACAGTACAGTAACACAGAAGAACAGTACAGTAACACAGAAGACCAGTATAGTACCGTAGCGCAGAACACAGAAGAATAACACACAACAACACTCCAGAAACACAGAAGAACTGCTCAGTAACACAGAAGACCAATACAGTACAGTAATAGAGAAGACCAGTATAATACACTAGCACAAAGGAACAGTACAGAAACACTGAAGAACAGTATAGTACCACAGAAGACCAGCACAGTACAGTAACACAGAAGAACAATAAAGTAACACAGAAGAACAGAACAGTAACACAGAAGACCACTAAAGTAACACAAAAGCACAGTACAGTACAGTAACAAAGAAGAAGAGTAAATTAACAGAAAAGAGCAGTACAGTAACACAGACGACCAGCACAGAACAGTAACACAGACGACCAGCACAGAACAGTAACACAGACGACCAGCACAGAACAGTAACACAGACGACCAGCACAGAACAGTAACACAGAAGAACAGTACAGTAACACAGAAGACCGGTACATTACAGTAATACAGAATACTAGCACAGTAGAGTAACACAGAAGACAAGCAAACTACAGTAACACAGAAGATCAGCAAAGTAACAGTAACACAGAAGACAGTACAGTAACACAGAAGAACAGTACAGTAACACAGAAGAACAGTACAGTGAAACGGAAGACCAGTACAATACAGTGACACAGAAGAACCGTACAGTCACAGAGAAGACCAGCACAGTACAGTAACACAGATCAGTACAGTAACACAGAACAGTACAGTAGAGTATCACAGAAGAAAAGTACAGTAACACAGAAGAACTCTTCAGTAGCACAAAAGTACAGTAGAGTAACACAGAAGACCAGCACGGTACAGTAACGCAGAAGAACAGTACAGTAACGCAGAAGAAAAAGTAAAGTAAAGCAGAAGAACAGTACATAAACCCGAAGACAGTACAGTAAAACCCGAAGGGCCAGCACAGTACAGGAACGCAGAAGACCAGCACGGTACATAAACGCAGAAGAACAGTAAATAACACAGAAGAACAGTAAAGTAAACAGAAAACGTTTCTTTTCCGTAACACCCGAAAAACAATAAAGTAACACAGGAAAAAGTACGGTTTAAAACAGAAGATAATTTTAGTAACAAGAAGATCAGCACAGGAGCAAGAACACCAATACAGTACTGGGAAAAACAGAAGACCCTTTCATTTTTTAAAAGTACAGTAACACAGAATATCAGGACAGGGAAAGTAAAAACACAGAAGACCAGCCCAAAACAATTTAACAGAAGTCCAGCACAGTAGAGAACACCCGAATATCAGTACAAAACAGTAAAACAGAAGAACAGTACGTAAAACAGAAGAACAGTAAAATAACACAGAAAAAACAGGGAAAGTAACACAAAAAGAAGTACAGTAAAAAACCCAAAAACAAGAAAAAAAAATAACACAGAAAAACGGTAAGGGGGGGGGGGGGGGGGGGGGGGGGGGAATAAAGAACGGGGGGGAAGGTTTTTGGTTTTTAGAAAAAAAAATAAAACAGAAAGTACAGATAAAAGAAGACCCGTTTCAGTAATTTGAAAACCATTTAAAAAATTTCAAGGCAGTTTCAGTCAGTAAAACGGAAAAACACTTCGTAACCGGACCCGCACGTACAGTTTCACAGAAAACATTTCAGTTAAAACAGAAGAACAGTGCAGTACAGTAAACAGAAAACCCAAAAAAAGTACCCTACCCCGGGGAAGAACGTAAAAGAACCAAAAAAAACACTACAGTAACCGAAAACAGTGCAGTACAGTAAAAAGAACAGGTTGTACAGTACAGTAACACAGGAAAAACAGTAAAGTAACACAGAACAACAAATACAGTAACACACAAGACCAATACAGTACAAATAGCAAAAAAACAAAACAGTACAAAAACAAAGGATGAAAAAAAAAAACGTAACACAAAAAAAAACTACAGAAAAAAGAAAACCAGCAAAGTACATAATACAGAAGACAAGCACAATACGGCAATAAGAAAATCAGAAAGGTACAATAGCACAGAAGGGAAAGGTAAAAGTAACCCCAGGCCCCCACCCGGAAAGCAAAAGAACGTAAGGTAGAGGTGGCTGAGTTTTTTGCTTTACGGGATACCTTGCCCGGGGGTCGCCAGGGATTGAAACAATTTATATGTTGGGAAGTTAATTAAACAATATAAACAAAATTGCTGATCGAATTTTCATTAATGTTAACTCCGGTGAATGAACACAAATCACTCCTAGCAGAGAGGCTGCTGTCAGTAAGTCTAGAGTTGGAATAACACATCCGTGGCTGCTGTCAGAAAGGCTGGAGTGGGAAAAACACCACCGTTGCTACTGTCAGTAAGGCTGGAGTGGGAATAACACCACCGTGGAAGCTGTCAGTAAGCCTGGAGTGGGAATAAAAACCACCTTTGCTACTATCGGTAAGGCTGGAGCGGGAATAAAACCACCGTAGCTGCTGTCTGTAAGGCAGTAATGGGAATAAAACCACCGTGGCTGCTGTCTGTAATGCTGGAGTGGGAATAAAACCACCGTAGTTGCTGTCTGTAAGGCTGGAATTGGAATAAAACCACCATGGCTGCTGTCAGCAAGGCTGGAGTGGGAATAAAACCATAGTGGCTGCTGTCAGCAAGGCTGGAGTGGGAATAAAACCACCGTAGTTGCTGTCTGAAAGGCTGGAATTGGAATAAAACCACCGTAGTTGCTGTCTGTAAGGCTGGAGTGGGAATAAAACCACCGTGGCTGCTGTCAGCAAGGCTGGAGTGGGAATAAAACCACAGTGGCTGCTGTCTGTGAGGCTGGAGTGGGAATGAAACCACCGTGGCTGCTGTCAGTATGGCTGGAGAAGGAATAACACCACCGTGGCTACTGCCAGTAAGGCTGGAGTGTGAATAACAACACCGTGGCTATTGTCTGAACTCTTCAATGTGAATACGAGATCCAGCCTTGCTGGTTGACTCATCTGAGGCTTCAACTTTCAGTTGTGACCCTTTGTTTCTGTGTCCCATCTCTGGAACATCCTGTCTTTGTCCATCTTGTCAATTCCTCACAGTATTTTGAATATCGTTATCAAGTCTTCCCTAACCCTCCTGTCCTCCAATGTCAGGCCGATTTCCTTTAACCTTTCTTTGTAGGACATTCCCTTTAGCTCTGGAACTAGTCATGTTGCAAACCTTTGCACTTTCTCTAATTTCTTGACACTTTATCATTATTATTATTATTATAATCAAAAAAGAAGCGCTAAGCCACAAGGACTATACAGCTGACACTTTATCAGGTGTGGGTTAGAAGCTGGTGCTGCGTACTCCGCTATGGGCCTGACATATATAGTGTACAGAATCTTGAACGATTCCTTACTAAGGTATCAGAACGCTATTCTCAGGTTTGCCAGGCGCCCATATGCTGCAGCAGTTATCTGGTTGATGTGTGCCTCAGGAGATGTGCTCGGTATTATACCCACCCCAAGATCTTTTTCCTTGAGTGAGGTTTGCAGTCTTTGGCCACTTGTCACATGCTCTGTCTATGGCGTCTTCTTTGCCTTTCTCCGATCTTCATTACTTTGCATTTGGCGAGGTTAAATTCGAGGAGCCAGTTCCTGGACCAAGCTTCCAGCCTGTCCAGGTCTCTTTGTAGTCTTGCTTGATCCTCATCCGATTTATTTCCCCTCATTAACTTCACATCATCTGCAAACAGGGACACTTCTGAGTCTATTCATTTCCATCGTGTCTTTCCCATATACCAAAAATAGCATTGGTCCTTGGACTGACCCCTGTGGAACCCCGCTCTTCACAGGTGCCCACTCTGACACCTCTTCACGTACCATAACTCGTTGTTGCCTCCCTGTCAGATATTCTCTGATCCATTGCAGTGCACTTCCTGTTATGTGTGCCTGATCTTCTAGCTTTTGCGCTAATCTCTTGTGAGGAACTGTGTAGAAGGCCTTCCTGCAGTCCAAGAAAATGCAATCTACTCACCCCTCTCTCTCATGTCTTACTTTCATTACCTTGTCATAAAACTCCACAACATTTTCCTTCCCTTTATCCGTGCTGGTTGTCGTTTATAAGCGTGTTCCATTCTAGGTGTTCCACGACTCTCCTGATAATATTCTCCATGACTTTGCATACTATATGTCAGCGACACTTGTCTGTAGTTTAGTGCCTCTCCTTTCTTAAACAGGGGGACTACACTTGCCATCTTCAATACGTCAGGTAGTTGCCCAGTTTCAATGGATGTGTTGAAAATCGTTGTTAGTGGCACACACAGCTTCTTTGCTCCCTCTCTAAGGACACACGGGGAGATATTGTCCATTCCCACCGCCTTTGAGGTATCAAGTCCACTTAGCAATTTCTTTACCTTTTCCTCTGTAGTGTGTATTTCATCCAGCACTTGTTGGTATATTCCTTGTTGTTGTACCCCGCTATTCTGACTTCCTGGAGCCCTTTCTCTCTCCACTGTAAATACTTCTTTAAATTTCATGTTGAGCCCCTCACTTCTTAGTCGTTTCTTGTGGGCTCCCCACTTTCTTTCCTCAGCCTGATAACCTGGTCCTTGACTGTTGTCTTCCTCCTGATGTGACTATACAACAGCTTCGGGTCAGACTTGACTCGCAATTGTATGTCGTTTTCTTACTGTCGCTGGACCTCCCTCCGTATCTGTGGATACTCGTTTCTGTCTCTATCACTAATCTCTTTATTTTCCTGGTCCTTTATGTACCTTTTCCATTCTCTAGCGCAATTAGTTTTTGCCTCACTACACCTTTGGGGTAAACCAAGGGCTCGTCCTGGTCTTCCCCTTATTTCTGCTGGGAAATGGGGACCAAACCATTCCTCTGCCTCCTTGGAATTTTGTTTTTCACAGAGTCCTCATTTTGTTTACTGATTTTCCTACCAATTCTCTTTCCCACTGAACCTCCTGCAGGAAGTTCTTCATGCCTGCGTAGTGTCCCCTTTTGTAGTTTGAATTTTCCCATCCTACTCCTGTTACCCTCTACACTTGTAACTCTATGTATTCAAAGCTCAGAACCACGTGATCACTACCTCTGAGGGGGCTTTCATACGTGATGTCCTCGATGTCAGTGTTATAAATCTGGGCTCTGTGACGTTTCATGCATTTGGTGCATCTACTGAGCTGATACACCTTTCTACACTAGTGCAACAGCTGCATATTTTTGCCTCATTTATCGAAAGAACAATTTTCACCATACTGTAAGCAAGATCACGTAATCTGAGATTTTTCCTTGACTTATTCTGTGATGGATTCATTTTTACTTTGGGCTTACTTTTATTCTTAGTTTTGGAAGCATGACAAGTACCCACGGAATATATGTGTTCAATAGTTAGACGACGGGGGAACTGTTATCCAAGTGTCTTAGGCATTGTAGATTTAGAGTTGGTTCTTTTTTTTTTTTTGAGTTTTAATTTAATTGATGTTATATGAGATTTCACATTTACTGTTACTGTAGTGTGACTAGTATAAATCTACAAAAATAATTTTTGTATTTATCTACAACAAAATAGCTTTTATGGTATCGATTAGTTACCCATTCAACCGTTAATTGTACTCAGGCAGTTTGATCTATATCAAACTGATTATTCAGTAATATAATTGTTGTCTCAATTTGAATCTTTAAATTCTTTAACTTCGAACATACATGAGTAGGTGAAGGTAAACGTAATAATTTGTAAATCAGCTTGAGTCTGCTTCTTTCTACATTATCATATGTTTCGTTCAGAATTGTAACTCGTGTAATACTTGAGCAACTGAAACAAAACCCGTAACTAAAGTAAGACCCCCTAAAAGTTGACCTTTGGAGTATTTAATTTTGAAACCCTTTATCAAGTTTTGCGTCTACGAAGCGCGCTGAAGCAAAGCTAGCACAGAATCATCCCTTTCATCGGGTCAAATCGGGAAAACAATCTCGGGAAATTTGGAAAATCACATAAACAAATTTAAACTCTTCTCAGGAGTAAATTGTTTTGCCGAAGCTTAAATTATAGTTATTTTAATACTATTCTTTACTTCGGGAAATTACAGTACACCTGAGTACTTGAAACTGACAAAACTCAAACTGCAATTTAAAATCATTCGTACACAACAGAAACACATGTCAAGTAAATTTTTTTCTCAGCAGTAAACAAAAACTGCTAAACTGATTTTTTCCTTCATACACATGAATTTTGCTTTGTATTTTTGGGATACACAACCTTAAAATATAATTTCTATACTAAACTAAATTTATAGAGCCTTAGTTTTTTTGAGCCATTTAATCTTTTGCACTATAATTGTCCCCTATGACTCACATTACATTATTTTTCACAGGTTTTACCATTCTGATTTTTTTACAAAGACCATAAACTATGATTTTGTTTCCGAAGTCACTTTCTTTGTGAAGATAACATTACAACATGAACCCCGTGCGTAAATATACTACACACTACGTTTCTGGTTTCACAGCGGGTGAACTTTCCTACTTTTGTAATTCTGCCCGGCTGTAACCAAGACCCTCACATACGATGCCCTTCGCATACTGTAATTTCCCCCACAAAGCATTAATAAAAATCGGGGATTAAATCGCTAACTTTTAAAAATTTAAAGATAATAACGTTTTTTATCCTATGTAAAAAATAATATATATATATATATATATTTTATAATAATATATATATATATATATAAAAAATATATATATATATTATATATATAATATATAAAAATAAATTTTTATATATATTATATATATACACTATATGTCGTGCCCAATATGTAAAACTGGTCAATTAGCAAGAACTCATTTGAAATTAAATCCTTTCGAAAATTTTCTCTTATACATTTAAAGAACCTTTCTTGTGAGCACCCTAGAGCTAGAGCCTAACCAGCATCAAGGAACCTTCCTTGTGAGAACCCTAGAGCTAGAACCTAACCAGCATCAAAGAACCTTCCTTGAGAGGACACTAGTTATAACCTAATTAGCATCAAGGAACCTTCCTTGAAAGTACCCTAGAGCTAGAGCCTAACAAGCATCAAGGAACCTTCCTTGAAAGGACCCTAGAGCTAGAACCTAACCAGCATCAAGGAATCATCCTTGAGAGTACCCAAGAGCTAGAACCTAACCAGCATCAAGGAACCTTCCTTCAGACGACCCTAGAACTAGAACCTAATCAGCATCAAGGAACCTTCCTTGAGAGGACCCTAGAGCTAGAACCTAGCCAGCATCAAGGAACCTTCCTTGAGAGATCCCTAGAGCTAGAACCTAACCAGAATCAAGGAACCTTTCTTGTGAGCACCCTAGAGCTAGAGCCTAATCAACATCAAGGAACCTTCCTTGTGAGAACCCTAGAGCTAGAACCTAACCAGCATCAAAGAACCTTCCTCGAGAGGACACTAGTTATAACCTAATTAGCAACAAGGAACCTTAATTGAAAGTACCCTAGAGCTAGAGCCTAACAAGCATCAAGGAATCTTCCTTGAGAGTACCCAAGAGCTAGAACCTAACCAGCATCAAGGAACCTCCCTTGAGGACCCTAGAGCTAGAACCTAACCAGCATCAAGGAACCAACCTTCATTGAGGGGACCATAGAGCTAGAACCTAACAAGCATCAAGGCACCTTCTTTGAGCGGACCCTAGAGCTAGAACCCAACCATCATCAAGGAACCTTTCTTGAGAGGACCCTACAGCTAGAACCTAACCAGTATCAAGGCACCTTCCATGAGAGGACCCTAGAGCTAGAACCTAACGAGCATCAAGGAACCTTCCTTGAGAGGACCCAAGAGCTGGAACCTAATCAGCATCAAGGAATCTTCCTTGAGAGGACCCTAGAGCAAGAACCTAACCAAAATCAAGGAAGCTTCCTTGAGAGGACCATAGAGCTAGAACCTAACCATCATCATGGAACCATCCTTGAGAGGACCCGAGAGCTAGAGCCAAACCAGCATCAAGAAACTTTCCTTGAGAAGACCCCAGAGCTAGAGCCTAACAAGTATCAAGGAACCTTGAGAGGACTCTAGAGCTAGAGCCTAACCAGTGTCAAGGAACCTTGCTTGAAAGGACCCTAGAGCTAGAACCTAACCAACATCAAGGAACCTTCCTTGAGGACCCTAGAGCAATAACCTAACCAGCATCAAGGAACCTTCCTTGATCGGACCATAGAGCTAGAACCTAACCAGCATCAAGGAACCTTCGTTGAGAGAACCCTAGAGCTAGAACCTAACCAGCATCAAGGAACCTTCCTTGAGAGGACCCTAGAGCTAGAACCTAACCAGCATCAAGGAACCTTCCTTTAGAGGACCATAGAGGTAGAACCTAACCAGCATCAATGAACCTTCCTCTTGACGACCCCAAAGCTAGAGCCTAACCAGCGTCAAGGAGCCTTTCTTGAGAGGACCCTAGAGCTAGAACCTAACCAGCATCAAGGAACCTTACTTGAGACGACCCTAGAGCTAGAGCCTAACTAGCATCAAGTAACCTTCCTTGAGAGGACCCTAGAGCAGGAACCTAACCAGCATCAAGGAACCTTCCTTGAGACGACCCTAGAGCTAGAGCCTAACTAGCATCAAGTAACCTTCCTTGAGAGGACCCTAGAGCAGGAACCTAACCATCATCATGGAACCATCCTTGAGAGGACCATAGAGCTAGAGCCAAACCAGCAACAAGAAACCTTCCTTGAGAAGACCCTAGAGCTAGAGCCTAACTGGCATCAAGGAACCTTCCTTGAGAAGACCCGAGAGCTAGAGCCTAACAAGTATCAAGGAACCTTGAGAGGACCCTAGAGCTAGAGCCTAACCAGTGTCAAGGAACCTTACTTCAGAGGACCCTAGAGCTAGAAGCTAAAGAACATCAAGGAACCTTCTTTAACACGACCCTAGAGCTAGAGCCAAACCAGCATCAAGAAACCTTTTTTGAGAGTACCCTAAAGCTAGAGCGTAACTGGCATCAAGGAACCTTCCTTGAGAGGACCCTAGAGCTAAAGCCTAACCAGCATCAGGGAACCTTGAGACGACCCAAGAACTAGAGCCTAACCGCATCAAGGAACCTTGCTTGAGAGGACCTAAGAGCTAGAACCTAACCAACATCAAGGAACCTTCTTTAAGACGACCCTAAAGCTAGAACCTAACCAGCATCAAGGAACCTTCCTACAGAGGACCCTAGAGCTAGAACCTAACCAGCATCAAGGAACCTTCCTTCAGACGCCCCTAGAGCTAGAACCTAACCAGCATCAAGGAACCTTCCTTGAGAGGACCCTAGAGCTAGAACCTAACCAGAATCATGGAACCTTCTTTGAGACGACCCTAGAGCTAGAGCCTAACCAGCATCAAGGAACCGTCCTTGATAGGACCCTAGAGCTAGAACCTAACCCTCATCAAGGAACCTTCCTTGAGAGGACCCTAGAGCTAGAACTTAACCATCATCAAGGAACCTTCCTTGAGAGGACATTAGAGATAGAACCTAACGAGCATCAAGGCACCTTCCTTGAGAGGACCCTAGAGCTAGAACCTAACGAGCATCAAGGAACCTTCCTTGAGAGGACCCTAGAGCTGGAACCTAATCAGCATCAAGGAATCTTCCTTCAGAGGACCCTAGAGCAAGAACCTAACCAAAATCAAGGAAGCTTCCTTGAAAGGACCCTAGAGCTAGAACCTAACCATCATCAAGCAACCTTCCTTGAGAGGACCCTAGAGCTAGAGCCTAACCAGCATCAAGGAACCTTCCTTGAGAGGACCCTAGAGCTAGAACCTAACCAGCATCAAGGAACCTTCCTTTAAAGGACCATAGAGGTAGAACCTAACCAGCATCAATGAACCTTCCTCGAGACGACCCCAAAGCTAGAGCCTAACCAGCGTCAAGGAGCCTTCCTTGAGAGGACCCTAGAGCTAGAACCTAACGAGCATCAAGAAACCTTCCTTGAGAGGACCCTAGAGCTAGAACCTAACCATCATCAAGGAACCATCCTTGAGAGGACCCAAGAGCTAGAGCCAACCCATTGCCAAGGAGCATCCCTTGAGAGGACCCTAGAGCTACAGCCAAACCAGCATCAAGAAACCTTCCTTGAGAGGACCCAAGAGCTAGAGCCTAACTGGCATCAAGGAACCTTCCTTGAGAAGACCCTAGAGCTAGAGCCTAACAAGTATCAAAGAACCTTGAGAGGACCCTAGAGCTAGAGCCTAACCAGTGTCAAGGAACCTTGCTTGAGAGGACCCTAGAGCTAGAAGCTAACCAACATCAAGGAACCTTTTTTAACACGACCCTAGAGCTAGAGCCAAACCAGCATCAAGAAGCCTTCCTTGAGAGGACGCTAGAGCTAAAGCCTAACTGGCATCAAGGAACCTTCCTTGAGAGGACCCTAGAGCTAGAGCTTAAGAAGTATCAAGGAATCTTGAGATGACCCTAGAGCTAGAGCTTAACCAGCATCAAGGAACCTTGCTTGAGAGGACCTAGAGCTAGAACCTAACCAGTATCAAGGAACCCTCCTACAGAGGACCCTAGAGGTAGAACCTAACCACCGTCAAGGAACCTTCCTTCAGACGACCCTAGAACTAGAACCTAACCAGCAACAAGGAATCTTCCTTGAGAGGACCCTAGAGCTAGAACCTAACCAGCACCAAGGAACCTTCCTTGAGAGAACCCTAGAGCTAGAACCTAACCAGCATCAAGGAATCTTTCTTGTGAGTACCCTAGAGCTGGAGCCTAACCAGCATCAAGGAACCTTCCTTGAGAGGACCATAGAGCTAAAACCTAACCAGCATCAGAGAACCTTCCTTGAAAGTACGCTAGAGCTAGAACCTAACCAGCATCAAAGAACCTTCCTTGACAGGACCCTAGAGCTAGAACTTAACCAACATCAAGGAACCTTCCTTGAGAGGACCCAAGAGCAAGAACCTAACCAGCATCAAGGAACCTCCCTTGAGAGGACCTTAGAGCTAGAACCTAACCATCATCATGGAACCATCCTTGAGAGGACCCTAGAGCTAGAGCAAAACCATTGTCAAGGAACCATCCTTCAGACGACCCTAGAGCTAGAGCCTAACCAGCATCAAGGAACCTTCTTTGAGACGACCCTAGAGCTAGAGCCTAACCAGCATCATGGAAGCTTCCTCGAGAGGGCTCTAGAGCTAGAACCTAACCAGCATCAAGGAATCTTCCTTGAGACGACCCTAGAGCTAGAGCCTAACGAGGATCAAGGAACATTCCTTGCGAGGACCCTAGAGCTAGAACCTAACAATCATCAAAAAAGCTTCCTTGAGACGACACTAGAGCTAGAGCCTAACCAGCATCAAGGAACCCTTCTGGAGAGGACGCTAGAGCTAGAACCTAGCCAGCATCAAGGAACTTTTCTTGAGAGGACCCTAGAGCTAGAACCTAACCAGCATCAAGGAACCTTTCTTGAAAGGGCCAAAGAGCTAGAACCTAACCAGCATCAAGGAACCTTTCTAGAGAGGACCCTAGAGCTAGAACCTAACCAGCATCAAGGAACCTTTCTTGAGAGGGCCACAGAGCTAGAACCTAACCAGCATCAAGGAACCTTCCTTAGAGAACCCTAGAGCTAGAACCTAACCATCATCAAGGAGCCATCCTTGATAGGACCCTAGAGCTAGAACCTAACCATCATCATGGAACCATCCTGTAGAGGACCCTAGAGCTAGAGCCGAACCATTGCGAAGGAGCCTCCCTTGAGAGGACCCTAGAGGTAGAGCCTAACCAGCATCAAGAAACCTTCCATGAGAGGACCCTAAAGCTAGAGCCTGACTGGCATCAAGGAACCTTCCTTGAAAGGACCCTAGAGCTAAAACATAACAAGGATCAAGGAACCTTATTTGAGACAACCCTACAGCTAGAGCCTAACCAGCATCAAGGAACCTTCCTTGACAGGACCCTAGAGCTAGAACCTAATCATCATCAAGGAACCTTTCTTGGGAGGACCCTAGAGCGAGAACCTAACCAGCATCAAGGAACCTTTCTTGATTGGACCATAGAGCTAGAGCCTAACCAGCATCAAGGAACCTTCCTTGAGAGATCCCTAGAGCTAGAACCTAACCATCATCAAGGAGCCTTCCTTGAAAGGACCCTAGAGCTAGAACCTAACCATCATCATGGAACCATCCTTGAGAGGACCCTAGAGCTAGAGCCAAACCAGAATCAAGAAACCTTCCTTGAGAGGACCCTAAAGCTAGAGCCTAACTGGCATCAAGGAACCTTCCTTGAGAGGACCCTAGAGCTAAAGCCTAACCAGCATCAGGGAACCTTGAGACGACCCAAGAACTAGAGCCTAACCGCATCAAGGAACCTTGCTTGAGAGGACCTAAGAGCTAGAACCTAACCAACATCAAGGAACCTTCTTTAAGACGACCCTAAAGCTAGAACCTAACCAGCATCAAGGAACCTTCCCTGAGAGGACCTAGAGCTAGAACCTAACCATCATCAAGGAAGCTTCCTTGAGAGGACCCTAGAGCTAGAGCCTAACCATCATCAAGGAATCTTGAGACGGCCCTGCACTACACAACACTACATTGTCACTATATAACACAGTACATTGTCACTATTTATATAACACACTACACTGTCACTATATAATTCACAACATTATACTGTCACTATGAGGTAACTATGGAAACATTCTTGTGGGGTATAAATATGTTTAGTTGCATATATTTGACTGTAGCCCCGGTGGTCCAGTGGTTAGCGTATCCGACTGAGACTCAAGCGTCGCGGGTTCGAGCCCCGCTAGTTCCCAGCTTTCTTTGCAGGTTGGTAAGTTAAGGGAAGAGGATGGACGTCCAATATGTTGGCATCTATCACCCCCTCCTGGAGGCCACCGACACTAGATGCAGTTGATATCACAACCATTGTTAGTAACACTCCTCGACTATTCGGTAATGTGTGTAAAGTCTGCTTCAGCGATGAGCTGCTTCTCCAGCCTCCTGTACAGAGAGGCCATGGTCGTGTTGTAGCAATAAGATAGGAACCACACTGTGTTGCAGTGTATGCATGTCTGGATGGCACCTTACTGTTCTATGATGGTGACAGTTCTCAGATCGCCCTCGAAGTGATGAAGAAAACTGCAAAATGAACCGTTGCTTCACAAGGCTTCGGGTTATCCGCTGTGTACAACAGCACAGTGGAACCTGCACATACCAGGCTCTGGCCTTCATGGATATAGTTTTTCAGCTCCGGGCCCCACCGACTCCATGGAATATCCTCAGGTGGTTCCGCATATAGAATGGAGTTATTTCTCTGATGTTAAGGCAATCACATGGGTCAGGTCAATGCTGACTGAATTCAAGAATGATATAGAAACTTCCTGCCACCAATTTCCAGATAGTGTGTTGAGGGAGTGATTAAAAGTCATCTGGGTTGAAATAGAGGAAGGCTGATTCCATCTGGAAACGTCAACTGGACAGTGAGACGCCCTCAGGCCCCACCCCAGAAAATGATGAAGGTCTGAATATCAGATAAAGAGAAACGTCCCCATGACGTTGGTTAAGTAATAATTGTAAAGGAAGTGAGTTAGTTATTCATAATACAGCTACATAGAATTTAACATACCTAGCCGCATATGTGTAGAGAACCTAGATAACCCAAAAAGTCGGACAGAATTATTTATTTCCATTTGGGGTCCTTCATCAAGAATGATGTGCTGACAGCCTGATTTCCCAGTATAGCAGATAACACTGAAGTAACACAATCGATCTCACAGCTGTATTTGTGCAACCGTTGTGGTTGTACTGTAATACACTTACAATCCTTCTGATTCTTCTAATAAATTTTCTTGGTTAGCTCAGTCGGTAGAGAATCGAACGTAAATGTGAGACGGTGGTTCGATCACCCCGCCTGAACCTTTCTGTTTATGAATGGACCGTTGTTAATTAAACCTAATTTAGATAATATACAATACGTATGAGAGTGATAGGCAGATGACTTTGGTCATCATTGTTTGTGTGTAAGATCATCCTGTAGACCAGAGTAAAGTATCTAATGAAATCCTCCATAACATTCAGTAGCAAGATCATCATCATGCAACACAGATTTTACTTAAAACTGAACAAAATATTTAAGGCACAAAATCCCCAGCAGCCACCATGGCTTTAAAAACCTTATGTTTGAATGGAGCGTGAATGTTGACTACGATTCCCTCTTTAATTGTATTCAATGTACCGTTTACATTTCACTTCCTCTGACATCTCATACTCAATTAATTATTTTAGTGTGTAAGCCAGTATCTGGCATAATATTTATGCTTGCACAGAATAAATGATACTCCTCTATCGTCCGTGTTAGAAATACAATCAGAGTCCGTGAGGTGCTCTAAATAGTTTTAGATATTATAGTTTAGATATAAATATTATTTCTAACCAGTACATGTTTACAAGTATACAGACCATAGCAGACAGCAATGACATACTATTGTATAGAAAGCCACTTGTTATGCTGAGCTTTCCCGCAAATAAGGTAAGTTTTGTCCAAGTTGCGACCCACACCAGTCCACTAACACCCAGGATGTGACCCACACCAGTCCACGAACCCCAGGATGTGACCCCACACCAGCCACTACACCCAGAGTGACCCCCCCACCATTCCACTAACCCTCCAGGATTTGACCCCACACCAGTCCACTAACACCCAGGATGTGACCCACACCAGTCCACTAACACCCAGGATGTGAAACCCACAACAGTCCCTAACACCCAGGATGTGGAACCCACAACAGACCACTAACACCAGATGTGACCCACAACAGTCCATTAACACCCAGGATGTGACCCCACACCAGTCCAACTAACACCCAGGTACCCATTTTAAACTGAAGGGTGAATAGGGACAGGGACATCAGGTTCTTATGGAAACACGTCCCTAATTTGACCAATATGCTCAGCATATCAAGCGTTTTTCTATATAGTAGTGTCACTGATGTCAAGCTAGGTCTGTAGCTATGTACATGTACTTGAAGTAAATAAAGGAAATTATTATTATAATTGAAATTTTATTCGGCCTAAAGTTCCACAGGACAGATACGTCGTACAAAGATGCCATCAGGCATCGATGATCGCTGGGTTGGGTGGAGGTCAAAAAATTGTAGCTCTTTTGCTTACCGTCCGATTTCCTCCAGTTTTGGTGCACAAGACAAAGTGTTTTCTACTCTTTCTTGAAAATATTTAATCAAACTATACCTCAACAACAAAATGAGAAGACGGAAAAAGGCAGATTTACTGAAAATGCCCTTTGGCAGGTTGCTTGGTCCTATTTGGGACGACGTAAGGGTTGTTTGGTGCCGAGAGAACAATGCTTATACGAATTATATAAGCTACACTGTCCCTAAAATAACTATCTTTATGTTCACAAAAAATAAAGTTTTGTTAGTTCTTGGAATGTTGGCCAGAAAAATCTCTGCCCTTTACTCCCACATATTTGGAATGTTTTCCAAAAATTGGGAAGCAATTTTAATTAGAGAAATCATTATTCTACAATTTTTTCTTGGTGAATATTATTCCATTTTAATTAAGTAATAAAGGCATAACGATGTACCATAAGTGAATAAGTTACTTCCGAAAATTTTGGGCCCGGGAACGCCGGCCGGCCCCCCGTCTCAAAAATTTTTTTTTTTTTGTTTTTCGCAAAAATCGCTTTTGTTTGGGTGTTTTTTCCTATAAATGATGTTCTAGTCAGTTAACCCTTTTAAAATTATTATTTTTATTTTAAAATAAAAAAGAAGCCTAAGCCTACCCCTTTAAAAACCCGTTTCTTATTTTTTACCAAAGAATAGGGAAATAAAAGGAATAAAAATTTTATATCGAAATTTTTCCCAAATGGTCTCTCCCCATATTATGGTTTTATTTTATTCAGTCTAAGTTTATGCATTTTCTCTGTTTTTTAGTGATTATTATATTATTAATCAAATTTGATAATAAATAAGCCTAAAGTTGATTAACTGATATAAGCGTAAAAATGAGTGTTTTTCTCTGGCCTCTCTGGACCCGAGCTTTCCCCCATATGGTGCCTGGTTGGCCTAAGTTACGGAATAAGCCCCCTTTCTGTTTATGTGCCAAAATAGTCGTTATTTGTTAAAGAATAATGCAAGAAAAAGAGATAAAAAAAAAGGAAAAAAAAAACCAAAAAATTATGAGCTGCGAGCAGACTCGCTACCCACCGCCGCACCATACCCGAAAAAATGCTATAATTTCTTGTAGAAACTCGTGAACTTCATTCTGGTCATTGTGTTGCCCAAAAAGTTTAAACAATTTTTGGTATAAGTAACTCAAAATTTTTATATTTTTCGTTTCTTTTTTTTTAGAGCGCGCGGAAACATGGATCAAGGCCCCCCCTTTTCGCTTGACAAAGTTTCTGGGGAAACAAAACATTGCCACAATAAATGCACATCAGTTACACTTTTCCTTTTTTCCTTAACTTTTTGGTAATTTACCATTATTCCAAAGAAATGTTTATTTTATTTAATCAAGGGGGAACGCTAACCCGGGAAATTATACAGCGCCTGGGGGGGGGGTGTGGAAGGGATTAGGCTTTTTTTTGGGGAACTGGAGACAGATCCAAACCCCTAAATCAAGAGCCCCCCACCAACTTTAAGGAACCTTTCCTTGGGGGGAAAAATAATTAGGAGTTCTATTTAATCGGAAGAAAAAGCAAATCAAAAAGCACCATACATATTATTAATATAGTTTCAATGTAATCAACTGTAAAAAGGCTAGGATGATATTTTTTCATAAAAATCATGCTTCTTTTTTTTTTTTAAGCCCCTGGTCATCTCCCCCCAAGGCACTTTCACCATCTTTTTCACTGTCCTGTCTTAAAAAGAGGCACAGATCATAATGGACTAAACCCATTGTGGGCATTTAGCACCTAAGGAAAGGGGAAGCATTCAAGTTTGACCCGGGAGGAAGATGATAATAAAAAAAATTAAGCACTAAACCCAAGGAAGTACATTCTTTGGGGAAAAACCCTTTTGGAAAAAAATTATTTTTAACAAAAAGGGAAACCCAAAGTTACTTAGCATTTTGTTTCCCGATGTCTTACCTAATGCATAAGGATATGATAAGAAAGGGAAAGGTTTTGGTCTGAGGGAAGGAAGGGAGGGGTGTGGGGTTTAAAATTTTGGCCCATTTAAAAAATTTTTTTTTTATTTTTTTTTTTTTTATTTTTTTCCCAATTGGGTTTTTTTTATTTTTTGTTAGGGTAAATTTTTTTTTTGGTAAAATTTTCCCCAAGGGGATTGGGGGGGGAGACGTGAAGCCCTTTTAAAACCTTTTTTGGTTTTGGTTTCTGGCCTTTTTTTGGGGCCTAAATCTTTTTGGGCCCTTTTTTTTTTTAGAATTTCCTTAAAATGAAAAGAAAATTTGGGGAATTGGAGTTATTGAAAATTTTTAATTTTAAATGCAAGTTTTCAGGGAAAAAGGGGAACCCGTAAACCCTAAAAACTAAAAAAAAAATTACCAAAAAAAAAGGGTGGATTAACCCCTTTGGTAAAAAACCGGGTGATTTTAAAACCTTTGGAATTGTTGTTTTTTAGTCGGGGGGTTTTTGGAAAAAACTTTAAAAGGGAAAATTTTTAAAAAAAAAAAAAGGTTTTTAAAAAACTCTAAGAAAACATTTTATCTGAAAATTTTTATGTTAGTGTCCCACGGGGAAGAGGCCCCTTGGCCCTTTTCCCTTTTTCCCTCATATCCAAAAATAAAATTTACCCAAATGCATCGCAACTACTCAAACTCCCCTTTATTTGCAGATTACTACATACGTTTCTCCCCCCCAAACCCCCAGCCCATGCTAGCCAATACTGTTTTTAAAAACCAATTTTCAAGAAAGTATCTACCTGGATGAGGACTAACAAAAATTCTCTTTTAAAAATTGACAAAACCAATTCATTCTATTTTGGGAAAAGGAGCGCAGATGTCCCTCTTAACATAATGATAAACGGTTTTACCTACCACCCAAAGGGTCACAAAGGGAAAAAATTTTTTAAAAATCCCCCCCTTTGTTTAATAGAATCAAATTTTCCCCAAAAACATTTGGTGATAGAAACAAGGCCCCTTAAACTCTAGGGTTTTTTGAGCATAAAATCTTCAAGTAATTTTTGCAAAAAACCCAAAAAATTTTAAAGACTTTTGTACATCTAAAAACGGTTCTTTAAAAGGGGTGGTGTTTTTCTTGCACCCTGTCAAGAGAAAAGTTTTTAAAATAAAAGGCCCATATTTTTTAAAATCACCTTTTTAAAACTGCATCACTTATTAAGGGATTGAAGAGAAGAGAAAACAACACCATGTGGTTTTTGGGGGCCCCGGCACACACCAAACTGGTTTGGGGTTTTTGTTTTTTGGGGCCCCGATGGTTGCTTTTTATCCGCTGCCCGTTTCCCCACGGGAGGGGGTAAACACTCAATCTCCCCCTTTTTAAAAAATCGGGCAGTAATTTTCCCAAACTTTAGGTGGGGGGGCGAGTAAACGTCGACCTTTGTAGCCCTTGGTTTTTCCCCCTTTTACCAGGTTCAATATTTTTCCCGCGGGGTTTTTTTTAAATTTCTGGAGGGAGAATCCTCTATTTCTGTTGGAGTTAGTCCCCAAGGGGGTTTCCCAGGAAGGGAAAAAGAGCATCTTTCCATCTATTGGGGTAACTTGAATTCCAAAACAAAAGGGGGTTTCAACGGGGGTAAATTCTTGTGATACTTTTTGCCTCTTTACCATTTTGGTTTGGAATGTGGGGGTAATGTGGTTAGCTTGCAGGGGCTCTACCCCTTCCAAATACAGGATCCGTCTTGCTCCCTCCTCGGGGACTTTCAGGG
>NC_069488.1:23139616-23168986 GCF_026875155.1 Cherax quadricarinatus | reverse complement strand
GCTGTTTTCTGTAATGCTGGAGGGGGAAAAATAAAACCACCGTAGTTGCTGTCTGAAAGGGTTGGAAAATTGGAAAAAAAACCACCTTGGCTGCTGTTCAGCAAGGCTGGAGGGGGGAATAAAACCATTTTTTGGCTGCTGTCACAAGGTTTTGGAAAGGGGGGAAATTAAAACCACCGTAGTTGCTTCTGAAAGGCGGGAAATTGGAATAAAACCACCGTATTTTTGGCGGGCCTGTAAGGTGGAGGGGGAAATTTTTAAAACCCCCGGTGGCTGCTGTCCAAGGTGGGAGTGGGAAAAAAAAACCACGGTTGGCTGCTTTTCCTTTTGAGGCTGGAGTGGGAATGAAACCACCGGGGGCGCTGTCAGTAGGGGCTGGAAAAGGGAAAAACCACCCCCCGGGCTACTCCCCATTTAAGGCGGGAGTTTTGGAATAAACAAACACCGTGGCTTTTTGTCTGAACTCTTAAATTGTGAATACGAAAATCCCCTTGCTGGTTGACTCATTGAGGTTTTCAACTTTAGTTGTGCCCCTTTGTTTCTGTGCCCATCTCGGAAACTTTCCGGGTCTTTGCCCATTTTGTAAATTTTCCCTCACATTTATTTTGAATACCCGTTATAAGTTTTTTCCCAAACCCCCCTGTCCCCCAAAATGTGGGCCAAAATTTCCCCTTTCCCCCTTTTTGTGGGAAACATTCCCTTTAGCTCTGGAACTAGTCATTTGCAAACCTTTTGACTTTCTCTAATTTTTTGACACTTTATCATTATTATTTTTATTTTTAATCAAAAAAAAACGCAAAAAACCAAAAGGGAAACTATACAGCTGACACTTTATCGGGTGGGGGTTTTAGAAGCTGGTGCGGGCGTACCCCGCTAGGGGCCTAAATTTTTATATAGGGGGTACAGAACCCTTGAACGATTCCTTACAAAGGGGTACCCAGAACGCATTTCATTTTTTCCAGGGCCCATATGCTGCAGATTTAAATCTGGTTATGTGTGCCTCAGGAGATGGCTCGGTTTTAAACCCCAAACCCCAAGATTTTTCCCCCTTGAGTGGGGTTTTTGGCAGTTTTTGGCCACTTGTCACTTTCCCCCGGTCTTTTGGCGTCTTCTTTGCCTTTCCCGATCTTCATTTATTTTTGCATTTGGCGAGGTTAAAATTCGAGGAGCCAGTTCCGGGACCAAGCTTCCAGCCTGTCCAGGTTTTTTTGTAGTTTGCTTGATCCTCATCCGATTTATTTCCCCTCATTAAAATTTCCCCATCCCTCTGCAAACAGGGACATTCTGAGTCTATCCTTTTCCCTCGTGCTTTCCCATATACCAAAAATAGCATTGGTTCCCCGGAAATGAACCCCCGTGGAACCCCCCTTTTTTCAAAGGTGCCCACTCTGACACCTTTCAGTACCCTAACTCGTTTTTTTTTGGGGGTCCCTGGCTGATTTCTCTGATCCATTTTCAGTGCACTTCCCGTTATGTGTGCCTGAACCCCTTTTGCTTTTGGGCTTAAAACTCTTGTGGGGGAACTGGTGAAGGGGCCTTTTCCCGCAGTCCAAGAAAAAAGCAATTACCCACCCCTCTTTTCTCATGTCTTAATTTCATTACCTTGTCATAAAAACCCCCAACATTTTCCTTCCCTTTATCCGTCGGGTTTTTCGTTTATAAGCGTGTTCCATTCAAGGGTTTTTTTCCACGACTCTCCCATAATATTCTCCCCTGACTTTGCAAAACTTATGTCAAAAGAAAAATGGGTCTTAGTTTTGTGCCTCTCCTTTTTTAAAAAGGGGGAAATACACTTGGGCCCTCCCCCAATACGTTTAGGGGGTTGCCCAGTTTCAATGGTGTGTTTTAAAACGTTTTTTAGGGCACACACCCGCTTCTTTGCTCCCTCTCTAAGGGACCAAAAACGGGGGGGGATATTGTCCATTTCCCCGCCTTTGAGGTATCAAGTCCACTTAGCAGCTTCTTTACCTTTTCCTCGGTAGTGTGTATTTCATCCAGCACTTGTTGGTATATTCCTTGTTGTTGTACCCCGCTATTCTGACTTCCTGGAGCCCTTTCTCTCTCCACTGTAAATACTTCTTTAAATTTCATGTTGAGCCCTCACTTCTTAGTCGTTTCTTGTGGGCTCCCCACTTTCTTTCCTCAGCCTGATAACCTGGTCCTTGACTGTTGTCTTCCTCCTGATGTGACTATACAACAGCTTCGGGTCAGACTTGACTCGCAATTGTATGTCGTTTTCTTACTGTCGCTGGACCTCCCTCCGTATCTGTGGATACTCGTTTCTGGCTCTATCACTAATCTCTTTATTTTCCTGGGTCCTTTATGTACCTTTTCCATTCTCTAGCGCAATTAGTTTTTGCCTCACTACACCTTTGGGTAAACCAAGGGCTCGTCCTGGTCTTCCCATTATTTCTGCTGAACTGGGGACCAAACCATTCCTCTGCCTCCTTGGATTTTGTTGTCACAGAGTCCATCATTTTGTTTACTGATTTTCCTACCAATTCTCTTTCCCACTGAACCTCCCGCAGGAAGTTCTTCATGCCTGCGTAGTGTCCCCTTTTGTAGTTTGAATTTTCCCATCCTACTCCTGTTACCCTCTACACTTGTAACTCTATGTATTCAAAGCTCAGAACCACGTGATCACTACCTCTGCGGGGGCTTTCATACGTGATGTCCTCGATGTCAGTGTTATAAATCTGGGCTCTGTGACGTTTCATGCATTTGGTGCATCTACTGAGCTGATACACCTTTCTACACTAGTGCAACAGCTGCATATTTTTGCCTCATTTATCGAAAGAACAATTTTCACCATACTGTAAGCATTATTATTATTATTATAATCAAAAAGAAGCGCTAAGCCACAAGGACTATACAGCATACTGTAAGCAAGATCACGTACTCTGAGATTTTTCCTTGACTTATTCTGTGATGGATTCATTTTTACTTTGGGCTTACTTTTATTCTTAGTTTTAGAAGCATGACAAGTACCCAGGGAATATATGTGTTCAATAGTTAGACGACGGGGAAACTGTTATCCAAGTGTCTTAGGCATTGTAGATTTAGAGTTGGTTCTTTTTTTTTTTTTTTTTGAGTTTTAATTTAATTGATGTTATATGAGATTTCACATTTACTGTTACTGTAGTGTGACTAGTATAAATCTACAAAAATAATTTTTGTATTTATCTACAACAAAATAGCTTTTATGGTATCGATTAGTTACCCATTCAACCGTTAATTGTACTCAGGCAGTTTGATCTATATCAAACTGATTATTCGAAATAAAATTGTGTCTCTTTTTGAATCTTTAAATTCTGTAACTTTTCGAACATACATGAGTATGAAGGTAAACGAAAAATTTTGAAAATCAGTTTAGTCTGCTTCTTTCTACATTTAAAATGTTTCGTTCAAATTGTAACTACGTGTTAATAGTTTGCAGCAACTGCAACAAACCCTAACTAAACTAAGACTTCACCTCAAATTTTGCCCTTGGAATCTGAAAATTTGTAACCTTTCAATTTTTGCGTCTACGAAGCGCGCGAAGAAAAGCTAACACAAAACTACCCTACTTTCATCTGGCAAATACGAAAACAAATCTCGGGAAAATTTTTTGGAAGAATACACATAATACAAATTAACTCTTCTCGGGAGTAAATTTGTGGCCTGAAGCTTCAATTATAGTGTTTTTTAATACATTCTTTACTTCGGGAAACTTACTAGTACACCGATATTTTTAATCCATTAATTTTTTAATAAATATATATATAATTTTAATAATTAATTAATATATAAAATTTTAAATATATAAATAATAAATAAAATATAATAATTTAAATATATATAATTTTAATATAATATATTATAATATAATATATATATATATATATATAATATATTAAAATAATATGTCGGCCAAATGGGCAGAATTTGCAAACTTGGTTTAAATAGCAACCTATCTTCCCATATAGGACAATGAAAATTTGGTACAAAAATTTTCCCCAAAAATCATTCTAACCAAACGAAAAAAAAAAATTTTTTCACTTGTTTTTTTAGTTTAAATTTTGTAAAAAAATCTAAAATATTTTAAATTTGGGGGTAGGCTAAAATAAATTGCACTTGTTAAATAAGGTTAGGTAAGTTTTCAAACCTTTTGGGGCAAAATTTTAAATTTTTACATCAAAATTAAAGAAAAAAAAAAATCTTTAAAAGTAAAAGAAAATTTTAGAAAGGACTTAATTTTTTAAAAGAGTTCTTGCTAAATTGACCAGTTTTTCATATTCGGGCACACATATATATAATATATATATAATATAAAATATATAATTAAATATATATATATATATATATTTATATAATATAATATATATATATAAATATAATATAATATATTATAATATGCATGATAAATGTAATCACCTAAATTTGTATAACTGTCTTACTGTATCTATACCTAAATTAAAATTCCCCCCCTAAAAATATTACGATGACCCTGAGTAAAGCACGAAACCATTATTGGTTAAAAAAATCAAAAGTTGGTTTTTTATAAAATTTTTAATTATTTTTCCACACGACTGGTGAAAAACGGGGGCTGACAAAAAAAATTCGTGGTTTTAAAATTTAATAAATCATAAAATTAATTAGGGAAAGAAACACACCCATATCAAGTGACAACCGGTTGGATGCGGGGGACTGACGACGAGGCAAAATTAAGGGTTTCAACATAAAGCGCTTTGATTGGGGAAAAAAAATGTGTGGGGTATTACCTGGTAAAATGATTTAGCCTGTAACCCCAAGACCGATTTGAATAATAAAAGGAGATTTTTTGGTTTGGGTGTTGTTACCCAAGACTAAACCAATCCCATAAGAACTGGTTTCAACCCCCCCCCCCCCTCCCCCATGATCAATTCTTTGGGATCTTCGAGAGCCTGTCCGGGAAATTTATAGTAAATTTTAGAGTGATATTGGAAATTCAATTCTGTTTCCCCCAGGTATTTAGCAGGTATAAACAAATCCGGGAATACTCAACTAATTAATGCACAAACCCGGGTCCACAGTTTTTGCCCCAATTAGACCCCATTCTTTGTAACGTTTTTGACACATTAGCCATCAGGTCATTACCACGGTCTAGTGACATCTCATCATTTACTGTACCCGGGAAGTCATTAAATCAAGACGCCTACCGGACAAATAAAAGAGGTCAACTAAAACTACAGCAAAAAAATATTGGTAAATAGGCTACAAAATTGCGATTGGACAGTGTTTACACTAGCACGGACGTAAATGATGCCTGGAAAAAATCAAACATTTTCACTCCCATCCTTGATAATATTGCACCAGTTAAAGAGGTTAGGATTAAACGAAGAACCGATCCCTTGATGACAAACTGAGATACTAAATAATATGAAATTCAAGGACCAGTTTTTTTAAAAAGATTTAAGATAAATAGGCGGGATATTGCAGCGCCTAAATGAATTCCAGAGAGTTAGGAACAGAGTACAGAGACTCATAAAAGGAGCAAAGGCAAGGCACTATTGCTCTAAAATCGAAGGGAACAAGAAAACCCTAGAAAGCTCTGGCAAAAACTAAAACAGCTGGGTAAAGCCATAAACAGCGATTAGATCTAACATAGGGCTAAATATTGGTAATGAGGTGTCCACAAGACAACTAGAGTGGCAATTGTTTTAACTCATACTACACTTTTTCCCGCATCTACACTAGTAAGTAAACTGACAGTTACATCAAATTCCTTTAACACAGCCTCAGATGAATTTAAAACATATTACATTAAAAAGGGCGTCACTCCAAACATTTTTGCCAACTAGTAGGTGTATCTTATGACCTCGCAAGAAAAGAACTAAATAAATTAAACCCAACTAAGAGACACCGGTCCCGATAACATCCTACCAAAGGGCCGGAAGCCAATGCAGTTAAAAAAACTTGGGTCAGGCTTCAAAGACTTTTTTTCTGTACAGCAAAAAAGGAGTGGATAGACTGCATGCACATGTCAAAGCCTGTTTCGATTTTTTTTTACATAATTTCCTAAATGTAGAACATATAAGTGAATATTACAATAATTCTGTAGTAAAATATGATGCTGATTTGACCCTTTCGAGAAATTTCGAGTGAGGGGGTTTGGAGAACAGCTGCTAAGTGACCCGGGGGAAAGGGAGACACCATATTGAATTGTATACTGGTGTAATTAATTCGGGGCTTTTTTCCCGGGGCCCCGAATTAGGGTGTTTCAGTCTGAATTTGTAATGGGGAACCCGTGTTAATGTCCCCTGCTGAAGAACTGGGACAGGAAATTTGTGGGACCTCAAAAATTATGTGTGGATGGCTGTAATTAAGGGATGTGGATTCACTCACACGGAAGTACACCATTAGTTTGTTTGCATTTAGATCTAAGCTGGCCAGTGTAGGGTGTGATCCATCTACAGTAATTAAATGGTAAGTGGTAATAAAAACTTCTTTTGTAATAGCACTATCGTATTATGTGTATTGTACTAATAGTTATATTTTTATGTACCCAGCAAGGAAACCTAAATAACATACAGTCCACATAATTTTAATTACCAGAGTAGCTGATTTTAATATTATAATTATTAATTTAATGCCAGATCTAGCTTTTTGTGAGAGTGGTGGGGAAGTGGGCAGTCGAAGGAGGGGAAGTTCAGCGACCTACTGTGACTAAGACCAATTTACCTCACCCAAAATAACTTACAGGTAATAATTCAGGTGATGCCCTGTAAACCTGCAGATGATTTGTGTGGAAAATTACATTTATCTGAATGTATCATTATATACATAACAGTAAATGAACATAGAAAATTATTATTTATCAGTTAGACAAGTAGGAATTTGGGACACCTAGGTCGCAAAAAATGTCCCCCTTCGATACCTACCACTGTCATATCCACAAGTTGCTCTGGACCTATTAATCATCAATGAAATATACATCACCAGGAATGATGGAAAATATATAAATTTTGGACTGTATATTAAAAAATAATAAATGATTATATATATATATATATATATATATATATATATATATAAAATATATATATATAATTTTATATATATATATATATGCAAGGAATTCGCGAGAGCATGCGAATTAAAACACAAAAAACTGATCTCTGGCGAAGAGACTCCCAACCTACGAACCTTTTTAGGACAAGGTAAGCCAGTGCTTTAACAATCTACCCACACTGGACCAATACCTGGCGTGTACATCCGCTACACGTTTTTGTAATTATTCGCATGCTCTCGCGAATTCCTTGCATTGTTCAAATCCCCTATTTAAGGGTGATGCAGCAGGGGGATGAGATGAAAAGCTGTAAGGGCCCTTTCCCCCCTGAAAGCCCCCGGTCCTTGGATCAAACGTGTAGGATGCTACACGCCAAGGATGGTCCAGTGTGGGTAATTGGTAAAGCACTGCGTACCTTGTCCTAAGGGTTTGTAGGTTCGAGCTCTTCAGCCAGAGATCGTGTTTGTATATATAATATTTTAAATATATATATATATACACATTTCCCAAACAAAGGAAATATATTTAATCATAACTCCCAATTTGACTGGAGATTAATGTGTCATTACGGGCCCCCCCCCCCCCTTTTCCCTCATTTATAAAATTTACTGGCCAAAAAAAACAAAATTTAACAGCTTATCTGGGGTTTCCTGGAGTTGTCCTGCCGTCAACTGATTCTAAATTATGCAGGAAATCCCATCCAACAATTTCCCTCCTTTTGAGAGGTGTCACCCCAATTTTTTAACCCTAAGCACGAAAAATTTTTTCCCATTTTCACAACGTGTTATTCAATTCAAACAAAATGGCGACTTTTCTTCTGCGCAGGCGCAGTTTTCCCCTTTTTTCGATAACATAAAATTTTTTTAAATACAGTAGGGCCACTATTTACATATAACACGTTTTTCGGGAAAAATATTACAGTATTTTCCCCCTGGGGGCCGGCGGAGTTCGTTGCTAAATGGCTAAAATTGCTCTTTTTGGCAAGGTGGGGCCCTGGGACATATAAAACGGCATCCACACGGGCGACATATTACACAAATTTTAAAAACACCCTTTTTACACTTTGCCGTCCTTGTGGAATCCAAAAATTTTCCCCCTAATACAATTTAAGGTACTTGTACCCCCCCAAACATTACTTTTTATGGCATTTAGAACAATCAAATTTGTTAGATGATGAGTTTTGACAGTAAGATGGGTGTTTAGCATAATCACTCAATTCAGCATTTTGTAACCTACCTCTGCACCAATTACATTGTTCTCAAATACAGCCCCAAAATTTCTCTATATGAAACCTTTCACAATTTTTTCTTTCCATCATCAATTTAATCACATTTCCATAATTTCTTCTTTACCATTTTACCCAAATATTAAAGAGGATGTGAAAACTTATATGAAATATTCATCTTTTTTTAGAAATTTAAACACCAACTTAGTTACATTGATTAGTTTGGGTAAAAAGAATCCTATTTATGTCAATGGCAAGGAGGCCCAACTATTGGAGCGGTGGTCCACAAAAAATTTCAACAGGAGTAATAACCCCTTTTTGTACGGGCCAATTAGTTTTATTTACCAACCAGCCGCCCTTTTTAAACCAATACGCATTTACAAATTTAGCATAAGAAAAACCCGAACAAGAAATCAGCGGGATTCTCCTCACCAGGTAATGATAAAATGTTAACATATGCTGAAACCCAAACTATTATACTTTCTTCATCTGTTAATTTCAGCGACCTTTTTTTACTACAAAAATTTTTTTATTGTTTCCATTATGAATCCATTGTAAGGATACCTCATTTCAGACCAAATTAAGTGCGCTAATATTTTATCTCCTGCAACTTATTTCTTTATAATTACTAATTTGACCCTATATAAATTCTGTTAATTCCAACTGAGGAAAGGTACGTGATTTAATTGGAGACACTTTAGCCTTTGAATAAAAGAAAATAACACTATTACATTGAAGGTAAGCAACTGCTTACCATTTGGATTGGCCACCTGGCGGGGGAACTTCAACTTTAATTTTCTCAAAATCCCCAAATTTAAATTTCACCCCCCTTTTAATAAATTTCCCCCCGGGTAGAATTTCATCCCCAAGCACATTTAATTTTCCAAGCTTCCTGTATTAAAAATTTCCCTTTTATAGAAAGGGGGGTGACCAAACCTAGGGGATCAAAACTTTTGGAAATTCAGCAAGCAAAACTCCTTATTAAATTTTATTGGGCATACTGTAATTTTGGGTTTTAACATTAACAAATCCTCTCAGGTCCCAATTTAAAACCCAATACATTACATTTTTTGGGTACTTTCATCTCCAGGGTAATCTTTACTTATTTTGTCATTTAATTTTGGGGACGAATTCTATTCCATTCCCTCAGGGGCATATTTGCACTTTGCATTATTTCATTAGCCCTCCAAAGTCATTAACATTTTTCCTCTTCATTTTGATGTCAAAACCCCCGGAAATTGCCCCGAAAAAAATTTTTCTCATTATTTTTCTCAATGGACTTCCCGTACGTTTAAGGGTGCTTTTTACTCGTTTGAAGTAGGAAAGACTGGATGAGCACCAAATAAATGCCCTAAAGCGAAAGGTTTTTCAGGGGGCTAATGGGTACTAGGATTCTCAGGCCATAAGAAGGGGGTGCAATCCCAGTAAATCTCTTGTAAACCCACTCTTGGGAAAGTTTTACTTAGCACCAAAAAGGGCTAATGCTTCACTCTGAAATATAATAAATATCTCCAATTTTTCCGTCAACGACGGACCTGTATCAGTAAAATTTTTAAACTGGGTACTTTTTTGTTACTCTGGCATTACAATTAAACACAATTTCAGAGGAGTGGTCTTAGAATCCTTCTTCATCCGTGATGTGGCAAAAAGTGACCAAAAATTTTTTGGCTTCCAGGGGGCACCTTTTCTAAAATTTTTTAATTAACTGCTCGGGGCAATTATACATTATGGCATTAACAACTCTGGTGTCTTCTCATTTCACAAGCGACCCTTTAACTGTCCATATGTCATTCGAAATTTAGTGGGCAATTCTGGATGGTCATCTCCAGGAATCGTACCCAGTATTGTCCAGATTCAAATTTTACATCTCTCGGGTATTGACTTGAGTAAAAGTCATCTGGACTTTTTATTTACATTTATTCCAATGCTGTCTAATTCCCCAATTTAGCACTGGCTCAACCATACTCAGGAAAAATTATACGGGCACTTTTCATGAGTAAGAAAACACAGTTAGGTTTTTTAAATTTCCTCTAGTCATAAATTATTTTAAGAGAATCCTCCCCAAGCTTTACATGGCCTCCAGCATCTTCAAAAGGGTGACACCAATTTCTTACCATCCCTTTACAAAGGGGCATAATAGTCATACCTATAAAAATATTTTTTGGGGCCTACAGAATCACACTTCCCCCCCGAAGGTCTAAATTTCTTTATGTGAAAGTCTTTCTGTAGCTTTACAAGCCCTACCGTAGATTTTTTTCTCGGGAAGTCTACTAAAATTACTCTTTAAAACCTTTTTTTTTTCTCATTGCCCAACCTGACAGTTACAAAAACATGCAACAATTGAGCCCTTTTATCCTAAGAAAACCGAAAATTTTTAAAGTTGGGGGATCCCCATCTGATTTTCATACCATCAAGACTTTAGTTTTATGAAAGTACGCTGGATCCCTGTCCAATATGCTTACATATTTTGATTTAGCCTTTTATCATCAATTTTTACCTGAAACACGGGAAAGGGGAAAAACCATCATTATTAACATTAGCAAAATTTTTTTTCTTAGCCACTTTTTGTGTCAGGATTGTCAACATTACATTTTAAAACATTTCAATAAACCTTTACAACAGACTATAGGGTCTTATTTTGTACATTGATAACAGAATTAAATTTTGGGCAAAAAATCCTTTACATTGGATTACCCAAACCCTGATACATCTGTCAAGTTCCCTAACTTTTTAACTTTACATTCCAGAATTGTATGCATTGCAATTCTTTGAAAAAGAGTACCCCCGCAGAAAAGACAATCTTCTTTTCTTTAAAAAAGGTTTCTTATTAACTGGGCTACTCTTAGAGGGCATTATTCTTCTTACCTTGTGGAGAATCATATTTTTTTAATTTCTGCAAATTTATATCATCATGCAACCTTTTTTTGGAAAAAATTTGATTATTACCATTGGATAAATTTTTTCCTTTTTTGGAAAATTAACAAAACCTCAGGTTATTATGTTTGCATCTTTAAAATGATTTTGGGTTTGGGTGGTCGCAACTGCACAATTAATTCTTTTAGACTAGTCTATTTCCTCCCCAAATAAAATAAACCCTTTGATATTTGTTTGGGGACCCATTCAATGTTTAAAAGCTTTTAATTTTTTCGGACTGGCACTCAAAAACCAGTCATTCCTTCAGATTATATTTTTAACTTAAAGTTTTTAAGTGCTCTCCAGTTTAACCTAAAATGCTGTAAACCTTTTTAATGTGATCTGGGGTTTTTAAATTTAAAAAGATATTCAAGATCCAACCTACTTTTTCAATTACCATAAATGACCTTTAACAAGTCAACTGCTTTCTTTTAAGGTCATTTTCATTTGGGAAAGGCTTGTTTGATAGTGACACTCCTCTTACCGTCCTTTGAGGTAAAATAATTTAGTTACACAGGGGGTCACTGCTGTCATGCACAGCTGCTTAAAAAAAATTTACCAAAATTCATCCCAATTTCAACCAGGGTTAAATACAGGTAAACATAGTTCTGGAGTTTTTTCAGACATATTTTTGTTGGAGCAGACGATTTAAATGCCTGGTTTTCCATTTTAAATTTTTTAAGGCCTACCTTTTTCAAAAAGAACTTTTCCTCTAATTCATAAACTGTTAATCAGAACTACTTCATCTCATCTACACAGTTTACTAACAAATCTCCATCATATTTTTTTTGTAATATATTTTATAATCATATCTATTACCTAAAGCATCTAAAAAATTTTAAACATCAATTCACAGTTTTTGATTCATTTTAATTCCAAAAATTTATTATATGCCCTTGGGGTTCATGACCCTTTTTAGCTTGCAATACGCTTTTTTTGCTCTATATTTTCCCTGGGTTTGTCTTCTATATTAATTTCCTCATTTTTCGCCATGATCAATGTATTAAATTAACTTAATAACACTATTGTGCACTAAAAAACCTTTATAAAGTAAATAGTCAACTTTTCCTTTGAATAAAACCTAGCTACCTGAGCTTAGCAATTACATGTAAAAAATTTTAAAAAAATTTTTAAATGTACATTAATCATACCCTTAGCCACCTTTTGGGTTATCAAAAATTTAAAATTATACAAATTAATAAATCCTTGCCAAATTTTTCATAACAAAATTAAAATTATACACATTTAAATTGGCTTATCAATTACTTACACGATATAAAACTTGGCCAAATATCTTATAAAATTAATATTTTATAAATGCTTAATATAAATCCACCACTTTGGCTTTGCAAAATTAATAACACATTAAATAATTAGCTACACTTGGGTTATCAATTACACATACACTTATACACATTTAAAAAATCTTTTGCCACCCTTGACTTTTGCTTATCTAAATTAATACTGTTAAAAATTATAATCCACTACAAAAATTTAAATAAATTTGTGAACTTAAAATCCACCTCCTTCTTCATGCACATAAAATTATTTAATAAAAAACTAATTAAGACTCAAAATTACCCCCCGGCAAGAAGGACCAAATGGCAAATAAATGTGGGAAAATTTCATTTACTTGGATGTACATTATATACATAACAGTAAATGAACATAGATAATTATTTTTTATCAGCTAGACAAGTAGGAATTTGGGACACCTAGGTCGCAAAAAATGTCCCCCTTGATACCCACCCCTGTCAAAACCCCAAGTTCTCTGGGCTTATTTAAACATAAAGAAAAAATTACATCACCAGGATGCTGGTAAATATAAAATTTGTGGGCTGATATTAAAAATAATAAAAGATGGAAAATAATAAATATATATATATATATATAAAAATTTTTATATAATATATAATATTAAAAAATATATATAATATATATATATATAAATATTAAAATATATTGCAATAAGATCACAGTAAAAAGGATTTCAGAATATGCAAAACAACCACCTGAAAAATAGAGAAAATTTCCCAAACGCTTTCGCTGGAATTTCTCTATTCTTTCCGAGTGGGTTTTTTTTGCATAATATATATATATATATATATATATATATATATATAAATAATATAATATAAATATATATATATTATTATATATATATACATTTAAAAACAAAAGGAGAATATATCTTTAAAATAACACTCACCAATTTACTGGGATTAATGTGTCAGTACAGGACCCCCCCCCCCTTTTTCCTACATTTATAAGAATTTTCTGGCCAGAAATTACACAAATTTAACACTATCTGAGGGTTTCCCGGAGTTGTCCTGTCCGTCGCCTGATTCCAAATTTTGCAGGAAGCACATCCCAAAAATTTCGCCTCCTATTTTAGAGTGCACCAATTTTTAAACCCCCTAGAGCACGAAAAAATTTTCCCCTTATTCACAACGTGTTTTAAATCAAAAAAAAATGGCTCTGTCCTTCTGCGCAGGCGCAGCTTCTTTTCCCTTTTCGATAACATAAATTTTATTAAATACGTATGGGCCCTCTATTTACAAAATAACACTGTATTTCTGGGAAAAAAATATACAGTATTTTCCACAAGTTTTCTCACTAATAATAAAATAAAAATTTTCACACCCCTTCTAGCATGAACCAGTTCAAGAAGAAGAAACTGAGCTTGCTACCATCGCCTCATAAGCGCCATCCCCACGAACCCCTTTGCGGCGGGGGAGATGGCAACCAGAGGGCTAGCTTTTCCCTACGAGCCCCTGAGGGCGGGGGAAAGTGGCTAGGCCGGGGGCACTTGGCCCAAAGATGAGGAGGGACTTGCCTTCCGCCATGGGGAGACTTTGGTCTCGAGACACTCCCCAATAGGGAGCCAAGGCCGGGGCACCACACTTGGGAAAAGGGCCCGGCCGGGAATACCCTGAATAAAACAAAAAAAAAAAAAGAAAAGAGCCAAAATGTCCCCCATAAAAGGGGAAAGGGGAAATGATTTCTAATGAAAATAAAAATCTTACCTCTCCCTTATCATGTCGTTTTTATTTCAACTGTTTTTACGAATTAAGATACTTACCCGTTTTTAACTTTTAAATAAAATAATAATTTTTTTCACAAGGACCCCAATGAATAATCACTCGGCTTTTTTGGTTACCCAGGGTTCTCTACACATATGCGCTATGTAGATAATTTTATGTAACTGTAATTTGTGTAACCTGAATAAACTTATTTAATAAGTTAAATTGAAAAACTGGCATTCCTTAAAAAATACAATATTACAAAAACGACGCCCCCCGAAGACGGGTGGTAACTATTATAAAAAATTTTAAATAATTATCTTTTTTTCTCAAAAAAATGTACACACACGGATACAGGCCTAGCTACATCAATGACACACAACTATATAAAAGCGCTTATTATTTGAACATTTCGGGCAAATTTGGTTATTTTTATCCGGGATGCAACCCACACCACCCGACTAGCAGCAAGGTAAGTAAGTAAGTTTATTCAGGTATACACAAAAACAGTTACATAGAATTATCATACATAGCATATGTGTGTAAGAACCTAGGATAACCCAAAAAGTCAGACAGAGTGACTTATTTCCTTTGGGGGTCCATTAAACACGCCCAATGTTTCTACCCTCGTTGGGAATCGAACCCAGATCCTCGCCGTGTGAAGCAAGAGCTTTAGCCACCAGGCTTAACAATCGAATTTTATTATGACAATGTTTATGATAATGTAATTAACAAAGTGGAAAATTCACTAGTCTGGGTAATAATATACTGTGTTTTTTGGGCTGCCAAAGGGTATGACCTAGAAAAACACAACGTGAGGTCTCCAACAAATCTTTGCCAAATATAAACGAAATTTTTTTTATGTGGGACATGCAAAATCATTCTGAAACTTAAGAAAGAAAGATGACATGAGTGTTAGTCGACTGGTGTAAAATCGTATCCTGGCACTTAATTTGCCAAAATGCTCTGTATATGAAGGGCTTTCCTTATTGTAATATGTCATTGATGTCAGCTAGGCAATGTACACATACTTGTAGAAATAAAGATTATTATTAAGAAGGATATAAGCTTATATTATAAGCTTCTGTGCCAGAAGCTTATAATATTGGGTGACAAATCCCATCCTCTAACAATTATTTTTAAAAGCCTGTCAAACAGACAAAGATGATATGTTTAATTTTCAAATTATTTTTTTTTGGTTAATTTACCAGTTTAATCATCTAGGAATAATTTAAAAAAGCAAGGTAACATTTATGAAGGGGTTTAGGGAAACCGGAAGGCCGACTTGAGTCCCGGAGATTTGGGGAATACAGTGGGCCTGCACCTGAAGAGGGGTGTTTAAAGTTGCAGTTTTAAAACTGTAGTGTAAAGCACCCTTTTGGCAAGACAGTAATGGAGTGAATATTGAAAGTTTTTTTTTTTTGGACCACCCTGCCTTGATGGGAAACGGCCGACGTGTTAATAAAATAATAACAATAATAATAATAATAATAATAATAATAATAATAATAATAATAATAATAAAATATAATAATAAAATAATTATAATAATAATCGACTTCATTTTTTCTATACCTGTAATAATTAAGTTGAAGCTCTGTACAGCAGTCTCAGCAATAAAGTTTACACATGAACGTGAGCAAGACGGCAAACTTTCTTTCCTCGACGTCCTCCTGTGTAGGTCTTCCGACATCGAAAACTTTCTCTTTAAAGTGTAAAAAAACCCTCCAAAAAAGACACCCGCACTAAAAAGGTGTCCTTTTTTGCTCTTGTTTAAAAGCTCGTCGTATATCCGCATTTGTTTCCTTGATTAGAAATTACCAACAAAAACGTATTTTACGTAGTTTTAAATCCGGAATTACCCCAAAGGCACAAATTACCTCAAGGGAACTTTCTTCTATTAGGTCATGGGGCTCTCGTGTGGTAATTTTTCCCAAGAATAATCGCCAAGTTTTGATAAAAGCAAAATAATGTTTAACCCTGAACACATTCTCATCAGAGACCTCAGACGAAGCAAAATCTCACACCTTTAACCCCTAGTAGGCGTCTACACCATTCCCTGTGTTTTTGGGTCCCAAGAAGTAGAAAGGGGAAAATAAATCTAAGTGAACATCAAAACCCCTAACAGAGACATTTAAAGAACCGTGTCCCCACGGGAACCCAGGGGACATTGTTAATTGAAATGAGGCATAATATTCCCTGTAGCATGATCTTAGACGCCAGTGTTATCTAAAGCTTTGCTAATCGTGCGAAGACACGTAAACATAATGCAAAGGTAAAAATTTTTTTTTCCAATAACAGGAATAAACCATACCAGGGGGTTCCCTGGATTTTTCCTGGAAAATTTCCCGGGGGTCAACGCCCCTGGGCCCGGTCTGTGACCGGCCCCTGGGGGATCAGAGCCGATCCCCGGGCTGTTACTGCTGGCTGCACGCAAACCAACGTACGAGCCCACCCGGCTGGTCAGGAACCGACTTTAGGTGCTTGTCCTGCCAGCTTGAGACGCCGGGGGCTGGGGGTAACCCCCCCCCTTATGTATGCTGGGAGGTTGAACAGTTTTGGACCCCAACACTTATTGTAGGGTCTCTAACGTGCTAGTGACACCCCTGCTTTTCATTGGGGGATTTGCATCGTCTGCCAAGTCTTTGCTTTCGTGTGAGGATTTTCGGTGCAAGTTCGGTACTAGTCCCTCAGGTTTTTCCCAGGGTATATAACATGTATCTCTCCCTCCGCGTTCCGGGGAATACGGTTTAGGAACCTCAACGCCCCCCGAAATTGAGGTTTTTATCTCCGTTATGCGCGCTGTGAAGGTCTCTGACTTTTTCTAGGCAGAAAATTTCACCTCCTTGAAAGGGCTCTTAGTGTGCAACAATATTCCAGCCTAGATAGAACAAGTGACCTGAAGATGTCATCATGGGGTTGGCCCCCTAGTTTTGAAGGTTCTCTATCCATCCTGTCATTTTTCTAGCAGACGAGATACAATTTATGGTCCTTGAAAGGTGAGATCCCCACATGATCACTCCTAGGGCTTTGACTTGTGTTTTTGCCTTTTTTTTGGGCCAGAAATTTTTTTGTACTCTATAAGATTTTTAATTTTTCCCCGGTGGGGTTTTAAAACCCCGAGAGTCGTGTCATTTCGATTTTTGTGAGTCAATAACACTGGAATACTTGATACTCAACAAGGAAAATACAACCACCTCACAACACAAGGTCACGTGACCTCATCTCTACTTTAAAATTATCTCAAAAAAGCCTCACTTGCATTTTTTTAGGGCACTTACGTTACGATCACAAACCCGATTTCTGTCTCCCTATTCTGTTACAAGGACCCAAACCGAAACATTTTTTAAATTTAAAACTGCTATGTTTGCTCCTGTCTTTTTTAAACCCAAAAAAACCTTTCCCCACTAAGTGACTTGGTTTTTTAAAAAGTAACGGATTTAAAAGGACGTTCTGAAGTCATTAACGACAACCTTCATGGTTTGGGAACATTATTTTTCAAATGGACGGCCAAACAATTTAAAAAGGGTTCACTGACCTTAGAAATTTTTAAAAAAGCTATAAAAAAAGCAAATTTCAATATTTCTTTTTAAAAATTCATTTACATTTGCATGAGTTTTAAATTTTCTAGAATCATGTGAGAATAAAATTTTTTTTTGATTTTTTTAAATATCTATTTTGTTTAAAGTGGAAAAAAGGCACATTGGGATCCACATGCTCGAAATTAATACAAGAATACACACATTCTAGTTGAATTCTACAGTGTATTTGAGTTCTCCAATAACAGTCCACTGAGAGGAAAAAATTTTGCTGTAACTGAAACAACGATGGGCACAACGACTGCACTTCAACCAACCAACATGCTTTCAACTGCAAGAGTGACCATAAATAAGTAGGACCATAAAAAAGCAGGAGGAGCCACATGTCTATGGTGCATCCAACAAAATAAGCAGACTCTTGGATGTCACTACCGCCCGGCTCCGGCTGGGTTACAAGTATCTTTGGCAGGTTAAATCACCACCACCAGATGTAGACCAAACGAAATGTAAACTTTGCCAGATGGACTATTGTCACACCTTGTGTCATTGTGTACTGGAGTGCAATAAAATTAATGAATTTAAAGACGACTCACTCAGAAATGTTCAAGATATGGCAAAGTATTTTATCCATTTTATCCATTCTGGAGAAATACCCTGACTTTGCTAGCTGTAAATAAAGCATTACTACGTGTCTGTGTGGTGTGTGTGTGTGTGTGTGTATGTTTGTACTCTCGTGTGCATGTGTCTGTGCGTGCGCCCTCGTGTATGTGTGTGCGCGCGCGCTCGTGTGGGTGTGGACGTGTCAGTGGCTCATTACTTTGTAATTTGTTCATGACTGAAACCATGTATAGGAGTGAGGATGATTCATTACCTTTGTAACTTGCCATGACTGTGACCAGATCTACCTGGAGTTCATTACCTTTGTAATTAGTCCAGCTATCATAACTTTGAAGTGCAGTCCCTGGACCCAGTATGTACCTCTAATCTTTTGACTACCACCCACAGGATGGGTATGGTGTGCATAATAAAGATATTAAACTGAAACCTCCGTGCTGAGGAACAAACAAATCACTCTGACATTATGTTTGGCCTTTATTTTCGTCTACGTGGAAATTGTGTAGAGGAAGAGGGTGCGCGATCTGACCATTCCGTTAACTAATTCTACTTATATCCTTCCGTGACCACCTAAGGACGGGGGTGTAGGCATTGAGACCATTAACAAATGTTTTCCAATCTGCTTGTCGAAACTTTGTTATACACTCCATGGCAACAGCGGTTGTGGTTTAAAAGCTTCAGCTTATTATAGCAGTTGTGTCTGAAGTACAGGGAGAGTCGAGTGGCTGCCCAGGTAGTACTAAATTTTGAGTTTTACTAACAGGGTTATTGTTAAAGGTCTCGACAGAGGAATATGCATAGGAATTATACCAGGCTGTGTTGAAGGTCAAGAGAGACCTGAGCTTGCTACCATCTGCAGCTCATAAGACTGCCATCCCCACGAGCCCCTTTGAGGCGGGGTAGATGGCAGACCAGAGGCCTAGCTTCTCCCTACGAGCCCCGTGAGGGCGGGGAATGTGGCTAGGCCTGGGGACACTTGGTCCCAAAGATGAGGAGGTACTATACCTCCTCCCATGGGAGACTTAAGTCTCGAGACACTCCCCAGATAGGGAGCCAAGGCCGGGTCACCACTACTTGGAAAAGACCCGGGCCGGGAGAATACCGGCGAATAAAAAAAAAAAAAAAAAAAAACAGGCTGTAACATGAGCAACAAAGTTGTCATGCTCGTCAGGGGATACTTGAAAGATTTTTCGTGTGAATGTTACACCTGATGAGAGTTTTACCAATATTGAGTGTTTAATCTTGGGAAATGATCCGATTAAAAAGGCTCATCTTTTCTGGAGTTTTAGCCTATATACCTGAAAAAAATAATTTGGGATGGTCTTTGATATCTTCGATTCTTCATTATGTTTTTCGAATTCTCTTACATGAAATTTTTGGGTAAAAAAGCACCTGTCCTCTTTTGATTCGCCTGTAAATGCCTCTTGTTTAGCCATTTAGGGTTATTTATTTTTAATGTAATTTCTGTATTAGGAATATATGCAGCTACAGCAGCTGGAACAACGCTTTGGAAAATGTCTTAATGGCACCCATCACCACCTTCATCAACTGGCATATTTAAGTTTTTTTTCAGTAAAATTTCGGGGGAACTCATGAAGCAAAACACTAATTCTCTCTCTCAAAAAAAAAAAACGAAGCACATAGACAATTTTATTATCTATTTTACTTTCCCGGTGACGTTTTTTTCGTAAAGGTTGACGTGCATTTTAGATCACTGTATCTTCCGGTTATTTCTGAAAATTCTCAGGGAAGACCAAACTGTTTTCAGAGACACGACAGCCCCTGTTGACCCCACTTTTTTGCAGTTTAAGTGTTTTAATATTAATGATTTTTAAAATTAGGTCTCAAGAACCTCACTCAAGGGAACCCAAACAAAACAATTTTTTTTTTTTTATTACACACTGGCCGATCCCACCAAGGCAGGGGGGCCCAAAAAAAAAAAACTTTCACCACATTCACTCCATCACTGTTTTGCCAAAAGGGGTGCTTTACACTACAGTTTTTAAACGCAACCCTTACACCCCCCCTTTCAGAGTGCAGGCACGTACTTCCCATCTCCAGGACTAAAGTCCGCCTCCGTTTCCCTAACCCCTTCAAAATTTACTTGCCACACTCCAACAGACGTCAATATTAAAAACCATTTGTTCCCCTTTCACCCTATCAAACAGCTCACCATGCCTCGGGAAGCCCCAAGCCCCTCGCACCCCAAAACCCCCTTTTAACCCCTCCCCCCAACCCTTCCTGGGCCACCCCTACCCCGCCTTCCCTTTCCACAACAGACTGATACACTCTTGAAGTCTTCTGTTTCGCTCCATTCTCTCTACTGTCCGAACCACCTCAACAACCCTTCCTCAGCCCTCGGGACAACATTTTGAAATCCCCACCTCCTCCAAACTTCCAAACTACGAATTCTCTGCATTTTTTCACCCACACATTCCCCTCAACATGACATCCCACGCCTCCAGCCTTCCCCCTCCTGCAACATTCATCACCCACGCTTCACACCCAAAAAGACGTTGGAAAACTAACTCTCATACATTCCCCTCTTTGCCCCAAAGGGACAAATTTTTCTTTTCTCCACAACCCCTAATGCACCACTCCCCTTTTTTCCCTCTCAATTCTATGATTCACCTCATCTTCTAACCCATCCGCTGACACCCCCCACCCAAATATCTGAATACTTCACCCCCCCTCCATACTCCTCCCTCCAATCAAATTTTCATTTTTCATCACCTAATCTTTTGTTATCCTCATAACCTTACTCTTTCCGTTTCCCCTTTTAATTTTCTTCTTTTGCACACCCTACCAAATTCACCCCAAATCTCGCAACTTCTCTTCAAATCTCCCAAGAGAAAGTGTCACAAAAGGACAGCTGTGAAACCAACTCCCTTTTTGTGTGTGTTTCTTTTTTTTTAACTCCACGCCTCTTGCCAAGACCCCGCATTTACTTCTCTACAACCCCATCTATAAATTTTTTAAACAACCACGGTGACCACACATCCTGTCAAAGGCCTACCTTTACGGGGAAAAAATTTTCCCTCTTTCCCCCAATACCAAATTTGAGCCTCACTATCCCGTAAAAACTTTTCACTGTTTTCAGTAACCTATCCACCCCAAACACTTGAAACATCTCCCAAATTTTGCCCCCCTACCCCACCCTGTCATACGCCTTTTTCCAAATCCATAAATCCCAAAAAAACCTCTTGGGCCTTATCTAAATACGTTCACTTATATGTTTCACTGTAAACACCGGGTCCAACACCCCCTACCTTTCCTAAACCTCCTTGTTCATCGCTATCCTATTCTCCGTCTTACCTTAATTCTTTAAATATAACCACCATACACCTTCCCGGGTACCTCACAGACTTATCCCCCTAAAATTTTTTTTGCACTCTTTTTACCCCTTTTTTCCCTTTATACAAAGGAACTATGCTTTGCTCTCTCCCCATCCCTGGGTACCTTCCCCTCTTCCATCTTTTAAATAATTGCACCAACCACTCCAAAACTATTCCCCACCGTTTTTTAACTTTTCTATCTTTATCCCATCAATCCCGGCGCCTTCCCCCCCTTTCTTTTTACCTACTGCCTCACGAACTTCCCCCACACTCACAACTGGCTCTTCCTCACCCCTACAAGAGTTATTCCTCCTTGCCCTATACACGAATCACAGTTCCCAATCTTCATCAACATTTTAAAAATTCCCAAAATATTCCCCCCACCTTTCCCAATACCTCTAACTCTCCATTTTAAAAACTCTCCCTCCTTTTTTAACTGACAAATCCATTTGTTCTCTAGGTTTTCTTAAATTTTTAATCTCAACCCCCAAAAATTTTTTTTATTTTTAACAAAATTTGTTGATAACATCTCACCCACTCTCTCATTTGCTCTCTTTTTACATTTCTTCAATCCCCCTCTCTTAACTTTTCCTTTTTCCAAACTCTTCCCCCTTGCATCACTTCACTTTTTAAAAACTTCTCATATGCAACTTTTTTTCCCCTTACTACTCTCTTTACATCATCATTCCCCAATCGCTCCTCTTCCCTCCGACCCACTTTCCTGAAACCCCAAAATTCGCTAACACTCAACACTACATTTTTAAACCTAGCCCCTACCTCTTCGACCCCATTGCCTATGCTCTCATTAGCCCATCTATCCTCCAATAGCTGTTTATACTTACCCCAACTGCCTCCCTTTTAGGGTTTTTAAAACCTTACCTCTCTCTTCCCCAGCTTTTATTCCCTTGTATCCCCTCTACCTTTTTCTCCATGTAGCACAACTAAAAGTGATCTGATTATCTGGGCCCCTCATAAACAGTACACCTAGCTACTCAACAGTCTTTTTTTCAAACCATCATAATCCAAAAACAATTTTATTTTGCCCTACATCAATCGTGTATACTTATTTTTCCTCTTTTTCTTAAAATATTTATTTCCTATAAATAAACCCCTTTCTAACAAATTCAATCAAAGGGCTCCCATTTTTCATTTACACCTGGCCCCCAAACTTTCCCTACCACACCCTCCAAAGGTTTCCCTACTTTGCATTCAGGTCCCCCTACCACAATTACTCTCTCATTTGTTCAAAGGGCCCATACATTTACTTAACATCTCCCAAAATCTCCTCTCTCCTCTGCATTTCTCTTTTTCCCCAGGTCATACAAAGCTTATTATGACCCCTCTCGCATCCAACCTTTCTTTAAACCACATAATTCTTGAAAATTTTCACATTCATTTCTCTTTTCTCCTTCCCTAAAGATCATTTAACATTACTGCACCCCTTCCTTTTCTCTAACTCTCTCAATACTCCCGATTTAATCCCATTTTTTTTCCCCCCACTGAAAAATCTCCACCCCCTTCACTTTGTTTCGCTTAGGGCAGGACATCCAACTTTTTTCATTCATAACCACAATCATCTGTTTCTTTTTCATCCGCACTACACCCCCCGCACATTTTAAACAACCCAGTTTTTTAAAGTTTTTCTTCTTCTCTTTTTAGAAAATTATACAAAAAAGGGGTTTCAGCCCATTGCCCCGGATTTTAGTCGCCTCTACGACCGCAGGCTTACGGGGGAAAGATTCTTTTCCACTTCCCCATGGCAATAAAGAAAAAAAAAAAGAACAAGAGCTATTTAGAAAAAAAGGGGGAAAAAAACCCAGATGTATTAATTTTTTAAAATGCATTGCGTGCTTGAAGGGGGTGACCAAAATGAATAGGAGTACAAAATATCCTGTTACTTAGCGTGTTTATGAACAAAAAAGAAAACCAGCAATCCTACCACATGAAAACAGTTACAGGGTTTCCCGTTTCCAGTCATCTGGCAGGGCGGTAGTACTTCCCTGGGGTTGCTGTCCCCCCAACCCCCACTAAACCCACAAAACAATGACTTATTTATTCTTCTGCATTTAAAAAATTAGTTAACCTGTAATAAAAAAAAAGTTAAGCAAAAAAGCCGCTAAAGCAGAGTATTTTTTGATAAGATAATATAAAAACCCAAAATCAAGGAAAATTTTAAGTTAAGACGTAAGGTCAGTGGGTTAATAAGAAATTGGGGGGGGAAGGGGTAATCAGAATCATAAAAAAAACCTTTCCATAACTTGTAGTGTTTTTCCCCAAAAAAAAATACACCCCGGGACTTAATAAAACAGTGAATTTATTGGGATTTCCTGGGTAACAAACTCTCGGGATAAATAATCACACAGAGTGTCCGTGGTCCGATCCCCAGGACGGGTGGAAACATTTATTATTATTATTAAAGATTCGCCGGTATTCTCCCGGCCCGGGCCTTTTCCAAGTGGTGGCCCGGCCTTGGCTCCCTGTCTAGGGAGTGTCTGAGACCTAATTCTCCCATGGGAGGAGGCACAAGTACCTCCTCATCTTTGGGACCAACTGTCCCCAGGCTTAGCCACATTCCCCGCCCTCACGGGGCTCGTAGGGAGAAGCTAGGCCTCTCTGGTTGCCATCCCCGCCCCGAGGAGGCTAACGGGAATGACAGTCTTGTGAGCTGCAAGCTCGGGCTCAGGCACCTACCCTACCCTACAAGGGCTCGGCATGGTGTCGATCAGGTGGAAACATTGGCCGTGTTACCTTACACCTGTTGTCCTGTTCACCCTAATGGAAATAAGTTGCTTTTGTCTAACTTTTTTTTGGTTATCCTAGGTTCTCAACACATATGCTGCTATGTATGATAATCTATGTAACTGCATTTGTGTATACCTGAATAAACTTTACTTACTTACTTATTACAAGCAAGTAGGTACCTGGGTGTTGACGACTGGTGTGGGTCGCATCCGGGGGAACGAGATTGAAGACCCCAATGGAAATAAGACAGACATTCCCTCGATGACGCACTGCATTTATTGGGTTATTCTGGGTGGCAAACTCTCCAGGGTTAAAAATCAGAACAAAATTTTATCTTATCTTTTATCTTAACACTTTGATGAAATATATTGTTACCCTTTATAAAAGCACAAAGAAAACATTTTAGTCTCTAATACAAATAAAATGGTTTTGTAAAGACACATAATTAAATTGTTTCCTATTATTAGATTGCTTTTTAGAACTTGTGTGTCAGCATGTGAGGTGTGCAGACAGCCTCTCAACCCTAAACATCTGCAACAGAAGTTTAGATCCCTTATTTTCTTTTGTCCTAGGACAGAAATCCGCTATTATTTTATAAATAATATCCAAGCTTAGTATTCCAAGAGAATTTTTTTTGCGTTGTGGAAATTTTAGGTAATAGTAGGCAAAATAATATTTAATATAAAAAATGATTTTTAAGTAGAAGTTACAGTGGAAACAGTCACATCCTGGACAAACTGGATAGATCCTTAATTTTAATAAACAAATTTTGCAGCAGACAGCAATAACAATGGCTGCTCCTATATTTTTGCCGTCCCCTGGGCCGATCCAAGCTCCAGTGATGGTCTAATTGCAGGTACTGCTGCAACAACATACAAGGAATCTATAGTGACAAGAAAACTGACGGTAATGACTACGAACGGCCCAAATATGTCCAAAAGAGGACGGCCGGCACTCAAAAACCAAACCTGCTACCAGACAAGCAACGTTGTCCACCTCACTGAAGTAACTGACCTCATATCAACTGCACCAGTGCTCAATGGAAGGGCAACATAGAAGAAAATCTAACAACAAAACTCCAAGGAAACTGACAGGCCTGTAGTGACGGTTTTTTCCCTCAGTGTCAAACGTGGGAAGTAAGTGAACATTTAAACATGGTTGATACATCACCTCTAAGTCAAGACCTATCAAGAACAGGTTGCCAGCCCCTAGAGCGGATAGAGGAGGCTACTTGGATGAACAATAACTTTTTATCCTGCCAGGATGAAAATGGGCTAGAAGTGTGGAGAAGCTGGACTCTCAAGTGAGGGGTGAAGTGGGTTTATGAAGCAAGGGGAGAGGTAAGGGGTGTAGTGGATTTGTGAAGTAGGGGCAGGAAATCTACTAGTAATCAGTGGGCATTACTTGAATGGCCTCTAGGCTCTTGTTAGGTTACTGATAGCGACTAGTGGTTCTTGAAAAAGGAAAGAATAATTTTTTTGTGATGGGATAATGGAATTAAGAGTGAAGGTGGCAGGCATCAGAGGAATACAGGCTGTCATAATTATATTTATAGTTAGGTTGAACTTCGCTGAAGAAGGAAGTCAGTCATGGTGACTGGAAAAGGCGACTGGAGTAATGACATCATGGACAGTGAAAGCCCCACAAATACCATCTTACCAGAAAAGTATATGTCACTATCGCCGCACCGCATGCCCATAAAAACAAAACAGTGGCGCACAACTCTTATTGTGGCACTGTTATGTGGAGACATTCAAACTAATCCAGGACCTCAAACTAATGTACACGTGCAAACCAGGCAGATTAGTTGTCCCTGCAATCGCTGCGGTAAAGGTGTCGGTAGCCGCAGTCGAGCGATAAACTGTGATGTATGTGAAGAGTGGGTGCACATAAGATGCACGGATAAAATTAGTGACGATGTATACGATGGACTAGTAGCTAGGAATGCCAACCTTAACTTTGTATGCATAGGTCAGTGAGACCACAGAAACAGCACAATTACCTCAAATAACACCAGACAAATGTTTAAACTGTACGAAGGAAGAACAGTAAACACATCATATGTATGTTTGGTAATATTAATGTTTGTAACAAATACACTCTAACCCAGTTACTCTTTAGTAGTGCTGACATTGAGTTATTCAGCGCAAAACGTGGTGGAAGCTTAATACTGTGTTGAGCACCAGATGCGCGCTTCATACTGGTACTCACATGCACTATGAGAAAGTAAGATTTTGCTCGAATTTTAAACCCGGAGAGTTACCAAACCTAGGATATAGATAAATGATTCAGAAAACCAACAAGCTGATAAATTAGGCACATGGGTATCGTGGGTATCTTTATTGCGGAAACGTTTGGTCACACAGTGGCTTCATCAGTCCATAACCTGTTGTCTCCTGTGGATTTATCCAAGGTGACACCACCTACGACTGCTTCACCGCACCTGTCTGCGGTATATAAGCCTCTTCTTCGCGCATATGCTGCATATACATAAGAACTTATTATAATCATAACCATAATTTTTATAAGGGTGGACCGGTAAGCCAGCGGAATGTATAGGTCAGATAACCGAAAGCTCCAGCTGTGGGTCATCATGTGGCTGAGACCCTCGTCAGGAAACACTTGTCCTATTTCCTGACGAACCTGTCTAACCTAGCCTAACCATATGCTGCATTCTTATCAAGATTGATAGACTGATTACATCGACTCTAGGCAGAGGGACTGATTACCCCAAAATCCTTCTGATTTCACACTTCTTCTTTATATTGGACTGATGAAGCCACTGTGTGGCGAAACGTCTCCACAATAAAGATACCCAAGTTTTGCGCATTTGTCTAATTTATCAGCAACCTAGAATAACCCAACAATATTAGTACGTCACCACGTACTGTTGGTTTTATTTCCACCGGGGTTCTTTAATTTTGTCTACCAGGATGCGACCCACAACAATCAACAAACACCCAGATAATTACACATTGCTAGAACAGCGCCAGCAGGTGTAAGGAAACATGTACACTTTTCACCCACGCCGAGAAGTGATTCATAGTCCCTTGGTAAGTGAGCTGAGGATGTTGTCAACCGAACTTCTTTCATAATAGGCACGAAATTTGAATGTTTCCTTTGCACAACCCATTTAATGCTGATAAATTTGCGTAGTATAAACACACCCGGGCGTACAATAAACACTGACCTAAATTTAACCTAATAAATTTCGGGATGTTTATCCTTACCCTTTGTGTGTTAGGTAAGACACATATGCAAGTTAGGTATCTTTATTTCGAAACGTTTCGCCTACACAGTAGGCTTCTTTAGTCGAGTACAGAAAAGTTGGCAAAAGCGGTAGAGATGCGAAGACGATGTAATCAGTCCATCACCTTTGAAGACCTAGTTTTGAGGTGGTCAGTCCCTCAGGATGGAGAAGAGTATTTGTTCCATAGTCTGAAACAGTGTGAAGCTGAAGTGACAGTATGGAGCCTTATATACTCTCAGGAGGTGAGATGTAGGCCTACTTCTCACCTCCTGATAGTTCCTATGAAATTTCTAAATTATTAACGGGTTTCCTTGTTTGCCAGAACCAAGTCAAGGTTATTTCCTCTTGTAGGTTCTGTAACAAACTGCTTTAAAAAAACAGTCCTGAACTACCTCTAAGAAGTCGTTAAACTCTAAATTTCCAGTCAAGGAATTCCAGTCAATATGCCTAAAGTTAAAGTCCCCTAGAATTACAACGTTATCGTGCCTTGTGGCCCTAACAATTTCCTCCCACAGTGGTCTTCCTTGGTCTGTCCAAGTTTGGGGGACGGTATATCACGCCTAAAATTAATTTTTCGTGCCCCTCTGAAAATTATACTCAAACAGACTCATTATGTGTTTCAGACTCTATATCGGTTTTTGTGCAACAATTTAAATGATCTCGGACATAGAGTGCCACCCAGCCCCCTTTCCGATACTTCTGTCTACTTGGAACAATTTAAAACCCTGAATGTGACATTCAGCAAGCATGTCCCGATTTTTCATATTAAACCACGTCTCAGTTATGGCACAAACATCAATGTTACCCGCACTTACAACTAATGTCACTCGTCCAATTTATTTCTCTACTACGACTATTAGTATAATATGTGTTTAAAAAAAACTCCCTTCTCTTTTGCTCTCATGTCTTCAAGTTCACTGTAAAAATAATGTATAATAGTTGATGAGGAAGGTTACTCGTTTTCTGAAATAATTAGTGAAGAAATTTTAGACAAATAAAAACGATATTTTTTTTAGGTAATCAGCAAATGATTTTAAAAAGGTATAAATTGGTGGTAGACATATGTATACTGGGACTTGAAGATTGAGATACTTATGTAACTTATGGGAATCTTTATCAAAGAAACATTTTACCACACAGTGGCTTCATCAGTCCAATACAAAGCAGAAAGGTGTAAGTAGAGGAGTTTGGAATATGCTGCTCAGTTTTGGTCTCCTTACAACAGGATGGATGTAGATTCATTGGAGAACACACAGAGAAGAATGATTCAAATGATTTACTGCATAAGGAATCTCCTGTATGAAGACAGACTTAGATTATTATTATAATCAAGGGGGAAGCGCTAAACCCGGAGGATTATACAGCGCCTGGGGGGGGATGTGGAAGGCATTCAGGCTTAATTCGGGGAACTGGAGCACAGATCCAATTCCCTAAATCAAGAGCCCCTCACCAACATCAAGGAACCTTCCTTGAGGGGAGACAGACTTAGAGTATAAATGGATGATGGGCATAAACAAAGGTGATATTAATAAAGTACCGAGGATGTTGAACCAGGTAAAAACCAGAAATGATGGATTTAAGTTGGATAAATTTAGATTTAGAAAGGACATAGGTAAGTACTGGTTTTCGAAATAGAGGGGTCTGGAAAAAATTTTGTGGGGGGAGGTAATTGGGCTTTAAAAAAAAATTTGGCTTTATAAG
>NC_069488.1:23124034-23139116 GCF_026875155.1 Cherax quadricarinatus | reverse complement strand
AAAAATTTCTGATCGGGGAGGGATGTAAATGGACACATTAGACGGGGTAGTACAAATGTTCGCGGGGCAACTGGTTGGGGGTAAATTCGGATAAAACCCATGGTCATGGGGTTAGGAGCTTGGGCGGGTAGGGTTGTTTGGGGGTTGCAGTTGTGAGGAAGCAGGTAAATTCGTTAAAAATTTGCGGTTTATTTATGCAGACATCTAACTGTGGCACGCAGGGAAAACTCGATTAGGTGGTAGAAAGGATTCGGGCGTTTGGGTGCTTTGGGCCCTTAAACTTTGGGGCCCTTGTGCAGGGGCCCATTGTTATTAATATTTTACTGTTAGCAAAGTTGGCCGTGGCCCCGTGTTCCCATTAACGGGGCCAGCAATAACCAACAAACTTAGGAAGGTTTTTAAATTTTTGTGGGGTTCGAGCTGTGATTGGTTTAAAAGGGGGTTGGTAATGTTCCTGTAAGAAAGGGGGGGGGGCGGGGATTGCGGATTTAAAAGCGGGGGTCAAATGTGTTTTCTTTAAAAAGGGAGGTGATGAGGGAAAGTGGGGGTGGGGGGGTTTGGCCGGATCATAACGATTGCAAGGGAGTTAAGGATTGAGTTGCATGGTTGAAACTGTGTTGAGGGCTCGGGTGGGATCGAGAGCCAGCAAAGGTTAAAATAGGTAGGTTGTGTAGTTGTTAGCCCGGGGGGTTTGTAGCGCTGTAGGGGGAAATTTTTCCCCCCTGTATGCATGGGGAAGTATATGGAATAGGTTGAGTAGGATAGGTTGCAACCTCGGTTCGGGATGTAATGATCGTTTTCTGCACGGCTTTTTTACCCAGGTGTGGTTCTAGGGGAAGACGAGTCATTGAGGGGGGGGGGTGTGGGTATGTGGTGGGGAAGGGGGGCTTTTCTTAGTAATTTTTTTTGATGGAATGAGGATGTCAAGGGGTGATTAACTGGGTGATAAAATAGGGTGGGGGGAAAAGGGTTTTTTGTATTGAGGCATTAAGTTTGACGTGGGGGGGTTTGGGGGGAAAAATGTAATCAGAGCTGTGGGTTCTTATGGCAGATTATATCTATTAGTGTGGGGGTTGCAGGGGGGAAAAAGGTTATGAGGTGAGAGGAGGGGGTTAGCGGGAAAATTCTATAAAAAAGGTATGTGAAAAAAGGAAATTTATGGGGGGAGGTGGGGGAAGGATTTTCAGAGGGATTAAAAGGAACTTACGTTACAGGGTTTTTTTAGACTTGTAATATACGAGGAGGGGAGGGTATGATTGGAATTTTTGGGGGGGGGGGGAAAAACATGGGTGAAAACCCGGGGTTTCCCCCGGTAATGAAACAAATGTTTGCGGAGTGTTGGATGATGATGCGTGAGTGAATAATATTGGACCACGGGTGCTAGCACCTGTGGATCCCAGTTTTTTTGTGTACGGACTTTACACTTATTTTATTGTGTGTGGAAAATTGATTTTCGGTAATGCATTGTTTTTGGGTTTTGCTTAATAATTGCATGTATTTCCCAACTTGTTTTATAGGTGCCCTTTACGCATTGTTGATGCGTGATCATCCGGGTCCCGAGTAGCTGGTTGTTTGTTTTAATGTCTTGGGTTTTGTTCGCACTGGTGTTCTGAATTTTCAGTTTTTTTTTTGGAGTAAAGAGTTTTAAAGTAGTAGATAGTGTAAATAAAGTTGGGCAACAGTGGTGTTAGAGGTTTTAGTGGTTAGGTGCGTGCTAGGCACAGTCTTTGTGTTACTTATGTCATGGTTATATTTTATGTTGTATTGTACTGTTGTCAATAACACTATGTTATGTCCATATAAGCTGTATAGAGCTTGAATGTCATAGTTGAAGCTGTGTTATTGTTTTTAACATTGGAATTGCATGTTTAAATGTGTAGAAGCTTACATGTGTTGGATTTTTGAGACTAAATTTATTCCTATGGCTTTGTAGTAATTTTGTTTGTCTTTGTGACTTTTCTATATCACCATTGTTGTGTAATACATATTGTTATGTAACTGAACCATTAGGACAATTACATAAATAATGTTTTGCTCATTGCTGTGTGACATTAGATTAGGTAATATTCATTGTTTATAGTATGTTAAGTTGTAAATAGTGGGGTGGTTGGATAACCACGGGGGGGGGGGTAATTTGTCTGTATAATATGTTCAGTGCAATGAATTGCATGGTCTGTAGTCGATTATTAAGTACCATTTCGAGGGATGTGTATATAAAAGTGTTGTTCATATCATGTAATTCTGTTGGGTAGCTCCAACAGGTTTGGGTTAAGTGATAGGATGAGGGAGCAGGGAGGGGGGGGGATGTACCCACACGGAGTTGTAAGTGTGGTGTGTAATGTTAGCTGTAGGTAGGATTGTGTTAATTTATAGCCTAAATGAGTTTTATATATTATATTTTTGTAATGTCATGTTTTAAATAAAATATATATAAAAAAAAATTCTACTTATATCTTTCCGTGACCAGCTAAGGACGGGGTTGTAGGCATTGAGACCATTAACAAATGTTTTCCAATCTGCTTGTCGAAACTTTGTTATACACTCCATGGCAACAGCGGTTGTGGTTTAAAAGCTTCAACATTTTATGGGTTTTATTTTTTCCATATTTTAGGCTCAGTCTTCAAGCAGAACGTTTCAATACTAAACTTTAGTAGGTATGATTATTATAGCAGTTGTGTCTGAAGTGCAGGGAGAGTCGAGTGGCTGCCCAGGTAGTCCGAAATTTTGAGTTTTACTGACAGGGTTATTGTTAAAGGTCTCGACAGAGGAATATGCATAGGAATTATACCAGACTAACATGAGCAACAAAGTTCTCATGCTCGTCAGGGGATACTTGAAAGATTTTTCGTGTGAATGTTACACCTGATGAGAGTTTTACCAATATTGAGTGTTTAATCTTGGGAAATGATCCGATTAAAAAGGCTCATCTTTTCTGGAGTTTTAACCTATATACCTGAAAAAAATAATTTGGGATGGTCTTTGATATCTTCGATTCTTAATTTCACATTCTTTTGGCTTTCTTTATTATGTTTTTCGAATACTCTTACATGAAATTTTTGGGTAAAAAAGCACCTGTCCTCTTTTGATTCGCCTGTAAATGCCTCTTGTTTAGCCATTTAGGGTTATTTATGTTTAATGCAATTTCTGTATTAGGAATATATGCAGCTACAGCAGCTGGAACAATGCTTTGGAAAATGTCTTAATGGCACCCATCACCACCTTCATCAACTGGCATATTTAAGTTTTTTTCAGTAAAATTTCGGGGGAACTCATGAAGCAAAACACTAATTCTCTCTCAAAAAAATGAAGAATTTTCGTACGAATTTTCGTACAAGGTTGACGTGCATGTTTAGCATCACTGTATCTTCCGGTTATTTCTGAAAATTCTCAGGGAAGACCAAATTGACCCTATTGACCCCACTGTTTGCAGTTTAAGTGTTTTAATATTAATGATGTTTTCAATTAGGTCTCAGAGAACCTCACTCAACGGATACCTCAAACAAAACAAGCAGACTTTATTTATTTCTTCTGCAGTTGACAAAATGTAGTTAACATGTAATAAAATATTGTTAAGCACAGAAAGCCGCTAGAATGCAGAGTATTTCGGATAAGATAATATAAAAACCCAAATATCAGAGGAAAATTCAAGTTAATGAAGTAAGGTCTGTGGATTAATAAGCAAATTGTTAAGGTCGGTAATCCAGAATCATAACCCTTGCCTATAACTTGTAGTGTTCCACAATAAAAATACACCAGGCACTCTAATAACAGTGAATTTATTGGGATTTCCTGGGTAACAAACTCTCGGGATAAATAATCACACCGAGTGTCCGTGGTCCGATCCCCAGGACGGGTGGAAACATTTATTATTATTATTAAAGATTCGCCGGTATTCTCCCGGCCCGGGCCTTTTCCAAGTGGTGGCCCGGCCTTGGCTCCCTGTCTAGGGAGTGTCTGAGACCTAATTCTCCCATGGGAGGAGGCACAAGTACCTCCTCATCTTTGGGACCAACTGTCCCCAGGCCTAGCCACATTCCCCACCCTCACGGGGCTCGTAGGGAGAAGCTAGGCCTCTCTGGTTGCCATCCCCGCCCCGAGGAGGCTAACGGGAATGACAGTCTCGTGAGCTTCAAGCTCGGGCTCAGGCACCTACCCTACCCTACAAGGGCTGGGCATGGTGTCGATCGGGTGGAAACATTGGCCGTGTTACCTTACACCTGTTGTCCTGTTCACCCTAATGGAAATAAGTTGCTTTGTCTAACTTTTTTTTGGTTATCCTAGGTTCTCAACACATATCCTGCTATGTATGATAATCTATGTAACTGCATTTGTGTATACCTGAATAAACTTACTTACTTACTTACTTATTTGCAAGCAAGTAGGTACCTGGGTGTTGACGACTGGTGTGGGTCGCATCCGGGGGAACGAGATTGAAGACCCCAATGGAAATAAGACAGACATTCCCTCGATGACGCACTTCATTTATTGGGTTATTCTGGGTGGCAAACTCTCCAAAAAATCCGAACAAAATTTTATCTTATCTTTTATCTTAACACTTTGATGAAATATATTGTTACCCTTTATAAAAGCAGAAAGAAAACATTTTAGTCTCTAATACAAATAAAATGGTTTTGTAAAGACATAATTAAATTGTTTCCTATTATTAGATTGCTTTTTAGAACTTGTGTGTCAGCATGTGAGGTGTGCAGACAGCCTCTCAACCCTAAACATCTGCAACAGAAGTTTAGATCCCTTATTTTCTTTTGTCCTAGGACAGAAATCCGCTATTATTTTATAAATAATATCCAAGCTTAGTATTCCAAGAGAATTTTTTTTGCGTTGTGGAAATTTTAGGTAATAGTAGGCAAAATAATATTTAATATATAAAATGATTTTTAAGTAGATGTTACAGTGGAAACAGTCACATCCTGGACAAACTGGATAGATCCTTAATTTTAATAAACAAATTTTGCAGCAGACAGCAATAACAATGGCTGCTCCTATATTTTTGCCGTCCCCTGGGCCGATCCAAGCTCCAGTGATGGTCTAATTGCAGGTACTGATGCAACAACATACAAGGAATCTATAGTGACAAGAAAACTGACGGTAATGACTATGAACGGCCCAAATATGTCCAAAAGAGGACGGCCGGCATTCAAAAACCAAACCTGCTACCAGACAAGCAACGTTGTCCACCTCACTGAAGTAACTGACCTCATATCAACTGCACCAGTGCTCAATGGAAGGGCAACATAGAAGAAAATCTAACAACAAAACTCCAAGGAAACTGACAGGCCTGTAGTGACGGTTTTTTCCCTCAGTGTCAAACGTGGGAAGTAAGTGAACATTTAAACATGGTTGATACATCACCTCTAAGGCAAGACCTATCAAGAACAGGTTGCCAGCCCTTAGAGCGGATAGAGGAGGCTACTTGGATGAACAATAACTTTTTATCCTGCCAGGATGAAAATGGGCTAGAAGTGTGGAGAAGCTGGACTCTCAAGTGAGGGGTGAAGTGGGTTTATGAAGCAAGGGGAGAGGTAAGGGGTGTAGTGGATTTGTGAAGTAGGGGCAGGAAATCTACTAGTAATCAGTGGGCATTGCTTGAATGGCCTCTAGGCTCTTGTTAGGTTACTGATAGCGACTAGTGGTTCTTGAAAAAGGATTATTATTATTATAATCAAGGGGGAAGCACTAAACCCGTAGGATTATACAGCGCCTATGGGGGGATGGAAGGCATTCAGGCTTAATTCAGGGAACTGGAGCACAGATCCAATTCCCTAGATCAAGAGCCCCTCACCAGCGTCAAGGAGCCTTCCTTGAGGGGCTTGAAAAAAGGAAAGAATAATTTTTTTTGTGATGGGATAATGGAATTAAGAGTGAAGGTGGCAGGCATCAGAGGAATACAGGCTGTCATAATTATATTTATAGTTAGGTTGAACTTCGCTGAAGAAGGAAGTCAGTCATGGTGACTGGAAAAGGCGACTGGAGTAATGACATCATGGACAGTGAAAGCCCCACAAATACCATCTTACCAGAAAAGTATATGTCACTATCGCCGCACCGCATGCCCATAAAAGCAAAACAGTGGCGCACAACTCTTATTGTGGCACTGTTATGTGTAGACATTCAAACTAATCCAGGACCTCAAACTAATGTACACGTGCAAACCAGGCAGATTAGTTGTCCCTGCAATCGCTGCGGTAAAGGTGTCGGTAGCCGCAGTCGAGCGATAAACTGTGATGTATGTGAAGAGTGGGTGCACATAAGATGCACGGATAAAATTAGTGACGATGTATACGATGGACTAGTAGCTAGGAATGCCAACCTTAACTTTGTATGCATAGGTCAGTGAGACCACAGAAACAGCACAATTACCTCAAATAACACCAGACAAATGTTTAAACTGTACGAAGGAAGAACAGTAAACACATCATATGTATGTTTGGTAATATTAATGTTTGTAACAAATACACTCTAACCCAGTTACTCTTTAGTAGTGCTGACATTGAGTTATTCAGCGCAAAACGTGGTGGAAGCTTAATACTGTGTTGAGCACCAGATGCGCGCTTCATACTGGTACTCACATGCACTATGAGAACAGTAAGATTTTGCTCGAATTTTAAACCCGGAGAGTTACCAAACCTAGGATATAGATAAATGATTGAGAAAACCAACAAGCTGATAAATTAGGCACATGGGTATCGTGGGTATCTTTATTGCGGAAACGTTTGGTCACACAGTGGCTTCATCAGTCCATAACCTGTTGTCTCCTGATAGTTCCTATGAAATTTCTAAATTATTAACGGGTTTCCTTGTTTGCCAGAACCAAGTCAAGGTTATTTCCTCTTGTAGGTTCTGTAACAAACTGCTTTAAAAAAACAGTCCTGAACTACCTCTAAGAAGTTGTTAAACTCTAAATTTCCAGTCAAGGAATTCCAGTCAATATGCCTAAAGTTAAAGTCCCCTAGAATTACAACGTTATCGTGCCTTGTGGCCCTAACAATTTCCTCCCACAGTGGTCTTCCTTGGTCTGTCCAAGTTTGGGGGACGGTATATCACGCCTAAAATTAATTTTTCGTGCCCCTCTGAAAATTATACTCAAGACTCATTATGTGTTTCAGACTCTTATATCGGTTTTTGTGCAACAATTTAAACGATCTCGGACATAGAGTGCCACCCCAGCCCCCTTTCCGATACTTCTGTCTACTTGGAACAATTTAAAACCCTGAATGTGACATTCAGCAAGTATGTCCCGATTTTTCATATTAAACCACGTCTCAGTTATGGCACAAACATCAATGTTACCCGCACTTACAACTAATGTCACTCGTCCAATTTATTTCTCTCACTACGACTATTAGTATAATATGTGTTTAAAAAAACTCCCTTCTCTTTTGCTCTCATGTCTTCAAGTTCACTGTAAAAATAATGTATAATAGTTGATGAGGAAGGTTACTCGTTTTCTGAAATAATTAGTGAAGAAATTTTAGACAAATAAAAACGATATTTTTTTTTAGGTAATCAGCAAATGATTTTAAAAAGGTATAAATTGGTGGTAGACATATGTATACTGGGACTTGAAGATTGAGACACTTATGTAACTTATGGGAATCTTTATCAAAGAAACATTTTACCACACAGTGGCTTCATCAGTCCAATACAAAGCACAAAGGTGTAAGGAGAGGAGGAGTTTGGATTATGCTGCTCAGTTTTGGTCTCCTTACTACAGGATGGATGTAGATTCATTGGAGAACGCACAGAGAAGAATGATTCAAATGATTTACTGCATAAGGAATCTCCTGTATGAAGACAGACTTAGAGCCTTGAATCTCCACTCTCTGGAGAGACGTAGAATGAGGGGAGATATCAGTGAAGTGTATAAATGGATGATGGGCATAAAAAAAGGTGATATTAATAAAGTACCGAGGATGTTGAACCAGGTAAAAACCAGAAATGATGGATTTAAGTTGGATAAATTTAGATTTAGAAAGGACATAGGTAAGTACTGGTTTTCGAACATAGTTGTGGGTGCGTGGAACAATCTTCCAAGTAGGGTGATAGAGGCTAGGACCTTGGGTAGCTTTAAAAAGAGATTGGACAAATATATCAGTAGGAGGGGCTGGGTTTGATTGGTGTCGTGGGTGCGGATGTAAATTATTGGGTAGCTTTTAGTGGTGGTCGTTTTGATAAGGTCCTGCCTTGTATGAGCCAGTAAGCCTTCTGCAGTGTTCCTCCATTCTTATGTTCTTAAGTTATATTTGTTAATTTATATTAAACTTTGAAATTTCATAAAAATCTGGTCGTTAATAATCTGCAGAAAAGAATTTTATGTAGGTTAAAATATAACTAATTTTAATTTTTAAAAGAATAGAGCGGTAAGGCAGCGGAAGGCATTGGTCAGATGATTAAAAGCTCCAGAAGCGGGTCATAATTTTTCTAAGACCTGCGTCAGGAATCAGTTGTCCTGTTTACTGACGAATTTTACCAAACCAAACATATTCACTCTACACACACACTGAGTAAAGGTGGGTTAATTCTCGGCAGGAGTGGAAACGTTGTGCATATTTCCTTATACCTATTGTCCCTGTTCACCTAGCAGTAAGTAGGTACATGGTGTTAGTGGGACTCATGTGACTCGCAACCTGGGGAACAAAATTTAAGGACCTCAATGGAAATACGACAGTCTCCGATGACACAATAAATTTCTTAGGTTATCCTTGGGTGGCTAACCCTCTATATTAAAAAGCTGAACAAATCTTAACAGAGAAAATGTAAGATTTCCTCGGAAGCTTTTGTGAGATTGTTCTCTGCCAACCCAATAAATATTTGGGTGGACGTTCATGTTACGCAGAAAAGTGGGATAGCTGGGGGCTTGAGCCTTGTCTCAGGGCAAAGGTAAAAGTTACATACATCTCAAGCATAAACAGGCCACCCAGGGCTACCCAGTTAAACCAGAAAACGCTAAACCAGTATGTGTTACTTCAATGGGTTGGTTAACAGAGGGTTAGGGCAAAAATCCCAGTTAGGAAAATATATCTATTTATTCAACATAACACTATATACACACTCTTGAAACACCTTAATCCTAAACGCCCAAATGAGGGTACACAAGAAACAGCTGGCTAAAAGGTCCAGCCACCATAACCACTAGGCCTAGCCCAGCGTCAGGCCTCACTACACTCCCAAAACCCCATTTCTTATTTAATCACTCATCCCACAGCACCCTGACCATGTCAGATCCTAGGTGGGCATACAGGTAAGCCATAGAAGAGCCTATGGCTTGGGTTAGCTAAAAAAAAAGGAGAAACACAATACAAACTTAGTTTAAAAATACACAGCATCTCCGCCCGCCAGCCTCCACACCATGCTGACTCCACGTGACTGCCTCAAGCCACACTTACTCCGCGTACCCAAACCCCTTTTGGAAAATAAACCCCTAGCAGGATTTCTTTATAATTACAGTTAGAGTGCTTTAAAAGTGCCCCCAAATGCACATTATGAATTATAAAATTATTCTTTACAATTAAAACGTTCATATTATTATATCACACTTCTCCACTACATGTACATTACAATGAATGCAGAACCCTGCATAACAGTTTAAAAATTTTATTATTGAAGAATTGAGACACTTATGAAAAATAGGGAATCTATGAACAAACCTTTCGCCACCAGTGGCTTCATCAGTCTAATACAAAGCAGAAGGGTATAAGGAGAGAAGGTTTTAAATGTAATCAGTCCCTCAGCCTGGAGTCGAAGTGTTCATTCCATCAATCTTGTAGAATGTACAGCAAAGGACGGTAGCAGTGTTTTTATATACTGTAGTCGGGTGAGGCAAAAGCAGGAGGAGGGGGGCATTAGTGGAACCATCCCACTAGTCTAAGTAGGTCTTGGGTTTCAAAGGTGGACAAGTGCTGAAGAATTCTTTTGTATCGAGATCCATGATGACGCAGTGTCAGACATTGTCAGACACTGCATCAGCACATAAATTATTATAATCACGGGGGAGCGCTAAACCTGCGCAGGGTGGGAGAGGGGGGTTGGAAGGTATTCATACTCAATTCAGGGAACTGGAGCACAGATCCAATCCCCTAATCACCAGCGTAAAGGAACCTCCCTTGAGGGGACGTTTTTAAAACCTTCCTTAGAATGATAGTGAAACAAATTTTTCCATACTGATGCATACAATAGTGTAGGAAGTTACATGTTTGTAGAACGTAAAGAATGTGCAAACTGTTAATTTTTTAGATCTCGAGTCATTTAATTTTTTATGTAATTAGGAATGAAAAGGACATTTTAACATGCATAAACTTAACGGACTGTTTAAAAACCCATCGAACTCGGCGTGAAAAATTTCTTCAACACTCGCTTACATTACAGGAAAACACTGAGAGGTGTTTTTCTGGGCATACATAAGCCAAGGGTTTACGGTAATCCTTATTGAAAGGATTAAAGTATTCTTGTCATGTGGTAAAGCGGTTACGTGAAGCCTTAAATAGGCTTTGAACCCCATTAACCAACCAGCACCTTCACACAACAGCGCTTAGTGTGATAAAAATAATAGCGCTTAGGGTTTAGCGCTTAATTGTGATAATAATAATAATAATAAAACTTAATATTACACACACAACTAATAATAAACACACAACTAAGTTATAAGACATGAGACAGGAACATAAATAAACAACCTTTGTTTTAGGTTCACGGTTTTCCAACAAGAATTTAGAACTATATAATGAGGATGTAATGATTAATAATTAAAAGACTTACGTGAACAAAGTACAGCATATTCAACATACATAAGAGAAACAGAGGAACCATCCATTGTTTGACATACAGATGAGGATATAGCTAAATGGATTCACGATTTATAGATTCGCGATTTATTTAAATTCAGTCTCGTACTTCATTTTAAAATTACTGTAGATTCAACATATGTAATATTCTGAAGTTTCACTGAAAGCACTGCACCTCATGGCATTAGACGCTTTCGTATAAAAAAACACGTACCTAAAATATACACACACAAAAAAAAATACTCAGAATTTCACTATACTCAAAATTCACACAACACAAAATAAACACAACTCAAAATGTACACAACATAAACAATACACAGTTTACAGTAGTGCTGATACCTGAAGTATATTAGGTAACATACACATTACGATTGGTACTGAAACATAACAGATATATATACACTACATCAAACACTTCCACTTAGGAGGGGAACGTCCTGGACTTTTAATGTCAGATCACATCAGCTGGTCCAGGATCAACGGAAACCTCATCCTCACGTTCCTCTCTTAAGTGCTGGTTTTCGGTGAATTGTTCCAGCCACAGAATTGTGACTTTCATCCTTAAGAGATATACAATGTTGAGAATATTACAACCATCATCAGATGGAACTATTTTTTTTATTTATGAGAATATAAATGAAGATGCTAGGAGGCCAACAGCCTCACTTAATTAACAATTCACAGCAGCCATGCTACTCAAGACAACATCCTGAACCACGAACACACCTCACCGGAGCTCCATGTTCGGTGATTTATTAGTAGCGTCCTCATTCACACAACCCGTGTGAACTGAAACATCTAACCGCGCCGCTCCACGGTACGGGTGAAAAGTTGGGCATGTTTCCCTATTCACCTACCAATAAATAGGAACCTGAGTTTTATTCGACTGCTGTGGGTCGCATCCTGGGGACAAGATTAAAGGACTCCATAAAATAAGACCCAATACTCCTTGAGACGCACGGATTTTATTGGCTTATCCTAGGTGGCTAACCCTTCAAGTCAAAAAATTTCCCAACAAACTCTTAGCGTCCCAAGGCAAGATTCCTCATGATGATAATGCCAACAGTCCACAAAGGACGATTCGCAAAAACTCTGTAGGAAAACACCGCCTAAATGACCCAACATACAGCAGTTTATTTTTACTTGACCATAAAAATACAAAGCCTAATACTTAAATCAAACACAGCATCCTTTAAAAAATCCACATCACACTAACATCATCAAGTAAAATTCGCTGCTCGACACTCTCTCTTGTACACTACTCAAAGTCCTTAACAATGAAACTATCTTCCCGTCACCAAAACTTACTGGTCACCGAACCACCGGCCCGGTCCCAGACCAGGCCTCCTGGCCCCACACCAGGCCTTCTGGTTACTGGACTCATCGATCAAGTGTTGGTTTCCCCCCCCCACATTTCAAAGTATGCACCATAACCGGCTGATCAGCTACTTGATCTCTCGTTTCCTGTGGGTCATGCAGTTTTATAAATCCTCCTCAAATATACAACCCGCCATATACAGAAGCCCTAATATCCTCTAATATAATACACAGAAACCGCCAGAATCTTAATCTTACCCTCATCGCTATTAGATTACCATGCACCCGGTTTTCACTCTTACAACACAGTAAATCCATCGAAAAATTCTTCAAGACTAGGTACTCCTCACCTGCTCCTAGGCTTGGTACTGATTACCTCATCTTCCACTATCTTCTGTACATATTTCTACAGTCTTTTGTCTAATGTTTATATATTATGTTGATAAAGCCACTGGATGGCGAAACGTCTACAAAGATACGCAATGTTGCACAAGTGTTTAATGCATCATCAAGAAATTAATACACAAACCGAAGGCCTAAGAAAATTATACTTAGCATGAGGCTAGACATGCCTAGTTTGCTGATAGACTATATAAAAACAATGTTATTTTATGACTTAAGATGCTTGGTGGGTCATAAAGATTTGACTCTAGAGAATTACTGGAACATGAAAGTCTTGGGACAAGTGAATTAAGAGAGTTTCATATAACAGCCACACAGAGAAAAATTAATCACATGTAGTGGGTCATGCTTGGTGTCATAGAGGGGGGTGATGGATGGAGAAAATGGGTGCGGGAAAGATGTATGGGGTGGAAGATGGAAGCAGTTAATACCAGGTAATGTGAGGTGCAGCAGAGACTATCCCTCTGACCTCACTACACTACACCTTCTATCTTATAACAGAATAATAATAACAGATAAAGACGGAGTGAGTGAATATATTATTCCACTCAATTACAGTTTATTAATACTTGTACAGTAGTATACTTCGACGGGAATACACAATTAGCCAACGAAAACGGATATTAAACTTTCAGAATAGAGTCGTTAGGACGGTTCACTCCTAGGGAATCAGCCAGCCTTAGCTAAAGGTCCATAAAGGGCCCGACAATGGCGACAGCTATCTCCGAAAGAGCCCTTTAGCTCTGTCTCTCAGCAAGAGCTTTCTCCAGAGTCTTCGGACAGATTTTTTTGCTCCCAGCCAGGAGCTGTTCCCAAGTCCTATCTCGCAGGGAAGACTACTGTACCGGGCAGTCCTCTGCCCCAAGTCTTCTTCTTAGCTGTTTCCCTCAGCTTATACTGTCATACACTCACCCCCTTTTTATTCCCGAGTCCCGGGGTTACCCCTTTATGGGGACATACCACGTGTGCTTCACACAAGGCTAGGCTACCTCTCCGCCAGTTTTCACTTCCGAGAAACATGAAAACTGACATTCCTTTATTCAAATATCTCGTGAAATGAAACCCAGATTGGCGCTGGTCAGCAAACAGGACCTTAAACATTGACCTGGCTTGTGAAACAGTTCACCAACTTCCACACTGGATGCAGCACATTTTCTGCTATTCTGGAAGATAACTATCTGCTATCACCTTATCCGGGCAACACTTCCAAAACTAATAATTCAAATTTCCTCATTTTTTGGGCAAATCTCTAAAATCAGTTGCCTGGAACACACATGACCTGCAGACGAAAATAATATCACAGACTATCTATGCTGATGGATTCCTTGACTCTGACACTTGGAGAGCGGGAAGTGCTGTTATCTGAAAGCTAGATGGTGCTATGATTCAGAATGCTGTATAATCCTACGGGTTTTAGCGTTTCCCCCCTTTATTATAGTAGTAGTATGATTCAAATTATATAATAATTAGTAACTGGGCTTCCACCCAATAAACTAAATTATTTTCAGTACTTAAGCTAATTAACTAAGTTTTAATTTTTATTTAAATTATTCGAATGTTTATGCTTGTGTATTAAATTAGATATTTCACAAAATGTTATTGAATGATTACAGTGTAAACTGTTTGTGGATTCTTTCTCCCCTAGGGCTTCCTGAAGCTTAACAAAATATAGATGATTTAGGTAAACTAACATTAAATTAATAGAAAGATGAGTATAATATTGGTTTCTCAAACAGAATTTTAAAATCATTATCATAAATTAAGCACTAAACGAATCGGGGGGGAAATAGAAAAGTGTAGACAGAAACTAGTCGATCAATGTTCATCATTATGACACGCAGGGCCGGATTACCGCATAGGCAAACTAGGCATTTGCCTAGGGCCCCGCGCATTTGGGGGCCCCGCGGTACAAGGGGTTCAGGGGCTCATCCAAAACTGCGCACATGGTGCAAGTGCAAAGGGGTTTTGGTCAAATTACTACTGTGCCAGATGCAGAATTGAGAGAAGTGCATTAAATTTGCAACAACACCTTTCAGCAGATGTTCAGGAACATTTGTTGAAGAAATAGTTTTATTTTTCTGGGTATATGAATCAGATTAAAGCTCCACCTGAAAAATGTGCGCCCTCAGCTGCTTTGAAACATTTAAGAAATGCAGGTATCTCAGAAACCTTCCCTAATGTTGACATAGTGTATCGCCCTTTTCCTAACACTTCCAGCTATAAAATGTGAAGGAGAACGTTCATTTTCTGTTTTGAAAAGAGTGAAAAAAACCCGCTCCGTTCAACAATGAGCCAAGACAAATTGTGTAACCTAGCCTTGTTGACCATTGAGTCCCGATCTAACAAGAAATATTGATTTTCAGAATATAATTGATGGGTTTTGCCAATATGAAATCCCGAAAAAGTTTATTTAAGAAAGTACCTGTGAAAATAAACAATTTTACTTTTCTTGAGTTTTTCATGATTTGATAGTCTTATGCATGATTGCAATGATAACAATAATGATCATTGTCCTCATCGCCTCCGGCGTGTGGGCGAGCTGGCCCGCGCTCCTGTTGGTT
>NC_069488.1:23027639-23123534 GCF_026875155.1 Cherax quadricarinatus | reverse complement strand
CTAGACAGAAAAAACCAGCATAAAAAAAGCCCCTTAAACCCTTAAAAGGACCCTAAGCTAAAACCTAACCAGCATCAAGGAACCTCGTTGAGACGCCCCTAGAGCTAGAGCCTAACCAGCTCAAGGAACCTTTCCTTGACGGGGACCCAGAGCTAGACCACATCATCAAGGAACCTTCCTTGAGAGGACCCTAGAGCTAGAACCTAACCAGCATCAAGGAACCTTCCTTGAGAGGACCATAGAGCTAGAACCTAACCAGCATCAAGGAACCTTCCTTGAGAGAACCCTAGAGCTAGACCCTAACCATCATCAAGGAACCTTCCTTGAGAGGACCCTAGAGCTAGACCCTAACCATCATCATGGAACCATCCTTGAGAGGACCCTAGAGCTAGAGCCAAGCCATTGCCAAGAATCCTTCCTTGAGAGGACCCTAGAGCTAGAGCCTAACTGGAATCAAGGAACCTTCCTTGAGAGGACCCTAGAGCTAGAGCCTAACCAGCATTTAGGAACCTTGAGAGGACCCTAGAGCTAGAGCCTAACCAGTGTCAAGGAACCTTCCTTGAGAAGACCCTAGAGCTAGAGCCTAACGAGCATCATGGAACCTTCCTTGAGAGGACCATAGAGCCAGGGCCAGATTAAGAACTCTCCGGGCCCTAGGCTATTCAGATTGGCGGGGCCCCTTTGAGTTATGGGTTAGCGAAGCGACCCCTTCCTGCTTGGCTGTGGGGGGGAGGGTCGGTGTGAGCCTGTTTAAGGTCTAATTAAATACATTCTGGCTATTTAGATTAAATTTAATAGGGAAAGTACATCAAGACAACCAAAACCATTTACCAACAGCCATTATAACTATCTTGTTAAATCATGCATTTTATAGAGAATAAACTCAAGACAGCATAGTATTACTAGATTAGGCTATTAAAGTAGTGGCATCATGTACCTATTATATTCAGCATAACCACTACAGCACTATTATTCCCTTTATAAATCACTGACCATTATTGTTATCATTGCATCATGCATAAGACTATCAAATCATATAAACTCAAGAAAGTAAAGAATTGTTTATATTCACAGGCACTTCTTAAATAACTTTTTTCTGGATTTCATATTGGCAAAATCATCAATTATATTCTGAAAATCAATATTTCTTGTTAGATCAGACTCAATGGTCAACAAGGCTAGGTTACACAATTTGTCTTGGCTCATTGTTGAACGGAGCTGGTTTTTCACTCTTTTCAAAACAGAAAATGAACGTTCTCCTTCACAGTTAGTAGCTGGAAGTGTTAGGTAAAGGCGATACACTATGTCAACATTAGGGAAGGTTTCTGAGATACCTGCATTTCTTAAATGTTTCAAAGCAGCTGAGGGCGCACATTTTTCAGGTGGAGCTTTAATCTGATTCATATACCCAGAAAAATGAACTATTTCTTCAACAAATGTGTCTTGAACATCTGCTGAAAGGTGTTGTTGCAACTTTAATGCAGCTTCTCTCAATTCTGCATCTGGCATAGTAGTAATTTTGACCAGAAACCCCTTTGCACTTGCACCATGTGCGCAGTCTTGGATGAGCTCCTGAACCCCTTGTACCGCGGGGCCCCCAAATGCGCGGGGCCCTAGGCAAATGCCTAGTTTGCCTATGCGGTAATCCGGCCCTGCGTGTCATAATGATGAACATTGATCGACTAGTTTCTGTCTACACTTTTCTATTTCCCTCCGATTCGTTTAGTGCTTAATTTATGATAATGATTTTAAAATTCTGTTTGAGAAACCAATATTATACTCATCTTTCTATTAATTTAATGTTAGTTTACCTAAATCATCTATATTTTGTTAAGCTTCAGGAAGTCTATGGGAGAAAGAATCCACAACAGTTTACACTGTAATCATTCATAACAGTTTGTGTATATCTAATTTAATACACAAGCATAAAACATTCAGATATAATTTAAATACAATTAAACTATAGTTATATAGCATTAAGTTCTGAAAATAATTTAGTTTATTAGGTGGAAGCCCAGTTACTAATTATTATATAATTCTGAATCATACTACTACTATAATCAAGGGGGAAGCGCTAAACCCGTAGGATTATACAGCATTCTGAATCATAGCACCATCTAGCTTTCAGATAACAGCACTTCCCGCTCTCCAAGTGTCAGAGTCAAGGAATCCATCAGCATAGATAGTCTGTGATATTATTTTCAGTCTGCAGGTCATGTGTGTTCCAGGCAACTGATTTTAGAGATTTGTCCAAAATGAGGAAAGTGAATTATTAGTTTTGGAAGTGTTGGCCGGATTAGTGATAGCAAGTATAGTTATCTTCCAGAATAGCAGAAAATGCTGCTGCATCCAGTGTGAAGTTAGTGAACTGTTTCACAAGCCAGGTCACTGTTTAAGGTCCTGTTTGCTGACCAGCGCCAATCCAGGTCATTTCACGAGATACTGAATAAAGGAATGTCAGTTTTCATGTTTCTCGGAAGTGATACTGGCGGAGAGGTAGCCTAGCCTTGTGTAAAGCACACGTGGTATGTCCCCATGAAGGGTAACCCCGGGACTCGGGAATAAAAGGGGGTGAGTGTATGACAGTATAAGCTGAGGGAAACAGCTAAGAAGAAGACTTGGGGCAGAGGACTGACCGGGTACAGTAGTCTTCCCAGGCGAGATAGGACTTAGGAACAGCTCTGGCTGGGAGCAGAAAACTCTGTCCGAAGACTCTGGAGAAAGCTCTTGCTGGGAGACAGAGCTGAAGGCTCTTTCGGAGATAGCTGTCGCCATTGTCAGGCCTTATGGACCTGTAGCTAGAGGCTGGCTGATTCCCTAGGAGTGAACCGTCCTAACGACTCTATTCTGAAAGTTTAATATCCGTTTTCGTTGGCTAATTGTGTATTCCCGTCGAAGTATACTGCTGTACAAGTATTAATAAACTGTAATTGAGTGGAATAATATATTCACTCACTCCGTCTTTATCTGTTATTATTATTCTGTTATAAGAGAGAAGGTGTAGTGTAGTGAGGTCAGAGGGATAGTTAGTCTCTGCTGCACCTCACATTACCTGGTATTAACTGCTCCCATCTTCCACCCCATACATCTTTCCCGCACCCATTTTCTCCATCCATCACCCCCCTCTATGACACCAAGCATGACCCACTACATGTGATTAATTTTTCTTGTGTGGCTGTTATATGAAACTCTCTTAATTCACTTGTCCCAAGACTTTCATGTTCCAGTAATTCTCTAAAGTCAACATCGTTATGATCACCAAGCATCTTAAGTCATATAATAACATTGATTTTATATAGTCTATCAGCAACACTAGGCATGTCTAGCCTCATGTTAAGTATAATTCTTAGGCCTTCGGTTTGTGTATTAACTCTCTTGATGATGCATTAAACACTTGTGCAACATCTGCGTATCTTTGTAGACGTTTCGCCATCCAGTGGCTTTATCAACATAATATATAAACATTAGACGAAGACTGTAGAAATATGTACAGAAGATAGTGGAAGATGAGGTAATCAGTACCACAGCCTAGGAGCAGGTGAGGAGTACCGTAGTCTTGAAGAATTTTTCGATGGATTTACTGTGTTGTAAGAGTGAAACCGGTGCATGGTAATCTAATAGCGATGAGGGTAAGATTAAGATTCTGGCGGTTCTGTGTATTATATTAGAGGATATTAGGGCTTCTATATATGGCTGGTTGTATATTTGAGGAGGATTTATAAAACTGCATGACCCACAGGAAACGAGAGATCAAGTAGCTGATCAGCCGGGTTATGGTGCATACTTTGCACTGTGGGGGCGGGAACCAACAGCTTGATCGATGAGTCCAGTAACCAGAAGGCCTGGTGTGGGGCCAGGAGGCCTGGTCTGGGACCGGGCCGGTGGTTCGGTGACCAGTAAGTTTTGGTGACGGGAAGACAGTTTCATTGTTAAGGACTTTGAGTAGTGTACAAGAGAGAGTTGTCGAGCAGCGAATATACTTGATGATGTTAGTGTGATGTGGATGTTTAAGGATGCTGTGTTTGATTTAAGTATTAGGCTTTGTATCTTTATGGTCAAGTAGAAATAAACTGCTGTATGTTGGGTCATTTAGGCGGTGTTTTCCTACAGAGTATTTGCGAATCGTCCTTTGTGGACTGTTGGCATTATCATCATGAGGAACTCTTGCCTTGGGACGCATAAGAGTTTGTTCGGAATTTTGACTTGAAGGGTTAGCCACCTAGGATAAGCCAATAAAATCCGTGCGTCATCAAGGAGTATTGGTCTTATTTCTACTGGAGTCCTTTAATCTTGTCCCCCCAGGATGCGACCCACAGCAGTCGAATAAAACTCAGGTTCCTATTTATTGGTAGGTGAATAGGGAAACATGCCCAACGTTTCACCTGTACCGTGGAGCGGCGCGGTTAGATGTTCTCAGTTCACACGGGTGTGTGAACTGAGGACGCTACTAATAGTCACCGAACATGGAGCTCCGGTGAGGTGTGTTCGTGGCTCAGGATGTTGTCTTGAGTAGCATGGCTACTGTGAATTGTTAATTAAGTGAGGCTGTTGGCCTCCTAGCATCTTCATTTATATTCTCATAAATAAAAAAAATAGTTCCATCTGATGATGGTTGTAGTATTCTTAACATTGTATATCTCTTAAGGATGAAAGTCACAATTCTGTGGCTGGAACAATTCACCGAAAACCAGCACTTAAGAGAGGAACGTAAGGATGAGGCTTTCCGTTGATCCTGGACCAGCTGATGTGATCTGACATTAAAAGTCCAGGACGTTCCCCTCCTAAGTGGAAGTGTTTGATGTAGTGTATATATATCTGTTATGTTTCAGTACCAATCGTAATGTGTATGTTACCTAATTGACTTCAGGTATCAGCACTACTGTAAACTGTGTATTGTTTATGTTGTGTACATTTTGAGTTGTGTTTATTTTGTGTTGTGTGAATTTTGAGTATAGTGAAATTCTGAGTATTTTTTTTTTGTGTGTGTATATTTTAGGTACGTGTTTTTTTATACGAAAGCGTCTAATGCCATGAGGTGCAGTGCTTTCAGTGAAACTTCAGAATATTACATATGTTGAATATAAATAAATCGCGAATCTATAAATCGTGAATCCATTTAGCTGTATCCTCATCTGTATGTCAAACAATGGATGGTTCCTCTGTTTCTCTTATGTATGTTGAATATGCTGTACTTTGTTCACGTAAGTCTTTTAATTATTAATCATTACATACTCATTATATAGTTCTAAATTCTTGTTGGAAAACCGTGAACCTAAAACAAAGGTTGTTTATTTATGTTCCTGTCTCATGTCTTATAACTTAGTTGTTGTTTATTTTAGTTGTGTGTGTAATATTAAGTTTTATTTTATTATTATTTTAAATTATTTTTTTTATCAAAATTAAACCAAAACCCTAACGCATTATTATTATCACAACTAACGCGTTGTGTGAAGGTAGGGTTGGTTAAGGGGTTTTTCAAAGCCTTTTTAAGGTTTCAGTAACGTTTTACCACAGACAAAAATACTTTAATCCTTTCAATAAGGATTAGAAAACCCCTTGGTTTATGTATCCCCAGAAAACACCTCTCAGTTTTTTCCTGTATGTAACGAGTGTTGAAGAATTTCCCGCCGAGTTCGATGGTTTTAATAGTCCTTTAAATTTTTTATGCATGTTAAATGTCCTTTTTATTCCAAATTTTACAAAAAACTTAAAGGCTCGAGATCTAAAACTTAACAGTTTGCACATCTATACAGTTTTCAAACATGTAACTTCCCCCACTATTTTATTGCATCAGTATGGAAACATTTGTTTTCATTTCATTTGTTTTAAAAACGTCCCCCCTCAAGGGAGGTTCCTTGACGCTGGTGATCTAGGGGATTGGATCTGTGCTCCAGTTCCCTGAATTGAGTATGAATACCTTCCATCCCCCCTCCCACATGCGCAGGTTTAGCGCTCCCCCGTGATTATAATAATTTATGTGCTGTTTCAGTGTCTGACAATGTCAGACACTGCGTCATCATGGGATCTCGATACAAAGAATTCTTCAGCACTTGTCCAACCTTGAACGAAGCCCTACTTAGACTAGTGGATGTTCCACTATGACCTCGCCCCTCCTGCTTCGCCTCACCGGGACTACAGTATATAAGCCACTGCTACGGCCCTATGCTGTACATTCTACAAGATTGATGGAATGGAACACTTCGCCCTCCGGGCTGAGGACTGTTACATCAAACTCCTTCTCTCCTTATACCCTTCTGCTTTGTATTAGACTGATGAAACCACTGTGTGGCTAAAGGTTTTGTTCAATAGATTCCCATATTTTTCATAAGTGTCTCATTTCCTCAATAATAAATTCATAAACTGTTATGCAGGGTTCTGCATTACATTGTAATGTACATGTAGTGGAAAATGGATATAATAATTTAAACGTTATAATTGTAAAGAATAATTTTATAATTCATAAGGTGCATTTGGGGGGCATGTAAAGCACTCTAACTGTAATTATAAAAGAAATCCTGCTAGGGATTTATTTCCAAAGGTGTTTGGGTACGGGGAAAGTAAGCGTGGCTTGAGGCGGGTCACGTGGAGTCAGCATGGTGTGGGAGGCTGGCGTCGGAGATGCTGTGTATTTAAGCTAAGTTTGTAGTTGTGTACTCCTTTTTTTTTAGCTAACCCAAGCCATAGGCTCTTCTATGGCTTACCTGTATGCCCACCTAGGATCTGACATGGTCAGGGTGCTGTGTGGGATGAGTGATTAAATAAAAATGGGGTTGGTAGTGTAGTGATGGCCGAGGCTGACTAGGCCTGGTGGTTATGGTGGCTGGACCTCCAGCCAGCTGTTTCTTGTGTACCCTCATTTGGGCGTTTAGGTTAAGGGGGTTTCTAGAGTGTGTTATAGTGTTATGTTGAATAAATAGGGTATTTTCCCCAACTGGGATTTTTGCCTAACCCTCTGTTAACCAACCCATTGAAGTAAAAATACTGGTTTAAACGTTTTCTGGTTAAAATGGGATAGCCCGGGGGGCCTGTTTATGTTAAAATGTGTGTAACTTTTACCTTTGCCCTGAGACAAGGGTCAAGCCCCAGCTATCCCACTTTTCTGCGTAACATAAACGTTTCCCCCCAAATATTTATTTGGGGATGGCAGAGAACAATCTCACAAAGCTTCGTGAGGAAATCTTACATTTTCTCTGTTTAAGATTTGTTCAGCTTTTTAATATAGAGGGTTAGCCACCCAAGGATAACCTAAGAAATTTTTGTGTCATGGGAGACTCGTATTTCCATTGAGGTCCTTAAATCTTGTCCCCCGGTTGGAGTCACATGAGTCGACTAACACCCCTGTACCTACTTACTGCTAGGTGAACAGGGACAATAGGTATAAGGAAATATGCACATTTTTCCACTCCTGCCGAGAATTAACCCACCTTTACTCAGTGTGTGGTGTATGAGGAATATGTTTGGTTTGGTAAAATTCGTCAGTAAACAGGACAACTAATTCCTGACGCAGGTCTTAGAAAAAATTATGACCCGCTTCTGGAGCTTTTAATCATCTGACCGATGCCTTCCGCTGCCTTACCGCTCTATTCTTTATTTATTTATTTATTTATTTAGTAATTTAAGCATACAAACAGAGGTACAAAAAATACAGGTAAGAGCAGCATGCCAAAGCCACTTTTATGCATAGCATTACGGGCTGGTTTTAAAATTAACTTAAGATTAACTAAGCAATGAATGAATCAGTGAAAAAACATTATTGTAAACAGATAGCTATAAAGCCCCAAATGAGTATTCAAAGACGGGTCAAAATGGTTGCTTGCATGCTGTACATTCAGTCGAATGGAGTATTCTGTTAGGTTTTGTATTTAAAAAAATAATAAAGTTAGATTGGGCCCCTAGGTTTAAACATTTGTGTGATATAATTGTGAGTAAAATAGGATATACAATTTATAGGTTCAGTTATTTCAGTATTTATTTGGTTTTGAGTAAGTTGATCTTTGAGAAGAGACTTGAATTTATAAACAGGTAGTGTTTCTTTTATATTTACAGGTAATGAATTCCAGATTTTAGGGCCTTTTTGTGCATTGAGTTTTTGCATAGCGTGAGATGGACACGAGGAACATCAAAGAGTGATCTGTGCCTTCGTGTTATGGTCATGTGTTCTGTTGAGGTGGCAAGGAGATGTTTGAGGGGGGTTATTATCAGAGTTAAGTGTTCTATGTATGTAATAGGTGCAATAATAAGTAGGATGTTTTGTATGGTGAGTAGGTTGAGTGTTTTGATATTGGTGGAGTGTGTTGCCTGTAGTGAGAATTTGTTATCATTCTAACTGCAGCCTTTTGTTGGGTAATTAGTGGTCTGAGATGGTTAATTGTTGTTGAGCCCCATGCACAAATTCCATAGGTGGAGATAGGGGTAAATAAGAGTGTGATAAAGGGCCAGGAGGGCTGACTGTGGAACATAGTACCGTATCTTCGATAGTATGCCTTGGAGATTTTCTTAGAAATTTGTTGTATATGTGTATGAAATTTGAGTCTATTATCGAGGTGGATTCCTAGGAATTTTCCCTCTGTTAGCTTTGTGATAGGTGATCCGTTTATTGTTATGTTAGCCAGACATGTAAAAAAGTAGGTTTTGTCAATGTTTAGTGTAAGTTGTTAGTCCTCATCCAGGTAGATATTTTCTGTAATTCGGTGTTTACAGTATTGGCTAGCGTGATTGGGCTCGGGTGAGAGAAGACGTATGTAGTGTCATCTGCAAAAAGTGTGGGTTTGAGTAATTGCGAAGCATTTGGTAGGTCATTTATGTATAGAGAAAGAGAAGAGGGCCAAGGACACTTCCCTGTGGGACACCAACTGTAATTGGTTGTGCGGAAGAGCTTGCCCCATTTGCGTACACATATTGGCTTCTGTTGCTGAGGTAAGACTTGAGGTAGTTGAGGGAGTGCCCTCTAATACCATAGTGTGACAATTTTACGTGGAGCAAGTCATAGTCAACTGTATCAAAAGCTTTACGCAGTCAATGAAGATCCCCAGTGGGACTTCTTTTTTCTCTATTGCATGTATATATTGTTCTAGCATGTGTATAATAGCATCATTAGTATTTTTATTAGGCCTGAATCCAAATTGGCAGGGGTTGAGAATGTTTTGGGAGATGAGGTAGGAGTAGATTCGTTTATGAAATTATTTTTCGAAGATTTTTGAGAGAGGGTGTAAATTGGATATTGGCCTATAGTTATTCAACTCTGTTGGTTCCTCCTTTATGGATCGGGGTGACCCTTGCTATTTCGAGAACTGTAGGGAAGGTGGAGGATTCAATGGATTTGTTAAGAGTGTTGCAATGATTGGTGATAGTACTTGTGACGCTTTTTTGTATATAAAGGGTGGTAAGGTATTTAAATCTCCTGCCTTGTTTTTCAGTGCGTTGATAATAAGGGAGACTTCGTATGGGTTAGTCGGAGCTAGGAACAGTGTGTTCGGGTAGTTGCCAGTGAGGTAGTCATTTGGTGGGGTATCTGAGCTTGGGATTTTATTGGCAAGGTTTTGACCTATATGTGGAGAAGAAATCATTGAGTCTGTTTGCTGTTCTGTTGGTGGGAGTTGGGGTTCATCTGATTTTGCTAATTTTATTTCGCTATGTCGTGATATCTTTTTTGTTCCCAGAATTTCTGATAGGGTCTTCCAGGTCTTTTTTATATCACCTCGTAAGTTGGATAATCTGTTCTCATAATACAATTTTTTTGCCCTTCTTATCAGGCTGGTTAGGATTGACGAGTAACGTTTTGTTTGGTCTCTGGTTATGTGACCCATTCTGTACTGTTTTTTCATATCGGTGTTTTGTATTTATGGATTTGAGAATGCTGGGTGTTAGCCAGGGACTGTTCAGTCTCTTAGCTGTCATCTGTTTAGTTTTTTTTAGGGCAGTGCTTGTTATAAAGGTATTGGGTCTTTTTTAGAAAATTATTAAAACATGCGTCAATATCTGTATAGATTTCTAGCTCAGGTGCCAGTCAATTTTTGGGTTACTGCTGTTGTAAAGTTAAAATTGCCTCATTGTGAAGTCTGAAGGTGATTTGTAGTGTTTTGGGGGATTTTCCCAAGAGTTGTTATGGGGGAAAGTGGGGTAGGGTCGGTATTATCTGAATTTATGCCGTTTTTAAAAGGGGGATATGGGTTGGTCCAGATTGGTCAATGGGGAAAACTGTCTCTGTAACTTTTGTAGTTTTTTTACTTTTTTTTGGAGCAACAGCATTTACTCTTTTGTGTTTGTGAATTCAGTAACGTGTGGGTCCTGTCTTCAGGGATTTATTTTTGAAGTCCTTGAGAGTAGAAAGTGATTTTTGTTCATGCGTGCATCAGTTATCAACTTCCGGGTTTTTTGAAAATTTTGGCTAATTTTTTGATTTGGAAACCTGAATGTTTATCACTGTGAAGGTTTTTGTAGGTTTTTGGTTTTGAATTTAGCTATTATATTTCCCCATGTTCATCCCTTTAAAGTTTAGTGAACATTCTATTGGTCTGAGTAGTAAAAGCAGTGCCACCCCCTTTTTGGGTCTGGCCTACGGTTTGTAGGGCTGTGTAACCAGGAAGGGCAAAACACTGATTCGGGCTTTAGCCAGGTTTCATTTAGTGTAATGAGGACATTTTGGCATGAAAGGAATTTAGTAATGCTAGGGGTCATCATAAATGCTTGTTTAAAGATCAAATTTTGTATTTAAAAGATAGTTATTTTTTTTATCTGAGAAGTGCCTTTGATTTTTCTCTGTGTAGAAAATTACAGTAACTGTTTGAATCATTTAAGTCATTAAATAAGGGGTTGGTATCAGGTAAATGCTTTAATCAAAAAATTTGTAGTGAATATAGTTAAAATTAAGTAAAAAATAAAGTAAAAAAATTTAAACTAAAAAAAAAAAAAAAAGCACCTGAATTATTAACAAATGTAAAAATAATGGAAAGGGTAGTTTTTTAAGAAAAAATAAAGGAACAATAAAAGGGGACAAAAAAAATTTGGGGTAACAAAAAAAAGTGATGATCAAATAAGGGAGTTTGGGGAATATGAAGGGGGAAACTTTAAAGGAAATTTCTTTAAAGTTAGAATTATAATATAAAATTATATAAAAAGGACAAAAATTTGGGGGTGAACAATAAAGGGGTAATCAAAAAATTCACTAAGGTTAAATAAGACTTTGTGGAGTCTATTTTTGAGCTAGAATGAGCTATAGTACAACTAGTTTTAATTAATAATATAACAATACAAATAAAAATAGCACCAGTCTCTCACAGTAATTGCAATAGGGGCAAAATATAATAATTTTTGGTATTGACTATTTTAAACTGAGTTTAATCAAATAAAAAAAAAAAGGCCCAAGACCCCAAATTGAAATTCCAAGGTGTTTTTTAAAAGTTGTTTAAAGAATTTAAAGGTAAAACAGTTTTAAATTGACTTTTTAAAATAGCAAGTTAGGAGAAAAAGAAAAAAAAAAGAAAAAAAAAAAATATATGGGGTGTTGGTACTAGTTAGCAAAAGAAAGTTAAGGCCTTAAAACAATAATATAATTGAAAAATACACTAATTGCACCCAATAGAGTCACTAAATATAAAAAATCTTAAGTAGGGGTTTTAAAACAAACTTTTAATATAAAAAAACAAATTAAATGGTATTTTCAATTGCACTAGAGTCTGGAAGGTTGTTGACAAGATCAGGAGTAAAACAGATTTAAATTGACAAGAAAATTCACAATTAAAGACCAAAAGAAAATAGAAAAAAAAAAACAAGGTAAAATTTTGGGTTTTAAATGTTGTAAATGGGAGACAGGTACACAGGTACAAAGGATAAATAAAGGTTGGGGTTGAATAACAAACTTTAAAATTTGCAACAAAATGTTATGGGAAGATAAAAATAATGTTTAAAGTACAAAATAAAATTGACTGGTAGTTTAAAATTTTGGGGTTTAATAAAAAATTTTTTAAGTAATAATATTACAAAAAAAAAGAAAAAAATAATGTTTATTTTATTCAATTTGCACGGTAGTTATACTAGGGTTATATGGCAGCACAGGAATTAAGAGTACTCTAAGATGTAAAGTGGTATTAAAACGGTAAAGGTAATTAGCAAGTAATGGTTATTAAATGTCAAAATGTTAGAGTAAATTAAAATTTTAAAAGTAAAAATGATAATTAATAATTTTAGTAAGTAATATAAATTTGATAGTATTTAAAAAATATGAGGTAATAATATGGACAGAGAAAGTATAAATTTCCCGGGTAATTTTTTAAGCAAAAAATAGTAAATAAGAAAATTACATAAGGGGGACTTATGCTTACTAGTAAAATCACAAAATGAAGTAGTTGATTATTCAATTACTAAGAGATTGTACAATGAAATTTGAACAATAATGGAGCAAAACATTCACTACACTACGTAGGCTTTTAGGTTGGACATTGTTTAGTTATTCTCTGTAAGATTAGTATCCCTGAGAAATCGTGATAGATCATTCTCGTTCGTGATTATGTACAGTTGACCTACATTTGTTTTCCTAACAAGAATTTTTCCCATCTCGTGTGAAGCATTGGTGTATTGTGTCATTATTCTCCCGCTTAAGTTTTCTGGCTCTATAAAGGAGGTTCTGACGTTTTTTGGTAAGACACTCGTTTTGTATACCGTATACCTCTTTCTTTACTTTAATAGATGCAGTAATTAAGTCTTTTTTCCTGTCATGTGAGTGGAATCTAAGCATAACACTTTTTCTATCATGGGATCCTAGTAACCTGGCTTCTTTTATTTCTTTTCTGCAGATTATTAACGACCAGATTTTTATGAAATTTCAAAGTTTAATATAAATTAACAAATATAACTTAAGAACATAAGAATGGAGGAACACTGCAGAAGGCTTACTGGCCCATACAAGGCAGGACCTTATCAAAACGACCACCACTAAAAGCTACCCAATAATTTACATCCGCACCCACGACACCAATCAAACCCAGCCCCTCCTACTGATATATTTGTCCAATCTCTTTTTAAAGCTACCCAAGGTCCTAGCCTCTATCACCCTACTTGGAAGATTGTTCCACGCACCCACAACTATGTTCGAAAACCAGTACTTACCTATGTCCTTTCTAAATCTAAATTTATCCAACTTAAATCCATCATTTCTGGTTTTTACCTGGTTCAACATCCTCGGTACTTTATTAATATCACCTTTGTTTATGCCCATCATCCATTTATACTCTAAGTCTGTCTCCCCTCAAGGAAGGTTCCTTGATGTTGGTGAGGGGCTCTTGATTTAGGGAAATGGATTCTGTGCTTTTTTCCAGTCCCCGAATACGCCTGAAGCCTTCCACACCCCCCCAGGTGCTGTATAATCCTCCGGGATTTAGCGCTTCCCCTTGATTTTAATAAATAATCTAAGTCTGTCTTCATTACAAGAGATTCCTTATGCAGTAAATCTTTGAAATCATACTTCTCTGTGTGATCTCCAATGAATCTACATCCATCTGTTGTAAGGAAGACCAAAACTGAGCAGCATTAATCCAAAATCCTCTACTTACCACCTTTCGGCTTTGTATTGGACTTGATGAAGCAACTGTGTGGTAAAATGTTTCTCTTTGATAAAGATTCCATAAGTTACATAGTATTCAATCTTCAAGTCCAGTATACATATGTCTACCATCAATTTATACCTTTTAAAATCATTTGCTGATAACCTAAAACAAATATGTTTTTATTTGTCTAATTTTCTTCACTAATTATTTCAGTAAAACCAGTAACCTTCCTCATCACTATTATACAGTATTTTTTACAGTGAATTGAAGACATGAGAGCAAAAGGAAGGGAGTTTTTTAAACACATATTTACTAAAGTCGTAGTGAGGAGAAATTATATTGGACGGGGGGGGATTGTCATTAGTTGTAAGTGCGGGTAAACATTGATGTTTGTGCCATAACTGAGACGTGGTTTTAATATGAAAAATCGGGACATGCTTGCTGAATGTCACATTCCAGGGTTTTTAACTGGTTCAAAGTAGACGAAGTTCGGAAAGGGGGCTAGGGTGGCACTCTATGCCGAGTATCATTTAAAAGTGTTGCCACAAAAACCGATATTGAGTCTTTAAACACATAATGAGTCTGTTTGAGGTATAATTTTCAGAGGAGGGGCACGAAAATTAATTTTAGGCGTGATATTCCGTCCCCCAAACTTGGACAGAAAGGAAGAACACTGTGGGAGGAATTGATAGGGCCACAAGGCAAGATAAAAACGTTGTAATTTAGGGGACTTTACTTTAGGCTTAGTTGACTGGGAATTCCTTGATGGAAAATTAGAGTTTAACGACTTCTTAGAGATTATAGTTCAGGATGTTTTTTTAAGCAGTTTGTTACAGAACTACAAGAGGAAATAACCTTGACTTGGTTATGGCAAACAAGGAACCCGTTATAATTTAGAAATTTCAATAGGATACTATCAGGAGGTGAGAAGTAGGCCTACATCTTCACTCTGGAGAGGTATATAGGGCTTCCCTGACTGTCACTTCAGCTTCACACTGTTTCCGATATGGAACCAAATACTCTTCTCCATCCTGAGGGACTGACCTCCTCCAAAAATAGGTCTTCAAAGGTGATGGATGATTACATCGTCTTCGCATCTCTACCGCTTTTCCAACTTTTCTGTATCGACTAAAGAAAGCCTACTGTGTAGGCGAAACGTTTCGAAACTAAGATACTAACTTGATATGTGTCTTCCCTAACCACCAAAAGGGTGAGTAAGGTAAACATCCCGAAATTTTTTAGGTTAAATTTTAGGTCAGAGTTTATTGTACGCCGGGTGTGTTTATACTACGCAAATTTTCAGCATTAAATGGGGTGTGCAAGGAAAACATTCAAATTTCGTGCTATTTATGAAAGAAGTTCGGTTGACAACATCCTTCAGTCATTAACAAGGACTATGAATCACTTATCGGCGTGGGTGAAAAGGTACATGTTTCATTACACCTGCTGGCGCTGTTCTAGCATATGTGTAATTATCTGGGTGTTTGTTGATTGGTGTGGGTCGCATCCTGGTAGCAAAATTAAAGAACCCCGGGGGCAAAATAAACAACAGTACGATGGTGACGTACTAATATTGTTGGGTTATTTAGGTTGCTGATAAATTAGACCAAATGCGCAAAACTTGGGTATCTTTATTGTGGAGACGTTTGCACACAGTGGCTTCATCAGTCCAATATAAGAGAGAAGTGTGGAAATCAGAAGGATTTTGGGTTAAGCAGTCCCCTCTGCCTGAGTCGATAGTAATCAGTCTATCAATCTTGATAAGAATGCAGCATATGGTTAGGCTAGGTTAGAACAGGTCGTCAGGAAATAGGACAAGTGTTTCCTGAGCAGGGTTCTCAGCACATGATGACCCACAGCTGCCGAGCTTTCGGTTATCTTGACCTATTTACATTCGCTGGTCTTAACCGGTCCACCCTTATAAAAATTATGGTTTATGGGATTTAATAAGTTCTTATGTATATAGAGCATATGCGCGATGAAGAGGCTTAATATCCCGCAGACAGGTGCGGTGAAGCAGTAGTAGGTGGTGTCACTTGGATAAAGCACTGGGTAGACAACAGGTTAATGGACTGATGAAGCCACTGTGTGACAAACGTTTCCGCATAAGATACCCACGATACCATGGCCTAATTTTTCAGCTTGTTGGTTTTCTGAATCATTTATCTATATCTAGGTTGGTAACTCTCCGGGTTTAAAATTCGGGCAAAAATCTTACTGCTCTCATAGTGCATGTGCGTACAGTATGAAGCGCGCATCTGGTGTCAACACAGTATTAAGGCTTCCACCACGTTTTGCGCTGAATAAACTCAATGTCAGCACTACTAAAGAGAAACTGGGTTAGGTGTATTTGTTACAATCATTAAATTACAAACATACATTGTGTGTTTACTGTTCTTTCGTCGTACAGTTTAAACATTTGTCTGGTGTTATTTGAGGTAATTGTGCTGTTTCAGTGGTCTCAATGACCTATGATACAAAGTTATGGTGGCATTCCTAGTACTAGTCCATAGGATAATTCGTCACTATTTTCTCCGTGCCATCTTATGTGCACCCACTCTTCACATTACATCCAAGTTTATCGCTCGACTGCGGCTACCGACACCTTTACCGCAGCGATTGCAGGGACAAACTAATCTGCCTGGTTTGACGTGTACATTAGTTTGCAGGTCCAGGATTAGTTTGAATGTCTCCACATAACGTGACACTATAAGGAGTGTGCGCACTGTTTTGTTGTTATGGGCATGCCGGTGCGGCGATAGTGATTTTAACTTTTTGGTAAGTTGGTATTTGTGGGGCTTTCACTGTCATGATGTCATTACTCCAGCTTCGCCTTTGCCAGTCACATGGACTTGCTTCCTTTTTCAGCGAAGTTCAACCTAACTTAAATATAATTTGACAGCCTGTATTCCTCTGATGCCTGCCACCTTCACTCTTAATTCCATTATCCCATCACAAAAAAATTATACTTTACTTTTTCAAGAACATAGTCGTATCGTAACCTAACAAGAGGCTAGAGGCCATTAAGTAATTGCCCACTGATTATAGTAGATTCCTGCCCCTTACTTACAAATCCACTAACAACCCTTACTCTCCCTTGCTTCTTAAACCCACTTCACCCTCACTTGAGAGTCCCGGCTTCTTCACAACTTCTAGCCCATTTTCATCCTGGCAGGATAAAAAGTTAGTTCATCCAAGTAGCCTCCTCTATCCGTTCTAGGGGATGGCAACCAGTTCTTGGTAGGTCTTGACGTAGAGGGGATGTATCAACCATGTATAATTGTTCACTAACTTCACGTTTGACACTGAGGAAAAAAACCGTCTACAGGCTGTCAGTTTCCTTGGGTTTTGTTGTTTGATTGTTCTTCTATGTGCCCTTCCATTGGCACTGGTGCAGTTGATATGAGGTCAGTTACTTCAGTGAGGTGGACAACGTTGCGTGTCTGGTTGCGGTTTGGATTTTTGTGTGCGGCCGTCCTCTTTTGGACAGATTGGGCCGTTCGCTTAGTCATTACCGTCGGTTTTATTGTCACTATAGATTCCTTGATATGTTGTTGCAGCTGTACCTGCAATTAGACCATCACTGGAGCTTGGTTCGGCCCCAGGGGACGGCAAAAATATAGGAGCAGCCATTGTTATTGCTGTCTGCTGCAACATTTGTTTATTAAAATTAAGGGGATCTATCCAGTTTGTCCAGGATGTGATGTTTCCACTTGTAACTTTACTTAAAAAAACATTTATTATATTAAATATTATTTTGCTACTTTACCTAAAATTTCACACGCAAAAAAAAAAACTCTTGGGATACTAAGCTTGGATATTTGTTTATAAATAATAGCGGATCTTGTCTAGGACAAAAAAGAAATTAAGGGATCTAATTCCGTTGCAGATGTTAGGGTTGAGAGGCTGTCTGCACACCTAATGCTGACACACAAGTTATATAATGCGAAACAATTTAATGATTGTGTCTTTACAAAACCATTTTTATTTGTATTAGAGACTAAAATAGTTTTCTTTGTGCTTTTATAAAGGGTAACATATAATTCTCAAAGTGTTAAGATACAAGATAAGATTAAAATTTTGTTCTGTTTTTAACCCTGGAGAGTTGGCCACCCAGAATAACCCAATAAATGCAGAGGCTTCATCGAGGGGAATGTTGTTTATTTTCAATTGGGGTCTTCAATCTCGTTCCCCCGGATGCGACCACACAGTCGTCAACACCCAGGTACCTACATGCTGTACGTACGGTAAAGTAAGTTTTACAGGTATTACACAATGGAAGTTGTTAGGTAAGAACACATATGCAACAGTTAGGTACTCTTTATTTCGAAAAGTTTGCCTATACAGTAGGCTTCTTCAGTCGAGTACAGAAAGTTGGTAGAAGCAGAAGTACTTGAAGACGATGTTAGCAGTCCATCCCTTAAAGTTTGAGGGTGGGTCAGTCCCTCAGTCTGGCGAAGAGCATTGTTCCGTTGTTGAAACATATTGTTTCAGACAACGGAACAATGCTCTTCTCCAGACTGAGGGACTGACCACCTCAAAACTTAAGGGTGATGGACTGATTACATCGTTTCAGTTTCTTCTGCTTCTATCAACCTTTCTGTACTCGACTGAAGAAGCCTACTGTGTAGGCGAAACGTTTCGAAATAAAGATACCTAACTGTTGCATAGGTGTCTTACCTAAACAATCTGTCGGTATTTCATACCATTTTAATGTTCACAAATGAAGTTACATAGATTATCATACATAGCAGGATATGTGTTGAGAACCTAGGATAACCAAAAAAAAGTTAGACAAAGCAACTTATTTCCAATTAGGGTGAAACAGGACAAAGGTGTAAGTATCCGGCCAATGTTTCCACCTGATCGGACACCATGCCGAGCCCTTGGTCGGTTAGGTAGTGCCGGAGCCGAGCTTGCAGCTCACAAGACTGTCATTCCGTTAGCTCTCGGGGCGGGGATGCAACCAGAGGAGGCCTAGCTTCTCCTACGAGCCCCGTGAGGGCGGGGAATGTGGCTAAGCCTGGGGACAGTTGGTCCCAAAGATGAGGAGGTACTTGTGCCTCCTCCCATGGGAGAATTAGGTCTCAGACACTCCCTAGACAGGGAGCCAAGGCCGGGCCACCACTTGGAAAAGGCCCGGCGGGATACGGCGAATCTTTAATGAATAATAATAATAATGTTTCCACCCGTCCTGGGGATCGGACCACGAACACTCGGTGAGATTATTTATCCCGAGAGTTTGTTACCCAGGAAATCCCAATAAATTCACTGTTATTAGAGTGCCTGGTGCATTTTTATTGTGGAAACACTACAGTTATAGTCAAAGGATTATGTTTTGGATTACCGACCTTAACAAATTTGCCTTCTTAATTCCCCAGACTTAAGTCATTAACTTGAATTTTCCTCTGATATTTGGGTTTTTATATTATCTTATCCGAAATACTCTGCATTCTAGCGGCTTTCTGTGCTTAACAATATTTTATTACATGTTAACTACATTTTGTCAACTGCAGAAGAAATAAATAAAGTCTGCTTGTTTTGTTTGAGGTATCCGTTGAGTGAGGTTCTCTGAGACCTAATTGAAAACATCATTAATATTAAAACACTTAAACTGCAAACAGTGGGGTCAACAGGGGCTGTCGTGTCTCTGAAAACAGTTTGGTCTTCCCTGAGAATTTTCAGAAATAACCGGAAGATACAGTGATGCTAAACATGCACGTCAACCTTGTACGAAAATTCGTCACCAGAACGTAAAGCTAGATAATAACATTGTCTACTGTGCTTCGTTCTTTATTTTTTTGAGAGAGAGAGAATTAGTGTTTTGCTTCATGAGTTCCCTCGAAATTTTACTGAAAAAAAAACTTAAATATGCCAGTTGATGAAGGTGGTGAGGGGTGCCATTAAGACATTTTCCAAAGCGTTGTTCCAGCTGCTGTAGCTGGAGTTTACCTGGAGAGAGTTCCGGGGGTCAACGCCCCCGCAGCCCGGTCTGTGACCAGGCCTCTGGTGGTTCTGAGCCTGATCAACCAGGGATGTTGCTGGCTGGTGCACGCAAACAAACGTACGAGGCCACAGCCGGTGGTCAGAACAGACTTTAGGTGCTTGTCCAGTGCCAGCTTGAAGACTGCCAGGGGTCTGTTGGTAATCCCCCTTATGTATGCTGGGAGGCAGTTGAACAGTCTCGGGCCCCTGACACTTGTTGTATGGTCTCTTAACGTGCTAGTGACACCCCTGCTTTTCATTGGGGGGATGTTGGCATCGTCTGCCAAGTCTTTTGCTTTCGTAGTGAGTGATTTTCGTGTGCAAGTTTGGTACTAGTCCCTCTAGGATTTTCCATGTGTATATAATCGTTTATCTTCCCGCCTGCGTTCCGGGAATACGGTGCAGGAACCTCAAGCTCTCCAGTAATTGAGGTGTTTTATCTCGTTATGCGGCGCGTGAAGGTTCTCTGTACATTTTCTAGGTCAGCATTTCACTGCTTGAAGGTTGTGTTAGTGTGCAGCAATATTCCCGCCTAGATGAACAAGTGACTGAAGAGTGTCATCATGGGTTGGCCTCATAGTTTTGAGGTTCTATTATCCATCCTGTCATTTTTCTAGCAGATGCGATTGATACAATGTTATGGCTCCTTGAAGGTGAGATCTCCGACATGCTCACTCCCAGGTCCTTGACGTTGGTGTTTTCGCTCTATTTTGTGGCCAGATTTGTTTTTGTACTCTGAGGAGATTTAATTTCCTCTGTTTACCATATTGAGTAATTGAAAATTTTCATCGTTGAAACTTCATATTGTTTCTGCAGCCCACTGAAAGATTCGGTTGATGTCCGCCTGGAGCCTTGCATGTCTGCATGGAAGACTCTGTCATGCAGTTCAGGTGCATCTGCAAGGAAGACATGGTGCTGTGGCTGGACATCCTTGTCTATGTCGGATATGAGGTATGAGAACAGAGGGTGCGAGTACTGTGCCTTGTGGAACAGTTTTCACCGTAGCTGCCTTGGACATTTACTCTGTTGATGACTATCTCTGTGTTCTGTTAGGGAGGAAATTTTAGATCCATCGACCGGCTTTTTCCTGTTATTCTTGCACGCATTGTGTGCGCTATTACGCCATGGTGCACACTTGTCGAGGTTTTGCAAGTCTGAATATATTACATAGGCATTTCTTGAATCTTCTCAGTGATTTAGGACCTTGTCGTAGTGGATCCAATAGTTGAGACAGACAGGAGCGACCTGTTTCATAAACCCTTGTTTGCCCTGGGTTGGGTAACTGATGGGCTTTCTAGATGGGTGGACGATCTTGCTTTTTAGGCCCTTTCAAAGATTATTATGATTTGGGATGTTAGTGCTATCGGTTCTGTAGTTTCTTTGCTGTTGCTTTTATACTGCTCAATCGACGATTTGTGGGTGGGGCTATGTCTGTTGTTTTTAGTAAACTGTGGGGACGACCCCGTGTCCATGCTCCCCTCTCCATAGGATGGAAAAGGCTCGTAATAGGGTTCTTGCAGTTTCTGATGAACCTCGGAGTTCCATGAGTTGGCCTGGGGCAGAGTGCATGGTTAGCGGCTTGCTAAAAACGAGTTCATATTGGGGAACTTGAGTAGGCTCACTCATTGCCTTGCTGTCAATCTGTGTTGGACCCATCTTGTTTAAGTAGGGGACCAAATACTGGATGTTGTTATGAACCTTTGATTTGGACATTCAGGAGAAGCCTAATCACTTGCGGTATTCTTTCGATTCATTTATGGCTTTTAGGTTTTGTTCTTCCCGGATTCCTGAGACTCCTATAAGTGTCCTTTAGCTTGAGTTCTCGGTGCTTGTATTTCTCTGACCATTTCAGGAACTATTGCTCTCTTTTAGCGTCTGGGAATTCTTTTCCGTCGCCCTGTAAGGGAGCGGCTGTCTCTTTTATTTTACCTCTACTCCACCATTAGCTTGTGCTTACAATCGAGTGCCACCAAGTTAATTGTTATAGGCAATACGTTGGGGTCTGGTTGCTTCGCCTATCTTACAGCTTATATCGGTTTTAAGGACTTGGTTTTAATTGGTCACCACTTTATGTTTTTTGTTATTGAAGTTGAATTTGGTGAATGCTCCCTCGTGACTAGTATCATTAATGTCTGTCTGGGGCTCCACGAATACATGTCTGATACCTCAATTATGTTGTGATCTGAGTTTATTTTGTTTTTGATATGGTGACATTTCTTATCAAGGATCAATCCCCATTGTTAGTGAAGATGACAGGTCTAGTGTATTCTCCGTCTAGTAGGCTTCTATTATTTGCTGGTTTAAATTGAATATTGTGGCAGAGATTTAAAGCTCGTGTGAGTTGTGAGTTTTCATTAGAAGCTGTCCTCCTGGTGTTATTACTGCACAATATTATTTGCTATTTCTTCCAATTTAGGTGCCTTAAGTTGAAATCCCCAGGAGCAAGATGTTGGGTGCAGGAGCTGGAAGATTTTCCAGACAGTGGTCAATTTTTAACAGCTGTTCTGGAAATGCTGGGATGTTGCATCGGAGGCTTGTAGATACACAATGACTAGGTTTGGTTCTCGACTATTACTGCTAAAACTTCCACTACATCATTAGAGGCATATTTAGGCATTTTCTGTGCAAACAATGTGGACTCTGCAATGTACAGGCCAACCCCCCCCTTTTGCCTGTTCACTGTGTCACATTGTATAGGTTGTAACCTGGGATCCATATTTCGTTTGTCCAAGTGAATCCTTTATGTGGGGTTCTCAGTGAAAGCCAGAACATTGCCTTTGCCTCTGCAAACAGTCCAGGATGAACGGTATTTTGTTGTTTGTTGCTGGCTTTAGACCCTGTTATTGCAAAAAGAAGAATGTCATCGGATGGTGGTATTGTTGGTCTGGGGGGGGGATTTTTTCCGGCAGGCATTAGTATCAGTATCTGTTGGTTTGGAGTGGAGGCCATCGATGGTGGTTCCACTCCGGAATGACTGGATTTGGAGTACGATTTCTGGCATTTCCTGCAGTTTTTCTTTCCTTCCTGGCACTAAAAAAACTCTCCCTCTTGGAGTGACTGGGCTACCCTTGGTTTTCCATGGCCTGGATTGTTTTGTATCTTTTGTACCCTTTAGATGGTTGTGCCTGGCAATTTAAGTTATAGCACAGTCTTTCCTGTACTGAAGAGGTTTATACACATTTCAGGGTGGGGAAAAGCTTCAGGAAGGATGTTTTGCATTTTTCCTGTTGTCATATGGCATGGCATTTTCTCTGGGTGGTAAGAGTTTCACGTCCATCTTTGTTCCAGAGTTCCCATGTCTGCAGTACCAAGTGCATAGAATTTTTTTTGTGCACAGGCTTGGTTTTCCGTTTGCCTTGGGTTTCTGTGACTGTTTTTCCCTGTGGTGATGTTTCCCTGTCTTATTCCTTTCCTCACTAGCACCAAAATGACGTCCCACCAGTTGTTTTGATATATATCCTCACTATCGTGTGGAGTCCTTTGTTTGCTATTTCCTGTGGTTCTCGTATTTCTAGTTTGCAATATTAGTTTGATCTTATCTTGGATACACTTGTTGCCCACTAAGGCTCCTGTCCCCTTTGGGTCATTTATATGTATTCTTTCCTGCATATTAATTCCCGACTACCTGGACAAAATTCACTTCACCTTACTGTCTCCCAGGACAGCACCTCCACTTCCATTTATGTTCTCCAGGACAGACCTCAAGCTTCCCCATTACTGTCTACAGGTTCAGCACTATCAGCCCCACATTTATACTGATACAGGGACATACACTCATGCCTACAGTTTCTGACTACATGGCCGTATCAGGGCATTACCATTCAGCACAAAACTTTTTTATGTTCCCATCTGTTGTAGAAAGCTTCAGGGGTTGTCTATGAAAGCAGCTTTGATGTTATCCTTCTTTTATTCCTTGTGATATTCTTAGTCCACTGATTTTCCTCATTTGGGCATACCCAACACCATTCCCTGTTTTATACTGCTTGTAGTAGTTCTTGGATATTGCACAAGGGGCGTGACACCAATTTCCACAAAAAAATGACAATTTATCATGTGAAGCCCGTTTGTTTGATTGACAGCAGACGACAACAGAGCTTTCATAATGACTTGAGATGGATGATTTTACTGTTTTTTAATTAATTTACTAGCAACCGAGGTGAAGTCGGGTCCTCTAGCGTGGTTTTTGCGCATACGTCCTACATCTCCCGCCGCGCATCTAGGTTCCCATTCTCTATTTTGACAATCACAGACCTTCCCCTGAGTCGCCCAGGTGAGCGGTGATGGCGGGGTCCTGCTCGCTTCCCATGGTTCGAAGACAGCAGAATGTAAACACTTCTACCTTGCCCGGCGCCAAAAACTCGTTGTTTTCGGTATAGTGTCCTTTTTACTGAAGCATTTCACCCAAATAAATGTCGGTATTAAGTACTGATTTGTGTGTCTAGTGTGTAAATGGAATAGTTTAGCCATAGTTTGATAATATATGAAGGCATTGTGAAGCATATTACGAGTGCACATGCAATGAAAAAAGTGCAACCAAAATGGACCATGCACGGCCGTTCTGCCCTTTTGGTGCAGTTTCAAGTTTCGGGTATATTAACTATTTCCATAAAAATTTGGTAGTGTATATAAGAATTCAGTAATGTCTGGTGTGTACAGGAATGTTTTTATTGTCCTTCCAGTTCAATAAGAAATTGTTTCTACGGTGAGTTACTCCAAGGCTACTCGAAATTTTGTTGTGTTTGGGATATACTGATCAGATCAAGAATCAGATGGACATGGATTTCCTGGGATAGTGGGATGATTTCTTGCCACGAGGATGCAGAGGTGTCAACAGCTAGTGTGGGAGGAGGAAGCTGCGCAGCACCAAAAAAAAAAAAATTGACAAGAGAAGAAACGTGATTACTATGGAGGATACCCTGATGAAGAAGTTGCTTCAAGATGATCTGTGCTTTCAAGTAGGACACCAAATGGAAGAATGAGGACATCCAACAATGGACCCTTTGCCTAAATATGAACATGAAAAGCGGTTGATGTTAGGTGTGCATATGATTATTTTACAGACTTTTTGACTCAATGACATGATAGACAACATTACATTTCAACTAATTTGTATTGCCGGCAAAAAGACATACATCCTACTTTTCAAAACAGATTCTGAGGAAATGACTAGGTTATAGGGATTCTGTTGTATATGGGTTACACTGTACAGCCATCCATTGAGGACTATGGGAGAAGAGTGCAAGTGGCAATTCAAGTTGCAGAAGTCATGGGATCAAAGAGGTTTAGGTTGCTGAGGCTCGTACCTTTCATTTCAATGATGACACAAAAAAGAAGGATAATGACAGATTCTACAAAATAAGGCCTCTATATCATCATGGACTGAACTAAAGCTTGCTTGAAAGTTCCCGCTACACCCAAAGCAGTTAGTTGCTGAAGTTATGGTTGCTTTCAAGGGTTTATAAAAAGAGTGGAAACCTAGGCAACTACAGCAAAAACAAAACCAGACAAGTGGGGTTTCAAACTCTTCTGTCGTAAGCAGTGGAAGATGGAATCATACCTGATATACTGAGGTATCAAGGTTAAACCCACTTTTGAGAAACCATCACATAAAGCTGTCAAATGAAGAAAATAAACTTCCCAATGAGTTCCAGGATTGTTCTTGTACTTGCAGCATCTCTTGACCAAAGGAAAACATCAGCAGTCTATGCTGATAATTTATTTTCAAAAGTTCTAAACACTTTGGTCAACGGTACTGAGAGACAAGTTTACTGCAGGTACCACTGAACAATACGTGATAATAGATGTGGTAAGACACAAAACTGATGCCTAGTGAAAGAAATGCAAAAGAATAATGTGGCCAGGGGCTATTTTGATTTCCAAAGCAATGATATATCCTTATTGTAAGATGGAAGGACAAACAAAGTTGTGACTCTAGCACAATGATGTCGGAGTTTATCCTTTGGGTCTTATTGAAAGATATGACAAGGCACATCAAAGAAGAAAGACATTTGAGTGCCCAGCTTCATCAAGAACTACACGCAAACAGGGGAGGTATTCGACAAAGTAACATGTTGGTCCATCTTTTCAAAACACCAATGAAATCAAAGCGTTGTTACATGCGGCTCTTTGCTTAACTGTTTTGGATGTTGCTGTTGTGAATGCATGGCTTCTTTATGTCGTGATTGTAGTCACTAAAACAGCCATGCACACCATGAGCTATTCAGGCTTGACATCTCTGTCCTGCAAAGATCCAAAGGACAAAAGTTCCAACCGCACCAGCATGAGTCGAAGTCGAGATTCACCCAGAATCTTTGGTTGGCAGTAATGAAGCTTTGTCAAACGTGAATACCATCTGCATTTCAGTACCAACGTGCAGAAAGGCCAGATGAATGACAGTGTGAGGGGTGGATAACAGCTAGGACACTGGCCAGTGTTTAGGTAAGCTGCTTTTCATTGCAAGTTTTTTTTTTGCCCTTTCTTATCTGGCTGCGTTAGGCATGACGTGTAACGTTTTTGTTTGGGCTCTGGGTATGTGTCCCATTCTGTACTGTTTTTTCATATCGGTTGTTTTGTATTTATGGATTTGAGAAGGTGGGTGTTTAGAAAAATCAGGGACGGTTCTGTCTCTTAGTTGTCATTGTTAGTTTTTTTAGGGCAGTGCTTGTTTATAAAGGGTTTGGTCTTTTTTTCAAGAAAATTATTTAAACATTCGTCAAGATTCTGGAATAGTTTCTTAGCTCAGTGTGCCCAGTCAATGTTTGTTACTGCTGTTGTGAAGTTATTAATGGCTGCCTCATTGTGAAGTCTGAAGGTGACTTTAGTTGTGTCTAGGGTATTTTACCAAGAGTTGTTATGAGGAAAGTAGTCTAGTGGTCTGTGGTATTATCTGTAATTATGCCTGATTTTAAAGGGGGATTATGGTGTGTTGGGTCCAGATGTGTGTGTTCAAATAGGGAAACATCTAGTCTCTGTAACTCTTGTAGGTTTTGATACTGTGGTAGCAACATGCAGTTAATGCATTGTGTTTGTGATTTCAGTAAACGTGTGGGTCTGTTCTTGCAGGAGAAGTTATACTGAGTCACCTGAGAGTAGTAAGTGATCTTGTTTCATGCGAGCATCAGTTATCATACTTCCTAGGTTTGACGAAATTGGCTAATGTTTGATTGTGGAACTCTGAAGATGTTATCACATGAGAGGTTTTGTAGGTATTTGGTTTTGAATATTAGCTATTATATATTCCCATGTACATCCCTGTGCAAGTATTAGTGATACATTCTAGTTGGTCTGAGTCAGTATATAGCAGCTCGTGCCACCCCCCTTGTTGGTCTTGGCCTACAGTTGTGTATGGCTGTGTAACCAGGGGAATGGCATAGACCATCTGTAGTATCAGGCTTTAGCCAGGTTTCAGTTAGTGTAATGATGGGACATTATTGGCATGCGGGAATTTAGTAATGCTTGGAGGTCATCATAAAGCGTGCTTAAAAGATCTGATATTTTAGTTACAGATAGTTATGTTGTTGTTAGCTCTGGAGAAGTGCCTCTTGATTGTTCTGCTGTTAGTAATTACTGTAACTGTTTGAATCATTTAAGTCATTCTAAAAAATAAGGGTTGGTATCAGGGTTCAATGGCTTGTAATCATAAGATTTGTAAGTGAATCTATAGTTAGAAATTTAAGTAAAAATAAAGTAAATATTTCTAAAGCTAAAAAAAAAAAAAATAGCACCTGATTATTTAAGAAATGTAAAATTAATGAGCCTAAGTGTTTTTTTAAGCTAAATAATAAAGGAGACAATGTAAAAGGGATAAAATAATTTTTGGTGAAATATAAATTGATGATCAAATAAATGGAGCTTGGGAATATGATAGGTAGGTGTACTTTAAGGTAATTCTTTTTAAAGTTAGAAATTTAATATAAAATATAATATAAAGGGACTAATATAAGTTGTGGTGAACAATAAAAGTGGGAATTCAACTAATTGCACTAAGGTCTATATAATGACTTTGTGGTGTCTTATGTTTTTGAGACTAGAATGGCTCTGTACAACTCGATTTTAATCTTATAATATGGACAAGACAAATTAATAAATAGCACCAGTCTCTCACTAGTAATTGAATATGGTCTAATATAAAGAATTTGGTATTGAATTTAGTATAAAAATGAGTTTAATCTAAATAATATACAAAAGGCACAAGACTCAATTGTAATTGCACTAAGGTGTTATATAAGTTGTTTACACGAATTATAGTATAACTAGATTTAATTGCAATATAAAATAACGCAAGTTAAGGTAGCAAAAGAACAAAAAAGTAGAAAAAAAAATATTGAGGTAGTTGGTACTAGTTAGCAAAAGCTAGTTAAGGCCTTGACATTAATATAATGAAAAATACACTAATTGCACACCACAATTAGAGTCCACTAAGATATGAAAGCAATCTTACGAGTAGGAATTATAATACAAACTTATAATATAAAAATCCAAATTGAAAAAATGGTACTTGCAAATTGCATAGAGTCTGGTATAGGTTGTTGGACAAGATCAGGTGTTAATAGATTTATATTGACAAGATTTACTTCACAATTAAAGAACCAAAAGAATACTAGTAATAAAATAACAAGGGTAAGGTCTTGGTTATAATATGATAGTAAGATGGTAGACAGGTACACAGGTCAAAGGATAATATAGAGGTTTGGTGTTGAATATACAATCTTGAAATAACTTTGGCAACAAAATGTTATGGGAAGTATAAAATAATGTTTAATGTAACAATGTTAAATTGACTGGTAGTTAGTAAATATGGTGTTTAATAAAATTTTAGTAAGTCTAATGCTTACAAGAAAATGAAAAGTGTAATGTTTATTTATTCAATTGCACTGTTAGTTATACTAGAGGTTATATGGCAGCACAAGGTAATTAAGAGTACTCTCTAAGTAGTAAATGATGGTATTAAAAACAGGAGTAAGGTAATTAGACAAGTAATGGTTATTAAATTGTCCAAAATGTTAAGAGTAAATTGGAACATGATAGTAAAAAATGATAAATTAATAATTTTAGGAAGATAATATCAATTGATAGTATTTAAAAAATATGAGGTACTAATATGGACAGAGAAAGTATCAATTCAGGTAAGTTTAAGCAAAACAGTAGTAAATAAGAAAATTACATAAGGTGACTAATGCTTACTAGTAAAATCACAAAATGAAGTAGTTGATTATTCAATTACTAAGGATTGTACAATGAAATTTGAACAAAATGGAGCAAATCATTCCATACACTACGGGCTTTTAGGTTAGGTCATTGTTTAGTTATTGTCTGTAAGATTATTATCCCTGAGGAAATCGTGATAGATCATTCGCGTTCGTTATTGGGTACAGTTGACCTACATTTGTTTTTCCTCACCAAGGAATTTTTCCCATCTCGTGTGAAGCATTGGTGTTTTGTGTCATTATTCTCCCGCTTAAGTTTCTGGCTCTATAAAGGAGGTTCTGCGTTTTTTGGTAAGACACTCGTTTTGTATACCTCTTTCTTTACTTAATAGATGCAGTAATTAGTCTTTTTTTTCCTGTCATGTGAGTGGAACTATGCATAACACTTTTTCTACCATGGGATTCCTAGTAAATGGCTCTTTTATTTCTGTTTGCAGATTATTAACGACAGTCTTTTATGAAATTTCAAAAGTTTTAATATAATTAACATATATAATTACGATCAGAAGATTGGAGGAACACTGCAGATGGCTTACTGGCCATACAAGCAGGACCTTATCAAACGGACCACCACTACAAGCTACCCAATAATTTACCTCCGCACCCACGACACCAAATCAACAGCCCCTCTTACATGATTTAATTGTCCAATCTCTTTTTTTTAAAGCTTACCAAGGTCCTAGCCTCTATCACCTACTTGGAAGATTGTTCCACGACCCCCTTCACTATGTTCGAAAACCAGTACTTACCTTTTGTCCTTTCTTAAATCTAAATTTATCCAACTTAAATCCATCTTTTCTGGTTTTTACCTGGTTCAACATCCTCGGTACTTTATTAATATCACCTTTGTTTATGCCATCATCCATTTATACTCTAAGTCTGTACCCCTCAAGGAAGGGTTTCCTTGATGTTTGGTGAGGGGCTCTTGATTTAGGGAAATGGATTCTGTGCTTTTTTCCAGTCCCCGAATACGCCTGAAGCCTTCCACACCCCCCCAGGTGCTGTATAATCCTCCGGGATTTAGCGCTTCCCCTTGATTTTAATAAATAATCTAAGTCTGTCTTCATTACAAGAGATTCCTTATGCAGTAAATCTTTGAAATCATACTTCTCTGTGTGATCTCCAATGAATCTACATCCATCTGTTGTAAGGAAGACCAAAACTGAGCAGCATTAATCCAAAATCCTCTACTTACCACCTTTCGGCTTTGTATTGGACTTGATGAAGCAACTGTGTGGTAAAATGTTTCTCTTTGATAAAGATTCCATAAGTTACATAGTATTCAATCTTCAAGTCCAGTATACATATGTCTACCATCAATTTATACCTTTTAAAATCATTTGCTGATAACCTAAAACAAATATGTTTTTATTTGTCTAATTTTCTTCACTAATTATTTCAGTAAAACCAGTAACCTTCCTCATCACTATTATACAGTATTTTTTACAGTGAATTGAAGACATGAGAGCAAAAGGAAGGGAGTTTTTTAAACACATATTTACTAAAGTCGTAGTGAGGAGAAATTATATTGGACGGGGGGGGATTGTCATTAGTTGTAAGTGCGGGTAAACATTGATGTTTGTGCCATAACTGAGACGTGGTTTTAATATGAAAAATCGGGACATGCTTGCTGAATGTCACATTCCAGGGTTTTTAACTGGTTCAAAGTAGACGAAGTTCGGAAAGGGGGCTAGGGTGGCACTCTATGCCGAGTATCATTTAAAAGTGTTGCCACAAAAACCGATATTGAGTCTTTAAACACATAATGAGTCTGTTTGAGGTATAATTTTCAGAGGAGGGGCACGAAAATTAATTTTAGGCGTGATATTCCGTCCCCCAAACTTGGACAGAAAGGAAGAACACTGTGGGAGGAATTGATAGGGCCACAAGGCAAGATAAAAACGTTGTAATTTAGGGGACTTTACTTTAGGCTTAGTTGACTGGGAATTCCTTGATGGAAAATTAGAGTTTAACGACTTCTTAGAGATTATAGTTCAGGATGTTTTTTTAAGCAGTTTGTTACAGAACTACAAGAGGAAATAACCTTGACTTGGTTATGGCAAACAAGGAACCCGTTATAATTTAGAAATTTCAATAGGATACTATCAGGAGGTGAGAAGTAGGCCTACATCTTCACTCTGGAGAGGTATATAGGGCTTCCCTGACTGTCACTTCAGCTTCACACTGTTTCCGATATGGAACCAAATACTCTTCTCCATCCTGAGGGACTGACCTCCTCCAAAAATAGGTCTTCAAAGGTGATGGATGATTACATCGTCTTCGCATCTCTACCGCTTTTCCAACTTTTCTGTATCGACTAAAGAAAGCCTACTGTGTAGGCGAAACGTTTCGAAACTAAGATACTAACTTGATATGTGTCTTCCCTAACCACCAAAAGGGTGAGTAAGGTAAACATCCCGAAATTTTTTAGGTTAAATTTTAGGTCAGAGTTTATTGTACGCCGGGTGTGTTTATACTACGCAAATTTTCAGCATTAAATGGGGTGTGCAAGGAAAACATTCAAATTTCGTGCTATTTATGAAAGAAGTTCGGTTGACAACATCCTTCAGTCATTAACAAGGACTATGAATCACTTATCGGCGTGGGTGAAAAGGTACATGTTTCATTACACCTGCTGGCGCTGTTCTAGCATATGTGTAATTATCTGGGTGTTTGTTGATTGGTGTGGGTCGCATCCTGGTAGCAAAATTAAAGAACCCCGGGGGCAAAATAAACAACAGTACGATGGTGACGTACTAATATTGTTGGGTTATTTAGGTTGCTGATAAATTAGACCAAATGCGCAAAACTTGGGTATCTTTATTGTGGAGACGTTTGCACACAGTGGCTTCATCAGTCCAATATAAGAGAGAAGTGTGGAAATCAGAACCCTTTTGACTCACGAAATCGTAATGACACGACTCTCGCGGTTCTAACCCCACCCGAGGAAATTAAATCTCATCAGAGTACAAAACAAATTCTGGCCACAAAATAGAGCGAAACACCAACGTCAAAGACCTGGGAGTGATCATGTCGGAGGATCTCACCTTCAAGGACCATTACATTGTATCAATCGCATCTGCTAGAAAAATGACAGGATGGATAATGAGAACCTTCAAAACTAGGGAGGCCAAGCCCATGATGACACTCTTCAGGTCACTTGTTCTATCTAGGCTGGAATATTGCTGCACACTAACAGCACCTTTCAAGGCAGGTGAAATTGCTGACCTAGAAAATGTACAGAGAACCTTCACGGCGCGCATAACGGAGATAAAACACCTCAATTACTGGGAGCGCTTGAGGTTCCTGAACCTGTATTCCCTGGAACGCAGGCGGGAGAGATACATGATAATATACACCTGGAAAATCCTAGAGGGACTAGTACCGAACTTGCAACATCCCCCCAATGAAAAGCAGGGGTGTCACTAGCACGTTAAGAGACCATACAATAAGCGTTAGGGGTCCAAGACTGTTCAACTGCCTCCCAGCATACATAAGGGGGATTACCAACAGACCCCTGGCAGTCTTCAAGCTGGCACTGGACAAGCACCTAAAGTCGGTTCCTGACCAGCCGGGCTGTGGCTCGTACGTTGGTTTGCGTGCAGCCAGCAGTAACAGCCTGGTTGATCAGGCTCTGATCCACCAGGAGGCCTGGTCACAGACCGGGCCGAGGGGGCGTTGACCCCCGGAACTCTCTCCAGGTAAACTCCAGGTAAACCCGTGGTATGGTTTATTCCAGTGTTATTGAAATTTTGTACCTTCTAGCATTATGTTCTACGTGTCTTCGACAGCGATTAGCAAAGCTTCTAGATAACACTGGCGTCTAAGATCATGCTCACAGAGGAATAGTTATGCCTCATTTCAATATAACAAATGTCCCGTGGAGTTCCTGTGGAGGACACAGGCATTCTTTAAGTCGTCTCTGTTGCAGGAGTTTTGCTGTTCACTTAGATTTATGTTTCCCTTACATACTTCTTGGGACAAAATCCACAGGGAATGGTGTAGACGCCTACTATGGAAGTTAAAGGTGTGAGATTTCGCTTCGTACTGAGGTCTCTGATAGAGAATGTGTTCAGGGTTGAAACATTGATTTTGCTTTTATCAAATACTTGGCGATTATTCTTGGCAACATCACCACACGAGAGCACCATGACCTACATAGAAGAATGTTCCATGAGGTATTTGTTGAGGATAATTTGTGCCTTGAGTCTGTAATCCCGGATGAAAACTACGTAAAATACGTTATGTTGGATAATTTCTAATCAAGGAAACAAGTGCTGGATATACGACGAGCTTTTAAACAAGAAGCAAATAAGGACACCTCTTTTAGTGCGGGTGTCTTTGTTGGAGGGTTTTCTATACACTTTAAAGAGAAAGTTTTCGATGTCGGAAGACCTACACAGGAGGACGTCTTGCTCACGTTCATGTGTAAACTTTATTGCTGAGACTGCTGTACAGAGCTTCAACTTAATTATTACAGGTATAGAAAAAATGAAGTCGATTATTATTATTATTATTATTATTATTATTGTTATCATTATTTTATTAACACGTCGGCCGTTTCCCATCAAGGCAGGGTGGTCCAAAAAAAAAAAAACTTTCAATATTCACTCCATTACTGTCTTGCCAGAGGCGCACTTACACTACAATAATAAAACTGCAGCATTACACCCCTCCTTCAGAGTGCAGGCACTGTACTTCCCATCTGCAGGACTCAAGTCCGGCCTTCCGGTTTCCCTAAATCCCTTCATAAATGTTACCTTGCTCATATTAAATTATTCCTAGATGATTAAACTGGTAAATTAACCAACGAAAATAATTTGAAAATTAAAACATATCATCATAGTCTGTTTGACAGGCATTAAAAATAATGTTAGAGGATAGACTGTCACCCAATATTATAAGCTTCTGGCACAGAAGCTTATAATATAAGCTTATATCCTTCTTAATAATAATCTTTATTTCTACAAGTATGTGTACATTGCCTAGCTGACATCAATGACATATTACAATAAGGAAAGCCCTTCATATACAGAGCATTTCGGGCAAATTAAGTGCCCAGGATACGATATACACCAGTCGACTAACACTCATGTCATCTTTCTTTCTTAAGTTTCAGAATGATTTTGCATGTCCCACATAAAAAAAATTTCGTTTATATTTGGCAAAGATTTGTTGGAGACCTCACGTTGTGTTTTTCTAGGTCATACCGTTTGGCAGTCAAGAAACACAGTATATTATTACCCAGACTAGTGAATTTTACCACTTTGTTAATTACATTATCATAAACATTGCTCATAATAACTTTCGATTGTTAAGCCTGGTGGCTAAAGCTCTTGCTTCACACGGCGAGGATCTGGGTTCGATTCCCAGCGAGGGTAGAAACATTGGGCGTGTTTAATGGACCCCAATGGAAATAAGTCACTCTGTCTGACTTTTTTGGGTTATCCTAGGTTCTCTACACATATGCTGCTATGTATGATAATTCTATGTAACTGTATTTGTGTATACCTGAATAAACTTACTTACCTTGCTGCTAGTCGACTGGTGTGGGTTGCATCCCCGGATAAAACTAACCTAATTTGCCCGAAATGTTCTGCATAATAAGCAGCTTCCTATATAGTTGTGTGTCATTGATGTCAGCTAGGCCTGTATACCTTGAACATGTACATATATTTGTAGAAATAAAGATATTATTATTATATATTATAATAGTTCCCCATCCGTCTTCAGGGGGCGTCGTATTCTGTAATATTGTAGTTTTAGAGAGAATGCCACGCTTGTTCACATTTAACTTATTAAATAAGTTGATTCAGGTATACACAAATACAGTTACATTGATTATCATACATAGCAGCATATGTGTAGAGAACCTAGGATAACCCAAAAAAGTCAGAGTGACTTATTTCCATTGGGGTTCTTGTGATTAATTATTATTTATATTTAAAAGTTAAAAACAGGTAAGTATCTTAATTACGTAAAAACAGTTGCAATAAAAGAAGACATGATAAGGGAGAGGTAAGATTAGTTATTTTCATATAAGAAATCACTCTCCTTCTCCTTATTCATGAGGTACATTTTGGCTCTCTTCTTTTTTTTTTTTTTTTTTTTCACCGGTATTCTCCCGGCCCGGGTCTTTTCCAAGTAGTGGTGACCCGGCCTTGGCTCCCTATCTGGGGAGTGTCTCGAGACTTAAGACTCCCATGGGAGGAGGTACAAGTACCTCCTCATCTTTGGGACCAACTGTCCCCAGGCCTAGCCACATTCCCCGCCCTCACGGGGCTCGTAGGGAGAAGCTAGGCCTCTGGTCTGCCATCTACCCCGCCTCAAAGGGGCTCGTGGGGATGGCAGTCTTATGAGCTGCAGATGGTAGCAAGCTCAGGCCTTTTTGGCTCTCTTCTTGAACTGGTTCATGCTATGACAGGTGTGAAAATTATTATTATTATTATGTGAGCAAATTGTGGAAAATACTGTATATATTTTCCAGAAATACAGTAGTTATATGTAAATAGATGGCCACATAAACAGAAATATTAATCTCAATCTTAAAATAATGAATCCTATGATACTCCAATACTGAAACTATGTACTGTGCCAAAACAAAAGCATTCACATTGCTAAACTCACAAACTAGTATTTAGTCACTTAGCCATAATACCAACTTACCTCATAATTTGTAATATTTTAAAATAAAGAATTAAACTAAGTCTGCCCGAAATGCCTAGCCATGCTAGGCGTTCTAGTGGTACACTCTGTAGTTAAATAATGATTGTAATCATTATTTAACTACATGTAAACCACACAACAACCAAATTCTGTAAATTCAACATTGTAATCTTTATAGAGAATAAACTTTGAATACTGTATTTAATAAAATTTGTTATCGAAAACGGGAAGCTGCGCCTGCGCAGGACAGTCGCCATTTTGTTTGAATTTTATAACACGTTGTGAATAATGGGAAGAATTTTTCGTGCTCTAGAGGTTAAAATTAGGCTGACACCTCTCAAATAGGAGGCGAAATTGTTGGATGTGCATTCCTGCATAATTTGAGAATCAGGTGACAGGACAGGACAACTCCAGGAACCTCAGATAAGCTGTCTAAATTATGTTTAATTTCTGGCCAGTAAATTCTTCATAAATGTAGGCAAAAGGGGGGGGGGGTCCTGTACATGACACATTAATCTCCAGTCAAATTGGTGAATGCAAAAGGGAAGGGGGGGGGGGGTCCTGTACATGACACATTAATCTCCAGTCAAATTGGTGAATGTTATGATTAAGATATATTCACCTTCTGTTGTATAAATGTGTGTATATATATATATATATATATATATATATATATATATATATATTATATATATATATATATAATAATATAAATATATATATATATATATATTATATAATATATAAATAATATATATTATATATATATATATATATATATATATATAATCATTTATTATTTTTAATATACAGTCCACAAATTTATATATTTACCAACATTCCTGGTGATGTATATTTCATTTATGATTAATAGGTCCAGAGCAACTTGTGGATATGACAGTTGTAGGTATCGGAGGGGGACATTTTTTGCGACCTAGGTGTCCCAAATTCCTACTTGTCTAACTGATAAATAATAATTATCTATGTTCATTTACTGTTATGTATAAATGATACATCCAAGTAAATGCAATTTTCCACATTTAATTTGCCCGTTGGTCCTTCTTGAACCGGAGGTAATTAGTGAAGTCATTAATTAGTTAATTACTTAATAATTATATGTGAAATGACAGAAGGAGGTGGATGTTAAGTTCACAAATTTACTTAATGTGTAGTGGATTATAATTATTACAGTATTAATTTAGATAAGCTAAGCTCAAGTGTAGCTAATTATATTAATGTGTATATTAATTTTGCAAAGCCAAAGTGGCTAGGATTTATATTAATGTATTTATATAATATTAATTTTATAAGATAATTCTGGCCAAGGTTTATATCAGTGTATGTGTAATTGATAAGCCAATATTAATGTGCATAATATTAATTTTGCTATGCCAAATTCTGGCAAGGATTTATTAATTTGTATAATATTAATTTTGATGAGCCAAGGCTGGCTAAGGGTATGTATTAATGTACATTTAAAATTTATATAATTTTCTTGCATGTAATTGCTAAGCTCAGGTAGCTAGGATTTATTCAAAGGTAAGTTGTACTATTTACTTTTATAAAGTGCATAATTTAGTGCATAATCAGTGTTATTAAGTTGAATTTAATACATTGCATCATGGCTGAAAATGAGGAAATTAATATAGAAGACAAACATATGGAATATAGAGCAAAGAAAGCGTCATTGCAAGCTAAAAAGGTCATGAAACCCAAGGCATATAATAAATGTTTGGAATTAATGAATCAAGAAACTGTGAATATTGATGATTTAAAATTGTATTTAGATGCTTTAGGTAATAGATATGATTCATACAAATCATATTACAACAAATATGAAGGAGATTTGTTAGTAAACTGTGTAGATGAGACTGAAGTAGATCTCATGATTAATCAGTATTATGAATTAGAGGAAAAGATTCTTTCTTGTAAAAGTCAGGCCTTGAATAAATTAAAATGTGTAAACCAGGCACTTAATCAGTCTGCTCCAACAAATAATATGTCTTTGCCAAAACTCCCAGAACTATGTTTACCTGTATTTAATCCTGGTGAAAATTGCGATGAATTTTGGTAAATTTTTAAAGCAGCTGTGCATGACAGCAGTGACCTAGCCTGTGTAACTAAATTATTTTACCTCAAAGGACAGGTAAGAGGAGATGCTCACATACTCATACAAGCCTTTCCCAATGAAAATGACTCTTACAAGAAAGCAGTTGACTTGTTGAAGGTCACTTATGGTAATATAGAACAAAGTAGGTTGGATCTAGTGAATATCATTGTTAATTTAAAAACTCCAGATCACACTACAATGGTTTACAGCAGTTTAGAGTTAAACTGGAGAGCACTCTCAAAACTTTAAGTAATAAAAAATAATCTAAGGAATCAGACTGGTTATTGAGTGCCATTGTACAGAATAAATTAAGCTATAAAAACACTTGAATGGTTCTCCCAACAAATATCACAAGGGTTATTTTGGTCTGGAGGAAATAAGACTAGATCTACAAGAATTAATTGTGCAGTTGCAGACCAGCCAACCAACTCATTTTAAAGATGCAACACATAATAACTCTGAGGTATCTGTCAAGTTTCACAAAACGAAAAATTATCCCAATGGTAATAATCAAATTTCATTTCCTAAAAAGAGTTACATAGATGCATATCAATTAGCAGAAATCAGAAAATAATGATTCTCCACAAGGTAAGAAGAATAAGTACCCTCCTAAGAGTAGCCCAGTTAATACGAAACCAGTTAAAGAAAAGAGAGATTGTCTCTTCTGCAAGGGTACTCATTTTTCTAAGAATTGCAATGCATACAATTCATGGAATGATAAAGTTGAAAGATTGGAGGAACTTGACAGATGTATCAGGTGTTTGGGTAATCACAATGTAAAGGATTTTTATGCCAAATTAAACTTCTGTTATCAATGTCACAAAGGAAGACACCATATAGTCATGTGTAAAGGTCTATATGATAATGTTGACAATCCTAACACAACAGTGGCTAATGTAAAAATTGCTGCTAATGTTAATAATGATGGTTTTGCCTTACCTGTGTTACAGGTAAAAATTGATGATAAAAGGCATAAATCAAAAAATGTAACTGCATTATTGGACCAGGGATCCCAGCGTACTTTCATAAAACGTAAATGTCTTGATGGTATGAAAGTACAGATGGGAGATCCCACAACTTTAAAATTATCTGGTTTTCTCTAGGATAAAAGGGCTCAATTGTATGACACTGTTTATGTAACTGTCAGGTTGGGCAATGAGAAAAAACGTGTTAATGCAGATAAGCTGTCTAAATTATGTTTAATTTCTGGCCAGTAAATTCTTCATAAATGTAGGCAAAAGGGGGGGTCCTGTACATGACACATTAATCTCCAGTCAAATTGGTGAGTGTTATGATTAAGATATATTCTCCTTCTGTTGTATAAATGTGTATATATATACACATTTATATATCATTTATTATTTTTAATATACAGTCCACAAATTTATATATTTACCAGCATTCCTGGTGATGTATATTTCATTTATGATTAATAGGTCCAGAGCAACTTGTGGATATGACAGTGGTAGGTATCGAAGGGGAACATTTTTTGCGACCTAGCTGTCCCAAATTCCTACTTGTCTAACTGATAAATAATAATTATCTATGTTCATTTACTGTTAAGTATATAATGATACATTCAGATAAATGTAATTTTCCACACAAATCATCTGCAGGTTTACAGGGCATCACCTGAATTATTACCTGTAAGTTATTTTGGGTGAGGCAAATTGGACTTAGTCACAGTAGGTCGCTGAACTTCCCCTCCTTTGACTGCCCACTTCTTCACCACTCTCACAAAAAGTTAGATCTGGCATTAAATTAATAATTATAATATTAAAATCAGCTACTCTGGTAATTAAAATTATGTGGACTGTATGTTATTTAGGTTTCCTTGCTGGGTACATAAAAATATAACTATTACTACAATACACGTAATACAATAGTGCTATTACAAAAGAAGTTTTTATTACCACTTACCATTTAATTACTGTAGATGGATCACACCCTACACTGGCCAGCTTAGATCTAAATGCAACGACTAATGGTGTACTTCCGTGTGAGTGAAATCCACATCCCTTAATTACAGCCATCCACACATAATTCTTGAGGTCCCACAAATTTCCTGTCCCAGTTCTTCAGCAGGGGACATTAACACGGGTTCCTATTACAAATTCAGACTGAAACACCCTAATTCGGCCTCGGAAAACGCCGAATTACATTGCACCATGTATACAATTCAATATGGTGTCTCCCTTCCCCGGCATCACTTAGCAGCTGTTCTCCAACCCTCTCACTCGAAATTTCTCGAAAGGGTCAAATCAGCATCATATTTTACTACATAATTATTGTAATATTCACTTATATGTTTTACATTTAGGAAATTATGTAAAAAAAATCGACAACAGGCTTTGACATGTGCATGCAGTCTATTCCACTCCTTTATTGCTGTACAGAAAAATGTCTTTGAAGCCTGACCCAAGTTTTATAACTGCATTGGCTTCCGGCCTTAGGTAGGATGTTATCGGGACCGGTGCTCTTAGTTGGGTTTAATTTATTTAGTTCTTTTCTTGCGAGGTCATAAGATACACCTACTAGTTGGCAACTGTTCGGGGTGACGCCCTTGTTAATGTAATATGTTTTAAATTCATCTGAGGCTGTGTTAAAGGAATTTGATGTAACTGTCAGTTTACTTACTAGTGTAGATGCGGCAGAAGTGTAGTATGAGTTAAAACAATTGCCACTCTAGTTGTCTCGTGGCACACCTCGTTACCAATATTTAGCCCTATGTTAGATCTAATCGCTGTTTATGGCTTTACCCCAGCTGTTTTAGTTGTTGCCAGAGCTTTCTAGGGTTATTCTTGTTCCCTTCGATTTTAGAGCAATAGTGCCTTGCCTTTGCTCCTTTTATGAGTCTGTACTCTGTTCCTAACTCTCTGGAGTTCATTTAGCGCTGCAATATCCTGCCTATTTATCTTAAATCTTTTTAGAAACTGGTCCTTGAATTTCATATTATTTAGTATCTCATTAGTCATCAAGGGATCGGTTCTTCGTTTAATCCTAACCTCTTTAACTGGTGCACTATTATCAAGGATGGCAGTGAACATGTTTGATTTTTTCCAGGCATCATTTACGTCCGTGCTACGTGTAAACACTGTCCAATCGCAATTTTGTAGCCTATTTACCTATATTTATTTGCTGTAGTTTCTAGTTGACCTCATTTTATTTGTCCTGTGTAGGCGTCTCTGATCTCTAATGATCTTCCTGGTACAGTAAATGATGAGATGATCACTAAGACCTGTGGTAATGACGCCTGACTGGCTAATGATGTCAGAACGATTACAAAGAATGTGGTCTAATATCGTGGCTGAAAACTGTGTGATCCGGGTTTGTACATTAATTAGTTGAGTATTCCCGGAATTTTTTTTTTTTTTTTTTTTTTTTATATTTTATTTAGAAAACACAATACATATTTAAATGTATGCTATGCATACGTTACATAAACTAAGACATGTTATCCCTTAAAAATGAAACAACAATTCCACGTTCTACACGAAGGCAACCCACACCCGAACATACAGGTGGATTTAATAAATTCATAAATACTACCTATATAATCCAAAGAATATCACACGTATTTACAAGGACGTATAAGTGATTAATAATAAGAACTATACTGGATATTAACAAAAATTCCTCTACCACAAAAATCCCAGTACTTAAATAACCCGTTACCCGTAGGTGTATTACCACCATTTACACATCCAACAACATGACCTACCAAACCCCCTTTTAACAATAATTAATAATGCCAGTGCATACAAAAAATATATGCATCACCTTTTGAAAAAAAACCCTTTAACCTAACAATCCGTATGCCCTTACCGCTTTAAAACCCTTAATGAGAATTACAGAATTGGTTAGAAAACCACAACAAAAAATAAAATACAATGCAACCCAGAATGAAACATTAGTTACCATACACACACATTGTAAAATTGGAAAAATTACACCCACAACTTAAACAAAAATAATAAAACAACAACAAAAAATTAAAAACTGTCAAACATCATTGTAGACAGGGTTTTTTACAAAAAATTAAAAAGAATACACTTCTGACCTCAACTTTAAACAACCTATTAAATTTTTTAAATAAACCAAGATAAATTACATTGAAAAATAAAAGGGGTTTCCCCTCACAAGGAGGGGGCGAATAATAAAAAAAACCCCTTTCATGAAATACCAAACAGGTAACCCCTACCACTAACTAACTCTAGTTTAAAGATCAAATTTGTTAATAAACTGAACACAAAATCCTAATCTCCCTATCGGAAAACAATTAAACATCCTTGACAGTCATATTCGCCCTCATTAACGGGGGAAAAGATATTACAATCCTTCTTCTATAAAGAAGTACCGTTAAAAGGAAATCTTGTATACTAATTATATCAAAAGAAAAGCTAATCCAAAAGGAAATTAGGGAAAAGTCTTCAGCTACATTTTAAAAAATACAAAAAAAGCATCATTCTATACAAACGTATTTTGACTACTTTTCCCTTGCTTTTTTTTATATTTTAAAACCCTTTAAATTTTTTAATAAAAAAATTAGCTTTTCATGGCAAATCTTTTTGCACGGTTCATATACTTGACCTAAAAACCCATAACAGCCACTAAGCCACCTCCCTCGATAGGAATGCAAAAATATACCCAACCAAAATAATAAAGGGCAATCCTGTTGACTATGTATCCAAGGTATGACCCCGATTAAAATATCTTGCAGGAACATAACCATTTCATAAATATATGCTTCATATCCACCCCCACACCACCTTCCACACTGCAGCCAACCCTTAACCCCCCCCCCAACAAAAAAAGAGACTCACCCGCGCCCCCCCCCTGTTCCCCCTTAGAAGCTGTGCCAGAAAATTACGAAAACCCTATCAAAAAAATTTGTTTCCCCTTTTCCCCCCATATATTAACCTATTCCCTACCCCTTTGCCCTAAAAACCCGCTCTAACGCTTTTTCCTCAACTGCCCGAAATCTGCCTCAACCCCAAGAAACATCAAAAAAACTGCCATAACATACATCAAACCCTCCCCCTTTCGCTTCTCCCCCCACTAACATCCTCGAAAAACGATCTAAGAAAAGAAAACCCCCCCCCCCCCCAACAGCCAATAACCCCCCCCATCCAGACTCTACCATTTCCAAAGATGAAAAAAAATAACCACATGATATCCCGCTCCCCTCCCCACAGAAAAAACAGTTGCCTCTCAAAACCAACCCCATCTATGCAACATATACTTAGATCCCACACAACCCATTAAAAACGTACACCCCCCTCCCAACCCTTGCGGGTATCCTAAGCTTCCTGAACTCCCTCCATATGACCCCCATTTAACATGGGGTATACTGCGGCCCCCTGCAATCCCCCCCTTCCCCACACCACACCCACCACTGGTTTACCTTCAACCTTTTTTACCTCCCCCACTCCCAAACTGAATCTTATAATCTTCACACTTCTAAAAATCCCTACCACTCCACCAGTTTTTACATCCCTCTCCCCCTATCCCCCCAAAAACACCCCCCCTCCCCCCCCCCCCCCTTTAAACCTCGCTTAATATAAAAACCTTTACCCTGGCCCTGGGCCCAAAAAACCATCCCCCCCCTTTCCCCTCCGTCAGCCCACTTTTTGGGAAAACCAGGCCCCCCCAAACCCCCAAAAAACCCCAAACCCCCCTTTTTTTTTCCCCGTAATCTGCACCCCCAAAGGGAACACCTCCGCTACACCCCAACCTTACTATACACCACCGATTAAAATTACCAACGCCCCTGCTGAACGCCACTTCACGGCCCCAAACCCTTTTTTAAACCTGCCTAAACCCTTTTACTCGGGGACTGCTTCTGATTAATCCTCCTCTTCCTGCAATTCCCTCAATACCAATCCCACACACCCCTAATTCTGTCAAAAACCGTCCATCCCATTTCCTCCCCCAATCCCCCCCCAACCCCATGTTCCTACTTCCAATAACCTAGACTTTGCTAAATTAACTCCCTTTTGAAACATTCCCAAAACTCCTAATGCCCTTTCCCCCCCCTTCGTAAAGCCTCCCCACTCGTAACAAACACGTTGTATCATCCCAAACCTCTATCCCCCCCCCTTTTCCCCCCCCCCACCTCCCGAAATGCGTCGTCCAAGCCTCAAAAAAGGAATTTGCACGCAGAAAAGAGCAACTGTGACAGGGGGGCAACCCCCCTTAACCCCTTTTCCCATCATCACCCCCCCCCCCCAGTTACCATTAACCTGCACCCTCATGACCCCCCTCTACAAATGCGCACCCACCTCACACCCCCCCTCCAAAACCAATTTTTTCCAAACACCCCACAAAAAGTCCCTCTTCACGCAGTCATATGCCTGGCCCAAACCCAACCCCAAGGACCCCCCCCCCTGAATTTTTTCCTAAAAACCCCTTATCACACTGTCCCCTTCTTCAAGTCCCCCCCGGGAAATCCCTACGACCCCCATTTACGCTACTCCCAATTTTTCTTTAACCTTTCCCAATACCGCAAAAATTTTGTAATCCGTACCTTTAAACACAAGGGCGATAATCCCCCAACCTTTCCTTCCCCCTTCTTTGGGCCCCCAAAAACAAAAGACCCCATTTTCCCGTGTTTGCGCCATTCTGCCCCCTTTCAACATATAATTCAAACCGCCATAGGGACCCCCCCATACCTCCAATGTGCTTTGTAAAAAACATTAATAACCCATCTATCCCGGTGCCTTTCCCAACCCAAACCCCTTCACCCCTTCCCCCCCCCTTTTTCCCCCTTTAAGCCCCCTCCAATCCCACCCCCCGCCCCATACCCCGCGAAACCCTCATCCCTCTAAATGTTTCTAACCCCCCCACCCCTCCCCTTTTCCCTTTCCTTTTTCCAAACATAATCACATACCTACTGATAGAAACTGTGTCAGGAGGCCCTGCCCCTCACATAACCCTCCCCCCCTCTCCACAACAATATGCGCCCCGGGATTTCCTCAACTGTCTGTCCTTTAATTTTTTTGAGAAAAACCCTTTTGGGTTTCACCTTTTAGTACGCCCCAATCCCGCCTGACCCTGAGTGCTCAAAACCCTTCTTAGCATCTCTACTAAACGACTCCTAAATTCCCCCATATCTCCTTCCACTCCCTCCCTTCCCCCCCCCCCCCCCCAAACAAACTTAACTGAACCCTCTAAATAATTTTGCAATCCAAAACCCCCAGCGTGCCCGTTCCCTGCCCCCTTCCCAAAAAATTCTACAATTTTCACCTTTGCCCGCAACCCCCCCACCAATCTGCAAAACCATCCTCATCCCTACCTCCCCCAAAACCTTTCCACCATGATGAAAAGACCGACCTTGTCCTCCCCTGTAAAAGCCCACATTTAATTTCCCAAAAGCCCCGATTATTCTCGAATCCCCCCCCCCCTAAGGTCACCAACACTGCTCTGTGATCTGATAAACCCACGTCACTGTTCAAATCCTCCATCCTATCCCCTGCCCCACATAAATCCTACCAACCTTGCCTCATAGTTTTCAAAGGATCTCAACCTGAACCCCCCCTGCCAACCAATCACCACCCCGCATCGCACAAAAACATCCCCTTTAAAACACCCAAAACGCACCCGCCCCCCCAGGTACTATTACAGCCTAATCACACAAATTTCCCAAACACCTCCAATTTTCGCTATGGGGGAAAACCCCCCAGATAATATAACAAAACGCACGAACAAAAACTATTTTATCCTACTTACCAACGCAGGCAATAAACTCCCACAAAAAAAACCCTATCTGCCCCCCCCCACCCATCCACCAGAACAAAACCCCCCCCCCCCCCCCCCCCTCCCACCCCTACTCGCAATGGACGGCTCCTTTTCTAAAACAGCACTCCGCCCCCCTTAAAAACGTTGCCACTTACAAACAAAATTATATCCTCTCAATCCAACTCACTTCCTGACTTATGTTATGCCCTGTGGAAACAAAAATCAACGTCGTACCTTTTGAGAACCCCCCCCCCACCCTTTTCCTCAGTTTTTTTGCCCATTAGCATTTAATAACACACCTGAATGGGCAGGGAGACGGGTTTCCTCTGTGCGCTGTTGCTTCCACACTTTCCCTTTAACTGCTCACACTTTCCTTATTCCTTTTTTAATAGGAACCCCCCCCCCCCCCTTTTTTCTCCCCGTTTTTTTCCGTATTCCCCCCCCTGTGGGGGTTTGCGGACCACCTCTGCCCTGCCTTCTTACCCGGGCTTTGCCCGGTTTTAAAAAAAATCCAATTCAGTCAACCCCACTGGCCTCTTCCTAAGCGCCTACCAAAACCCCTCTTCCTCAGGTACATCCTCCCCGTGTACCTCTGCCCCTACAAGAAAATCCTTTTCCTTTTCCCTGCTACTTTTCCCACTTTCATCGCCCTTGCAATTGCTGCGTTTTACTGGTCCGCCATCCATTCCTCTCCTACCCCCGGCCTCCTCCCCGAATTTCCCGGGGCACGCTCCAAGGACCCCTCCCGTGTCGACTCCCCCACTCCTCCACCACCACAGGGGTTTGGGGTAGGAACTCCCTCCTCCCCGGGGTTAACACACGCCCCATCTGTTTTTCCCCTCCTTCTCCACCTCCTCACTCCATAGAGGATCCCATCTTCGCCGCCGCCACCACACTCGTTTGTGGACGCCTCCACCGGGGGTGAACCCCCGGGCAACCTAGTGCACATTTCGCCCCCTATATGACTAAAGCCCAAAGACACACGTTTTCCTTTGCCCCATACGACACATTACCGATTTCTGTGCCTGTCAACTTTTACTACGAAGGATAGGGGCTTTTGGGGGCACTTGTGTTGTATGACCCTTCCGGGGGGCCCTCATTGGCCATCCCTCCATACCCCCCCCTTTGGGTTCAGATGACTCCATACTTGCTAAAAACTTCCCTTATACCCAAAATTAGTTGCCCAAAGGGTACATTCCCCACTCGTACCCACGTATAGAAGTAGAAACTCATGCAAGCACAATCCATCTCGGTTAAGGGCCTTCGCTTCCTGGTCTCCTCCCCACACTGCTGTAGTAGCTAGTTTCCCCGGAACTTCACAAATATCGTTTTCACCCCATTAGGGCCCCCATACAGTTTTTCCCCGTTTGGGATACCCTAAAATCCCAAAAAATTTCCGGAAGAACGACGTTCATCGTAGCAGGGCTCAGAGAACCCCTCAACAGCTCAATGCAAACTGTGTTAATCCTCCTGCCGGTGTACTCCGCCATGTCTGAACAGGGAAAACTGCGCAGAAACCAGGATTAGTGGGAGCTACTGCGCAGTGCGTCCGCACGGCCCAACAGCGATGCGAACAATGTTTCCCGGAATTTGTTTATACCTGCTACATACCTGTTGGAAACAGATATTGAAGTATCCCAATATCACTTTCATATTTACTATAAATTTCCCGGACAGGACTCTCAAAGAATCCTCTAAGAATTGATCATGGGTGGATGGGGGGGGGGGGGGTTGTAACCAGTTCTTACTAGGATTGGTTTAGTCTTGGGTAACAACACCTCAAACCATAAAATCTCCAGTTTATTATTCAAATCAGGTCTTGGGTTACAGGCTAAATCATTTCTTACACAGGTACATACCCCACCGACATTTCTATTCCTATCTAAGCGCTTTATGTTGTAACCTTCAATTTTGCCCCTCGTCGTCAGTCACCCTGACATCCAACCAGGTTGTCACTATGATATGGGTGTGTTTCTTTCCTAAATTAATTTATATTTATTAAAATATTAAGCCACGAATTTTGTTGTCAGTCCCGTTTTTCACCAGCCCGTGCGGAAAATAATTATAAATTGTAATGCATCCTATATCTTGATTTTAAAATAACCAACTAATAGGTCGTGCATTACTCAGGCGTCATCGTAATATTTTAGTTGGGGAAGTTTATTTAGGTATAGATACACTAAGTACAGTTATAAAAATTTAGGTGATTACATTTATCATGCATTATATATATAATATATATATATATATATAATATAAATATATTATATAATATATAATATATATATAAAAATATATATATATATTGTTTTATATAAATGTTTTATATATATTATATATATATATATATATATATTATATATATATAATATATATAATATATATAAATATATAATATATATAAATTACATAGGATAAAAAAACAGTATATTATCATTTATATATAAGTTAGCGGTTAATCACCGATATTTATTAATAGCTTGTGTGGGTAATTACAGTACTGGGGAAGGGCATCGTTTGTGAGGGGCATGGATACTAGACCGGGAGAATTTCAAAAGTCAGTTAAGTATCATCCAGCTGTGCAACACAGAAACGTAGTGTGTAGTATATTTACGTCACAAGTTCATGTTGTAATGTTATACTTCACAAAGAAAGTGACTTCTGGAACAAAATCATAGTTTATGGTCTTTTGTAAAAAGTCAGATATGCCAAAACAAGTGAAAAATAATGTAAGTGTCGAGTCACTAGGAAGACAATATACTAGTGACATAAGATTAAATGGCTCAAAAAGCTATATTAGCTGCCTGACTGCGGTGGAGTGCGGTTGTGCATAGCACCCCTCTGCTGTTTTGTCAGGAGAGCTCTCATAGCAACAATATGGCGCTGAGTATCCGACGTAGGGTGAACACTGTCGGCGTGGAGCTGCTTCGTGGGGCGATTTCCCCCTCTACGGCGCAGGTGTTTACTTCGCAATCATCAGGGAAACGTACGGAGTCAGGATGATAGGTTTATTGGTGTGGCCCTGACTGGGCCTAGCGTCCTCTACGTCAATTGAATTCGACGGCTGTGTACGAGTCGTTAGTGACGAAATTTGAGCATGTGAGTATGATGTAACTCCAGCTGTCACAGTGCGACTCATAGACGTTTCTCCGCCAACTATACGTGGTGAAGTTGCGTCAATGTCCCCTTCGATAGGCTGACCGAGGAGGACTTACGGAAGGTGTTTGCAGCTTAATGGTACCGTGCATCTGGCAACCCTAGCAAGTGGGCGGCAGAGCGTACTGGGACGTCTCCGGAGGTTCATTCTCCTCAAAATGACACTGAGCACCCGATCCCGTCATATGTCGTGATGCCGGAAGTTTAGACCCAAATTCTAGTGGCGTAATGCTGGGCAGCGACGGACATGCAGGTTGTGTGGGAGAGTATGAACCATATGGCGGCGACGTGTGGAGGCAGTGGAAGGGCGCCGCGCTAACAGATGGGGCATCCAGTTACAGTGTGGATGTCGTAGAGGAAGAAATTCCCCAAAGAAACCGAGGAGATGGCCGTCCTGTGATGAAATTGTAGAAGAGTCTCTTGTGGTGCAACTTGGCGGGGGCGGCACGAGTTGTGTGGAGCCAGAAAATGGCCACGTTTGTTGGGCCGGTGACGGGGAGAAGTTCTCATTACAGCAGGAGGAGCAAGAGCTGGAGAGCCGACGAGGTATTGAAAACTTTACCTCTCGGCGAGATAATGGCTTGGGTCGTGAAATGGTGCCTGAGTTTGACAGAGAGTGTGGCGGAACAGCAACGGGAAGGAAGGAGGACAACGCGGCACAGAGAGAGTCACCAAGCTCTGTGTGACAGGTCACAGTAGAGGTTTTGATGTTCACTGTGAGATCTCGGTAGACAGTATGGCGGTTATAGAGTGATACGAGGAAGAGGGCGGCTGCGTCAGAACTCAGAAGATGTCCTGACGCCCGCGCAAGAGGTCTGGGAGAGGATGTATATTCTCGTGACAGCCAGGATTAAGAAGGCATCGAAGAGGGGGGGGGGTGGATGGTGACAAACCACATTTGACCCTGGGCAAGAGGCCTGCGAAGGGTGAGAAGGAGAAAGTTTGGAAGCTTTAGAAAGGCCTTAAGTGCATACTGTGAATGTTGAATGGACTGTGTACTGGTGGAAGAGGGATTGTTTCGAATGCTCTTACTCGATACAGATGGACGTAGTCTACTTCTACTGGAGCATCATTTCAGGGAGGGTAGATGCTCGAGGGTGGACGGTTTAACGGTGGTAGACTCGCCATCGGCACGTTGAAAGGTGGTGTGGGTTTATTGATTAAAGGAGCGAGCCCGTTTGTGTTGCAAAGACTGAAGGGGTGGGGGGGAAGGGTGTTGCGTGTAGATGGGTGTGGATGGGGCAGAGGGTAACCTTTTGTAAGTGTGTATGCACCAGCTGAAAATGATATGAAAATTAAAGGATTTCTTGTGTGATGATCTAGTTTTTGCTTTCCGAGGTTTACCTGAAGCGCCAATCGTAGGTGGGACTGAAATTGTGTGATCAGGAGAGTCGATGTGGGAACCACAGGGGCGGGGCATATTTGTTGACGGCATACGCAATCTTTTGTGGACGTTCGTTGAGGGAGTGTGGTTAGTGTGGAGCGTGGGAGTGGAGCATACTTTCGTGAGCGAGGTTACGCAGCTAGTTTGGAACAGGTGTTTATACTCATAAGGTATTGTCAACCGTCTGTCCGTACTATTGAACTAGCTTTTTCAGATTCATAGGGCGTTGTCGCAGAATAGAGTGGGATTCTCTAGCTTGTATCTCTATGATATTGGAAATTAAATACGAGTCTGTCTGAAGATGAGGAGGGGGTTGGGGGTTTTTACGGAGCTGTGGAGAGATTAATCTGAGAGGTACAAGTGTGGAGACGTGTGACGTGTGGGATGGTGTGCTAAGGACCGATTCGGCATATTTATGTGAGGGAGGGGAAAAGGATTACTGCTTTTAAAAGTTTGTTGATAATTATTTGGAGGACAGGTTACGGGGTTGTTTATGTAAAAGGATACAGTAAGGGTGTACTATCCAATGGACGACATAATGATACTTAAAGAGCGGTTGCGGAACTTCAGACGAGCGTTTCCAAGCGGTGAGAGTAATGGCGGGTGGTGGAGGAGTGTTATGGGGAGATAGGCCGTCTTCGTGTGGTGTTGCGCAGACAAAAACAACGTCAGCAGGCAACAGCTATTCATGTTTGGAGGTTCTTGAGTCGGTGGTGGTATAGGTGGGTCAGGTTATTCCACACTACGGATGGATGGGTTGTTTGTGGATACGTGGTACGAAAACTATTGCGAGTAAGGGGTAGATTAGGGGATTTAGAGAGGTGTGTGGAAGTGTGCCATGTAGGTTAGGACACAGTGATAGGGAAGCTTTGGGGGGGACATAACTGAGGGGGAAATATGGAGAGCATTGAGTGCCAAGGCGAAAGGGCAAAGCACCGGATCGATGGACTGCCGGCGGAGTTTTATCAACAGCATTGGGAGTAATAAAAGGTTTTTTTGGTGAGGTTACTGAACTTGATGAAGGTAAGGGAAGGTTGGGTGAAAAGACAGGCAACAGCGTGTAGTAGTTTTTGTACCGATAGGTAAGGAACAGCGTTCGCTCAGGACTATAGAACAATATCTTGTTTTTGCCGCGATAATTAAGTATTTGCAAAAATTTTAGGAAATAGGCCTCAAGTGTGTATTGAGGAGGGTATGTACGGAAAACCCAGTTTGGGGTTGCCATGTAGGTCTATGGGGGTGGACAGTCTATTTAAGGATTCGTGGAAGAAAAAGGGGGGGAAGGGGGGGGTTTTGTTGCACTATGACTGGCCAAGGAGCTTATGAAAGGCGGAGCGAGAGGCGTTGAGAGCTATCCTTAGAAACAGGGCTATGGGGAAGAAATAGTGGGATGGGTAGAGCGTTATAAAAGAGGGCAATGGAGATAGTACAGATTAATGGAAATTAGGGGGGAGGATTGTATGTGCCAGAGGACTTAGACTGGTTCCTATGTCACAGCATTTTTTGCATGCATACAGGACACCTTTTTATAGAATGTGGAGCGCATATGGCGTTAGTGAAGGGTTTTGGGGGTACTGGGGCGTTTGGCCTGTCTCATAGGGTATGTAGATGATACCACTGTATTGTGTTAGAGAGGGGATGTCCATAAACGCATTGACAGAGTGGTTGTGACACGATTTGCATGTGCTACTGGTATGAGGGTAACAGTTCGGATAAGTCCATGGTTAGGGGGTTAGGAACTTGGGGGGAGCGGGTCGAGTGGGTATGCAGTCGTAAAGAAGCGGGGGTGATGTCATTAAAAATTGAGTCTAATCTATATCAGATGATCTTGAGGTTGCACGAGTTAATAAATCGTCAGTTGGTTGAAGGATACTGGTCGATTGGGAGCATTGCGCCTAATCATTTTGAGACCTTGTGCAGCGTGCCATTGTAATTTTAAACGTTTTTATTGTATTAGCAAGTTTTGGCATGTGGCTGCCGGTTCCCGTTAACGGGGACGGCAATTGCAACTATACTTAGAGGGGTTTTTAAAATTTTGTGGGTTTCAGTTGTGATTGGCTTAGAAGGGATGTAGTAATGTTCTGTGCGTCAGGGGGGGTTGGGTTTTTATGAAACTTAAAGAGGAGGGTCAAATTTCTTTATTAAAAGGGAGGTGAATGAAGGGAGGGTGTGAGTGGGGGGGGTTGTTAAAGGTACACAATAAATTGAAACGCATGTTTCCTGGGAACGGAGTTGAGGAGGTGAAACTATTTTGAGGGCAGTGGTGATGTTAGGGATCTGGGTAAGGTAAAAATAAGTAAGGGGCTGTGTAGGAATGTCGCGGAAAGGTATGTGGCTCCGGTGGAGGGGATTTTCCCCATGTATGACTGGGATGTATAATGGAGAAGGTTTGGTAGGTTAAGGTTACCAATCCCCGTGAACGAAGTGATGTATCGGTTTTGCATGGATTTTAACCATCGGGAGTGGTCTTACGAGCTAGACGGGTTGTTGAGGGGGGGTATGTGGAATATGGAGGGGAGGATTCTGCATTCCATGTAGTTTAATTTGTGAGGGGTTGGGGACGTCAGGGGTTGGTTAGCAGGGTGTTGTCATAAGATAAGTGTCATACTTCTCTGTTCTGAGGGGCATTGAGTCTTGATGTGTGGGGTATGGATGAAAGTATTAGTAGGGCTGTGGGGTAATTATGTAGATTATGTCAATCATTATTATTGGGGAAATGCGGGGGAAAGGGGTAAGTGAGTGAAGAGTGGTATGGCTGTTACGTTTTTTTTCTAAAACGTTGTGCCGTTAAAGAGAACTTTATGGAGAGGTGGAGCGGGATTCTCTGAGGGATATAGAGACCCATACATAGAGATTGTTATTAAAATTTGTAAATTAGGTGGGTGGGGCAGGGTAGGGATGGTACAATGTGTTATGTTGATGGGCTTGTCAGGGGTGAAAACGGTCGCCTCCTGGTATGTTACGGTGAATGTGTTTGATCTTGGGCGTATGAGTGTATTCATGGTCTGTGACGAGTCTACTCAATATCTGTGTTGTGATTTTGCAGTAGGACATTGTTTCCTATACAGTTACACATATGCAGGTTGTTAGGATGCATGTAGAGGTGACAGTGTGTTTGGATCCCTTGTTTATTATTATATTCTTTGTGTTTGATGAACAGATGTTTTACCTTATTCACCAATACATTACGTTAATTGTATTTAACGTTTAACGTTGTCCTACTTTATAATTTACAAAGTGACCAATATATGCATATTATGGTGTGTTTGTATCATATACCAATGCAATTGGAATTAGTCGTTTATTGGTTATCATAGGTGTAGGGGTTTTCATGTATGGGTGAGGAGGGTTATTTGTGTTATCTCAAGTTCATGTTTGTGTGGTTGTTTATGATTTATCTGTGTAAGACCTGTTTTTGTCTTTATCTATCTCTTGTATTGTATTGTTCTAAATAAAATATAAAAAAAAAAAAAAGTGACATAAGATTAAATGGCTCAAAAAGCTAAGGCTCTATAAATTTAGTTAGTATAGAATATTATATTTTAAGGTATGTGTACTCCAAATGAGTACAAAGCAATATTCATGTGTAGTGAAGAGTACAAATCAGTTTAGCAGTTGTGTACTACTGCTGAGAACAAATTTACTTGACATGTGTGTTCTGTTGTGTACGGAATGATTTTAAGTGCGCAGATGATCGTTGAGCTTAGGTGCAGTGTTCAAGTACACATGTGTACTAGGTAAGTTTACAGAAGTAAAGAATAGTGTTAAAATACACATAATTAAGCTTCAGAGCACACAATTGACTCCTGAAAGAGTTATTTTTGTATTATTTTATTCTTCCAAAATTTCCCTGAGATTAGTTTCCAGTATTTGACCCAGAATGAAAGTAGAATGAGTTCTGTGCTAACTTTGCTTCAGCGCGCTCTGTCGAACGCAAAAACGTGATACAGTTTCAAAATTACGGTATCTCCAAGGTCAACTTTGAGGTGAAAGTCTGAGCTTCAGTTACGTTCTGTTGCAGTTGCTGCAAGCTATTTAACACGTAGTTTACAATTGTGCACGAATCATATGATAATGTAGAAAGAAGCAGACTCAGCGATTTACAAATTATTACGTTTACCTTCACTCTATACTCATATATTTCGAAGTTACAGAACTTAAAGATCAAATTGAGACAACAATTAATATCAGTGAATAATCAATTTGATAATATAATCAAACTGCTGAGTACAATAACGGTTGAATGGGTACCTAATCGATACCATAAAACTATTTTTATTGTAGATAAATACAAAAAAGTATGTTTGTAGATTTATACTATCACACACAGTAACAGTAAGAATGTGAAATCTCATATAACATCATTATATTAAAACTCAAGCAAAAAAAAAAAAAAACCAACTGTAAATCTACAATGCCCTAAACACTTGGATAACAGTTCCCCTCCGTCGTCAACTATTGAACACATATATTCCGTGGGGGTACTTGTCATGCTTCAAAAACTAAGAATAAAAGTAATACCCAAAGTAAAAATGAATCCATCACGAATAAGTCAAGGAAAAATCTCAGAGTACGTGATCTTGCTACAGATGGTGAAAAATTGTTCTTTCGATAATGAGGGCAAAAATATGCAGCTGTTGTTGCACTAGTGTAGAAAGGTGTATCAGCTCAGTAAGCACCAAATGCATGAAACGTCACAGAGCCCAGAATTTTATAACACTGACATCGAGGCATCCAAACGTATGAAAAGCCCCCCTCAGAGTAGTGATCACGTGGTACTGGCTTTGAATACATAAGTTACAATGTAAGGGTAACAAGGATAGGATGGGAAAATTCAACGACAAAAGGGACACTACGCAGGCATGAGAACTTCCCGCAGGAGTTCAGTGGAAAGAGAATTGGTAGGAAAATCAGTAAACAAAATATGGACTCTGTGACAACCAAATTCCAAGGAGGCAAGAGGGAAGTTTGTCCCCAGTCAGCAGAAATAATGGGAAGACAGGACGAGCCCTTGGTTTCCCAAGGTGTAGTGAGGCAAAAACTAATTGCGCTAGAGAATGGAAAAGTACATAAAAGGACCCGGAAAATAAAAGAGATTAGTGATAGAGCCAGAAACGAGTAATCCTCAGAACGGAGGGAGGCCAGCGACAGTGAAGAAAACGACATACAAAATGGCGATGTCAAGTCTGGACCCTAGCTGTTGTATAGTCACATCAGAGGAAGACACAGTCCCTAGGAACCAGGTTATCAGGCTGAGAAAGAAAGTGGGAACACACAGGAAACGACTAAGAAGTGAGGAGCTCGAACATGAATTTAAAGAAGTATTTACAGTGGAGAGATAAAGGGCTCAGGAAGTCAGAATGCGGGGTACAACACAAGGAATATACCAACAAGTGCTGGATGAAATACACACTACCGAGGAAAGGTAAAGAGCTGCTAAGTAAACTTGATACTCAAAGGCGGTGGGACTGGACAATATCTCCCCATGGGTCCTTAGAGAGGGAGCAGAGAAGCTGTGTGTGCCACTAACAACGATTTTCAACACATCCATTGAAACTGGGCAACTACCTGACGTATTGAAGATGGCAAATGTAGTCCCCCTGTTTAAGAAAGGAGAGGCACTAAACAAACGGCCAGTGTTCCGCTGACAATAATATGCAAGTCATGGAAATATTATCGGAGAGTCGTGGAACACCTAGAATGGAACAAGCTTATAAACGACAACCAGCACGGATAAAGGGAAGGAAAATGTTGTGTAACAAACCTACTGGAGTTTTATGACAAAGTAATGAAAGTAAGACATGAGAGAGAGGGGTGGGTAGATTGCATTTTCTTGGACTGCAAGAAGGCCTTCGACACAGTTCCTCACAAGAGATTAGCGCAAAAGCTGGAGATCAGCACACATAACGGAAATTGCACTGCAATGGATCAGAGAATATCTGACAGGGAGGCAACAACGAGTCATGGTACGTGAAGAGGTGTCAGAGTGGGCACCTGTGGAGAGCGGGGTTCCACAGGGGTCAGTCCTAGGACCAATGCTATTTTTGGTATATGGGAAAGACACGATGGAAATGATAGACTCAGAAAGTCCCTGTTGCCAGATGATGTAAGTTAATGAGGAAAATAAATCGGATGAGGATCACGCAAGACTACAAAGAGACCTGACAAGGCTGGAACTTGTCCAGGAACTGGCACCTCGAATTTAAACCTCGCCAAATGCAAAGTAATGAAGATCGGAGAATGGCAAAAGAAGACGCCATAGACAGAGCATGTGACAAGTGGCCAAAGACTGCAAACCTCACTCAAGAATAAGAATCCTTAGGGGGGTAATACTACCGACACATCCCTGAGGCACACATCAACCAGATTTAACGCTGCAGCATATGGGCCCTGGCAAACCGAGAATAGCGTTCTGAATACCTTAGTAAGGAAAACGTTCAAGATTTTGTACACTATATATGTTAAGGTCCATAGCGAATACGCAGCACCAGCTTCTAAACCCACACCTGATCACATGGTCAAGAAATTAGAGAAAGTGCAAAGGTTTGCAACATGCTAGTCCAGAGCCTAAAGGGAATGTCCTACAAAGAAAGGCTATAGGAAAAATCGGCCTGACATTGAGGACAGGAGGGTTAGGGAAAGACTTGATAACGATATACAAAATCTGTGAGGAATTGACAATGGACAAAGACAGGATGTTCAGAAGGAATCAGAAACAATGGGTCAACAATCTGAAAGTGTTGAAGTCCTCAGATGATCAACCGCAAGGCTGATCCTCGTATTCACTTGAAGAGTTCAGACGGAGGATACCACTCACGAATTTGAATATATAGACGAGTTATACATTAATGGTATTCACTACCGACAAGATCAAAATTAGACACATGCAAATATCATGGGTATCTGATCATGTAGATGTCTACATTGTAGATACCCAGATGTTTGCATGAATGTCTCGAATTTTAATCTTGTTGGTATGTATACCATTCATGCACAACATACCAGACACTGTAGCATCAAGGAATCTTGGTTCAGAGGACATCTACTCAACTTTCTTCACTTCTACTAACCGTACCCTTTGAGTAATGACTACTTCCACTGGGGCAGTCCCGCCTACAAGTGGACAAATGCCTTCGTCCGCTACCCTCCCATTTTCACCTGACCCAGTATAATAAGCTGCCAGCCTTTCTTGCCTGTTGCCTCCAGATTCTTCACGACTACGGTGGCCTCTTCACAACACCACTTCAAGGCTGAGGGACTGATTACCTCATCTTTTGTATATAATTCTACTGCTTCAAATATGTCCTAGAATTTGTATAAATAAAAGCCACGGATGGGGACACGTCCTACATAAAGACACCCAGATGTTGCATATATGTCTAATTTTCATAAAAGAGTTAACAATAAAGAGTGAAGCAGCACGAGAAGGGAGAAACAACCGTCTAAAAAGAGGACTACCACATATATAACCAATTTTTCTGCATTAGGAATGATGGAACTCGTGACTGCAAAGTGCAGGAGCAACATGAAGTTATGTGAGGAGCTCAGCTCAAGATTCAGAGAGTATTCACAGTGGAACGGAGAGACTTCCAGCAAAACCGAGGGAGTAGGGTGTGCCAACAAATGTTGAACCCAGTACACAACCGAGCAGGGGAAGAAACTGCTAGGTGAACTGGATCCTTCGAAGCGTGGGCCCAATAACATCTCACCAGAGGGTCTGAGAAGGGAGCAATGCACCATATGCCACTAAACAATAATCTCAACAAAACTATCGAAACAGGCAACTGACTGAGGTGTGGGCAAGACAGAAAACAGTCACAAAATTTAAAAAGAAACAGACATGAGCATTAAACTACAGACCTGTGTCGCTGAACCATGTGGAAAGTGGGTGGAACATCTAGAAAGAAATGTACTCATAAATGTCACCAGCACGGCGTCAGGAAGGAAAAATCCTGCATCACAAACCTACTGGTAGTTCTACGATTAGGTCACAGAAAAGCCAGAAGAAGAGAGATGGTAGACTGCATTCTTCTTGGCTGTAAGAAGGCTTTCCACCAGTACCGCATAAGAACTGGTTGAAAAGCTAGAGGAGCCAGGCAGGAATAGCAGGGAATTGGATCAGAATTACCTTAGAGGAGGGAAACATAGGTGTTGGTATGTGACGAGGTGTCCAGAGTAGGTGAATGTGTCGAGTGGGGGTTCCCATATGAGACAGTCCCGGTCCGATGCTGTTTTAGTTTATGTGAATGACATGACAAATGGATACATACAGAGGCGTCCCTGTTCCGAAGACGATGTTAAGCTCATGAAGAATACAAACAGATGATGATCAGTAAGCCACAAGAAGATTTGCAGAGGTCTTCAAGCCTTGTCTGACCAAAATTCTCATGGGGTTTAACTTCATTAAGTGCTAATCACGAAATTTGGGAAGGAAAAAGAAGACAGAGAACTGAAGTCAAAAATGCAAAACCCACTTAGGAAAATGATGCAAGGGAGCATCATACCAAGCACTTCTGAGTGCAATATTCAACCAAATAACTGGTGCAGCATATGGACGCCAGCAGTCCTAAAAATTGTGTATCGAACATCTAAGTAAGGAATCATTCATGAACATTGTACAACGTGGTACGTCAGGACCATATTGGAGTATGCACACCAGTATGAACCCACATCCCAGTGAAGCACGCCAAGAACGATAGAGAAAGTGCAACGGTTTTGCAATAAGACTAGTCCCGGAGCCTAATGGGAGTTAAGAAAAATCAACCTGACACCTGGAGAACAAGAGGGATAGGGGGGACATGGTAACGCCATATAAATACAAGAGTATTTGACAGGTTAGATGCTACAGAATGTAGCAGAGATGGGACCCAGTAAACAACGGGTCACACCTGGAAGTGAAAACACAGATGGACACAGGGATGTTAGAAGTATTTCTTCAGTCATACCTTTGTCAGGAAGTGAAACCACATTCTGAAGAGAGATGTAGTGGAAGGCAAGATCCATAAATAACTTTAATAAAAATTATTGATAAAGTTTCATAAGAGCAGGAGAGGAGAGTGGAACCTGGTATGGCCGGTGAATGAGGTGGACCAGAGCTATGATCGCTCCCGCTCCTGCAACTACAATTAGGTGAGAACCATTAAGTAGGTACACTCATACTTTTTCCAGAGAAAGAGGTTTTTAGGGCCAGAGGGAAATAAGACTGGCAAGAAAATGACAGTAATCTTACCACTTCAACTGAAAACAGTTGTGGAGCAGACACAGTCCATTGTCCTCCACTCCTGAACAAATAAAACCCAGAAAAATAAAACTCCCCGAAATGCATCAATATTACGACATTTCTTTGCGAACAAATAGGTCTAAAACCGTCATCAACGACAAAAATCCTTACATTCAAGGGACTGCTCGAAGATCAAAATCAATGTTCGCAACATTCACAAGACCCACATAACGAACAATGATCTCCAGATTATAACCTATCAGATGTTACAGACTAAACAGATAACAAGGGCGGGTGGCCTGACGTCCTCAGAGTTGCTCATATTGCTCAAAACTACTAAACCTCTCAAGATGTAGTTGAAGTTTTGGCGGTAAAAGACAAAGCCAAACCTTGTCATGGTGGTAATATACAAGCATCCAGATGCAACTTCCCAGGCAATTTTCGGGAGCAGCTTTGAAAATGGACCACGGTAAAATCTCATATCCAACTCCTGCCCAACATCTGCTACCGGGAGATTTCAACTTGAGACATCTAACATGGAGGGTTAACAAATAATATTTTTGCTGAGAATCACCCCCAGATGCAGCTCAGATGAGAAATTTCACACACACACGAGCTATTTAATCTCTGCAACAAATTCACATTAAACCAACAAATATTAGAGCCTACAAGACTAGAATATACACTGACCCTCATCTTCACTAAACAACGACGAGCTGAAACGTAATATTTCGTATCATGAGACAATACACGAGATCACAACATATTAGAGGTAACATGTAATTATGCACTCTGAGGACTACTGACCACAAAATGTGATCAGTCCATGAATGGGGGTCTTCACTAAAATCATCTCAATAACAAAAACAACAATGGTAAACAAGTCAACATATCCTAAATGAACAAGCTGGGAAGAATATCCTAAAAAACCCCAGTCCGAACGATTGCTTAAAAAAATAAACTCTTGGTTCTGAGATCTGCTCAAGCACAGTCCATTAAGAAAAAAGATGTAAACAAGACGAAGGGAAGAGTCCTCAGAGGTGCTGAGAGCGGCCCATATATCAGAAATAGAAGGAAGGCGCTGGTCTATGAAATTGCAAATACGAATTAAGCTGAGGAAGTATTCAGTAGACAAGAATCGCAAGAAGAACTACAAAAAGCCATAAAGGAAACTGAAAAAAAACAATCAAAATACTCTCCTCTCTTAGCCAAATCTTAGGAAAAAACAACATCCAGCATTTGGGCCCCCTGCTTAAACGAGATGGGACATACACAAATATTAACCAGAGAAATGATGAGATACTGAAGTCCCCAACACGACTCAGGTTCAGCGACCGCTGCCCAGACAAGGGTCGACAATCCAGATGAATTCTTACGAACGAACAACAAAATTTGTCCATCTCAAAAATCTCAGATATTATCTATCAGCACAAGACTTTTGAAAAGGCAATAACGCATTCCCATGCACGTCGGCCCCAGGCCCAGACTTCAGGGAATTCCTTTTCATCAAGAACTCAAGAAGCCCTGTCCACGTGCTTCAGCATTCTAGTGAGAGGGCAGCATGGACACAGGGGTCATCCCACAATCATTAAAAACAACAGACTTAGCCCAACTCTACAAAGGTGGCAGTATAGCAATTGTAAAGCACTACAGACCGATTGCACTAACATCCCATATCATAAAAATCTTTGAGAAGCAAGATCGCTAACCACCTAGATACCCGTCAGATGTAGAGTCTGAGGCAGCTACGGTGAAAAGCTCTGTTCACAAGGCACAGTAATCGCTCCCATTCTGTTCCTCATCTTCATATCTAACATAGACAGAGATGCGATGTATAGACAGAGATATAAGCCACAGCTCCGTGTCTTCCTTTGCGGATGAGACCCGGATTGCCATGTCAGTGATCTCCATCAAAGACACCGCGAGACTCCAAGCGGACATCAACCAGATCTTCAAATGGGCCACTCAAAACAATATGAAGTTCAATGAATAGAAATTTCAACTACTCAGATATGGAAAACTTGAGGAAATTAAAACTGTATGAGGGTATACGACAAATTCAAAATATGCAATAGAACGAGAAAGTAATGTGAAAGACCTGGAAGTGATATTGTTAAAGGATTTCGCATTCAAAGACCGCAACGGCGTATCTACCGCATCTGCTAGTAAAATGGTAGGATGGATAATGAGAACCTTCAAAATCAGGGACGCCAAACCAATGATGATTCTCTTCAAATCGCTTGTTCTCTAGGCTGGAATACGGCTGTACACTAACTGCCCCCTTCAAGGCAGGTGAAATTACCGGCCTGGAGAGTGTACAAAGAACTTTCACAGCACACATAAGTACGATAAGGAACCTAAATTACTGGGAACGATTGAAGGTCCTTGATTTGTATTCCCTGGAAGAGAGAGACACATGATAATATACACTTAGAAAATCCTAGAGGGATTAGCACCAAACTTCCACATGAAAATCACTCTCTGTGAAAGCAAAAGACTCGGTAGGACATGCAACATTTCCCAGTGAAAAGCAGGGGTGCCACAAGTACACTGAGAGATAACACAATAAGTGTCCGGGGCCCAAGACTGTTCAACTGCCTCTCAGCATACATAAGGGGGATTACCAATAGACCCCTGGCTGTCTTCAAGAAGGCACTGGACAGGGATCTAAAGTCAGTACCTGACCAGACGAGCTGTGGTTCGTACGTGACTTTGCGTGCAGTTAGCAGTACTAGCCTGGTTGATCAGACCCTGATCCACCACGAAGACTGGTCTCAGACCGAGCCACGGGGTCGTTGACCCCCGAAACCCTCTCCAGGTAAACTCCAGGTAATACACACACACGCTCACACAAGCACACACACACACACACACACACACACACACACACACATAAAAACATGCACTGAGGTTGGAATTTTCGGGTGTTTAATTAAGTTGTCAGATTTACTAAAACTTTAAAAACCTGATTTATAACAACATAATTAAATTTTCTAATTATCTGTTGCAATAATCATTGAGATCACTGAAGAAACAGTTAGGCAGATCACCTTTATTTAAATTAGCAAATAATATGGATTCAGTTCACCATGAAAGACAACATATGAAAATAGAATATCAATGTGAATAACAGGAAGAAAATGTTGAAAATGATCCCACACGAATTATAAAAAATGTGCAACATTTTGAAATTGATTTGCTATTTCTGGTCGAAAAATTTTTAAAAAAGTATTTTGAGATTTTTGATAAATATGTTGTAATCCGTTCAATACTCCTTATAATAATTAAATTGAACACCTCTACAAGACTTGGAAACTTAAAAAATGGATTGTTTTAACTAGATGATTGAAATGATGGAAGAAATTTTATTTAAAAAAAAAAAAAGTTTTAAAACAAATTGAAAATTTTAAATTTAACCTGGCCAACAAAAAATTTTCGGGAAAAATTATGAAAAAATTTTTAAAAAGACACCAAATTAAAAATAGGAAATTTCCCAGGGAAATTACAAAAAAATAAAAAATTAAAAAATTGTTTCAAAAAAGTTGGGGGACCCCCAAGAAAAAAAAATTCCCTTTTTATAAATTTTTTGCAAAAAGATAATTTAAAAAAGGGTTTGGGGTTTTAAAATTGGGGGGGGGGAAATACCTTAAAAAAAGCCCCAAAAGGATTGGTGAATGGATTGTTTTAACAAATGAAGTTGAAAAAAAGGAAGGGAAAATCCATCGGTTTAAAAAAAATTTTCCCCCCAAGGAAATTTAACCCCAATTTTTTTTAAAAAATTTTTAACCAGACAGAAAATCAAAAAAAAAATTTTGGAAAAAAGGGGAAAACGAAAATTTAAAAAAAAATTAAAATTTTTCGCAAAATTTTTAAAGGGTTTAAATAATGGGGGGAAAGAAAGAAAAATAAAAATAAAGAAAAATTTTTTAAGGAATATGTGCAAATTAAAAAATTGGATGGAAAGTTGGTTTTTAAATATGGTGGTTTTAAAAGGGGAAAAAACGGTTTTAAAAAGTTTCCAAAGGGGTTAAAATCCTGAAAATTTCAGAAAAAGGGTTACCTAAAACGGAAACCCTTAAAAAGGGAAAAAAAAAAATTTAAAAAAGATTTGTTGAGATTTTTTGTAAAAAGAAAAAAGGGGAAATTAAATAAAAAAGTGAAATTAAAAATTTTGGGGGTTTTGAAATTGGGTTGTTTTTTTTTAAATTAAAATTTGCTTTCCAAGGTTTAATCACTTGTTTCAAAAACCATTTTCCAAAAAGTAACTTTTTAAATAAAAATACTTAAATTCCCCCAAAACCCCCTTTTTTTAAAAACTTAAAAAAATTTCTGTAAAAATTTTAAAATGTTGTCCATTTTTTTTTTAAAAAATTTTATATTTAATTCCGGGAAGGGGATGATTCCTTTCTCTTTTTGTTTTGGAAAAAATTTTAAACCCTTCTTCCAAAATTCTTTAACCCCCCAAACCAATAAGTCTGACTTAAATTTTTTCTGAAAATAATTTAGATTTTATTTCCCTTTTAAAAATTTTTTTCCAAATATTAATTTTTAATATCCGGGGGAAATTGCTTCTTTTTTTGTATTGGGTTTTGGGATTTCCATAAAGTCTGGGGCCCTCCCCTTTAATTTTGTCTGACTAAAATAAATTTTTATTCCTGTTTCTAAAAAATTAACTTTTTAAAATTTGGGGGCTTTTGGGAGTTTTGGGGACCGGGAAACCCCGGGAACCGGGGGGGGGGGGTTCTTTTAGTTGGGTTTGGGGTTTTGGGGATTTTTGGGGCGGGGAACGTTTGGGGGGTTTTTTTCATTTTTCCAATTAAAATTTTGGGTTTTCCCATTTTGGTTTTCCCCTTCCCTTTTTTAAAAATTTGGGAGGGGGATGGGTTTGGGGGCCCCCCCGGAGGGGCCCTGAAGGGGTGGGGTTAGTGGTGTGGGTTTTGGTGTGGGGGGGGGGGGGCCGTGTGTGGTTTGGTTTACTTTAAACCTAATTTTTGGGGTTTGGGGGGGGTAAGATTCCCCCCTTGGGGGTTTAAAGGTGGGTGTGTTTTTCCCCCTTAGGGTTTTTTCCCCTTTATTGAGTGGTGTGGTTGTTGTGGGTGTGTGTGTGTGTGTGTGGTGGGGTTGGTGGTGTGTGTTTGTGTGTTGTTGTTGTGGTGTTTTTGTTGTGTGTGGTGTGTTTCGGGTTTTGTGTTTGTGGTTTTGTAGGGTGTGTGTTGTTTGGGGGTTTTGTTGTGGTGTGGGGTGTTTGTGTGTGTTTTGGTGTTGTAGGTGTTGTGTTGGGGTTTGGTGTGATGTGTGGGGTGTGGGGTGTGTGTGGTGTGAGTGTGTTTTGTGTGTTTTGGGTGTGAACGTGGTTTCCCTGCCCAAGAAATTTATATTTTGCTCTGGATTCATTGCCAAAAATGCCCAAAATCGGGGAAACCATGCTTTGTTTTTTTCAAAAATGGGGGTTTATTTGCCCCAAGTTCTGTGTGTTGTTTTTTAAGCTTTGTCTTGGAATATATAAAAAAATTTAACTAAAAGAGTGAAATGAAATTGAAGGTACCCTTTTAAAAAAGATAAAAAAATATGTGAAGAAATGACAAATTTAAAGAAGCCTGAGGATAAATCAAAAACGTTTTTATATCGCCTTGTGAAAGAAGGAAGTTTTAAATAGAAAAAAATTATTAACGAACTGAAAAATTTTCCTCTCAATGTAAACCCAACATTTAAAAACGCCCCTCTACGTAATAAAAAAAAAATTTTAATTACCACCAAAAAAGCAAAAAAAAAACCCTTTGGGCCTGATGAAAAAAGCTTCATTGGGAAGCCCTTGGGGCTCTTGCCCAAAAAATTTTTTATGTGGTTTCGTAGTCGGGGTAATAACATTTTTTTTTTCCATTACTCTTTAAAATTTGTGAAGATGTAAATTTTTTAAAGGGGTTTATGTTGTATTTTGGGAATGTCCTTAAAGAGAAAACAAAAGTAAAGAGAAAAAAAATGCTTTTGAGAAAGTGCGTATTTTGGTCGTGGATTTCGTGGTAACAAACATTTTAAAATATTGGGGAAAAGTAGACTTTTGTTTATGTGTGAATTTTTAAATGGGAAAAAATAGGTTTCGCCATCCACCCCCCCCTTTTTGTCTTGTTTTCCCGAATCTTAAAGGAATCTAAAACCCCAACCCCAAGGGCTGGGGAACCTAAATGGGGTTTTATAAATTTTTTGTCTTAAATTCATGCCCCTTAATATGTATTAAAAAACCACTGGGGGGGAAAAAACGTTTTAAAATAAAAAATCCCCCAATGTTCCCACTTGGTCGTTTTTTCCGATACAATATGAAATTTAGGCTTTATTGAGCAACGTTTTTTTCCTGCCGGGGACTTTTTTCACCCCTTGAGGAAAAACAAACTCATACAAAATTTTTAACCTCCCTGAGGGTAATAAAAGCCAGGGTAGACTTTTTTTTTTTCCCCCTTAAGATTAAATAAAGTCCTGAGGGGCAAACGTCTTCTCAGAAAACCCAAAAATTTTTCCCTTGGGGGGGTCTTTTTAAAACATTCGAAATATTTTCCCACTGACAAAACATTTGTTTGCACAAATGTATATCAGAGAACTGAATGTTTGGTGTATGGGGAAAGGTTTGGGGTTATAATGGAATGCGTAAAAATTGAAAACATGTGGATGTGTACCCTGGGATTTTTGCTTAAAAGGAAAATAAAAACTTTTTTAAACCAAAAAAGAAAACTAATTAACGTGCACAGCTTTTTTTCCGGAGGTAACAAAAATAAAAAAAAACTAAACACTCATCCACATACAATAAAACGTTAAATATATAAACTTACTTAACTACAAAAAGGTTTTTTTTTTGAAAAAAAAAGGTGGTGGAGAGAGTTCCCAAAAGGAGGGCAATGAAAAAGTGGGAAAAGGAAATTTGAAAAAAAATTTTGGGGGGGGGGCTAAAATAAGAAAAAAAATTTGTAATAAAAAAGAAAAAAAACCAAAGGGAAACCGAAGGATTTGTCATTAAAAAAACAGAGTGGGGAAAATTTTTATGATGGGAAAAGCGGAGGTATTGGGTAGATGGGGGGAATATTTTGAGAAATTTGTTAAATGCGAAAAAAAAAAGGGGAAGCGGAAATTTTCAACCTGGTCAGGAGGTAAAAAAATTTTTTAGGAGGAAGAAGAGAGAATGTAAAGTTTTGGGGGATTTGCGTGACGCTTTAAAACTAAAATTTAAAAGGGGGGTTAAAGCACTGGAACTGACGAAAATCATGACAGAAATTTTTAAAAAAGCAGGGGCGGGGAAAAAGTGTTAGATGGTTTTAAATATTTTTTTTTAATAAAATTAAAAAAAGAGGGGAAGGTACCAAGGGATTGGCAGAGACAGTTAGTTCATTTGTAAAAGGGGAAGGGGGTCAAAGAGATTGAAAAAAATTATGGGGGAATAACTTCACTGGTATCCCTAGGGGGGGTGGGTGTACGGTGGGGTCATTATTGAAAGAATTGGGGGGGTAAGACAAAAAGTGGGAAATTCGGTGAGAAAGAATTTTTTTAGGGGTGGGTGGGGGATGTAAAAAATCAAGTTTTTTTACACTAAAGCAAATGTGTGAACAGTTTTTAAAGAAAAAGAAAAATGGGAATTTTTTAAATTGCATTTAAAAATTTTAAAGAAAAGGTAAATAAACAAAAGGGGAACAGGGGAGCAATGGGCAGATGTTGCAAGTATTTTAAAAAAGGGGGTAAGTTAAAAAAAGCTTTTAAAGAGTTTTCATGGGGGGAATAGTAAGGCTCGGGTTAAGGTGTGTAGGAGAGGGGGGAGAATACTTCCCGGGTTAAAAGAAGGCCCTTAGACAGGGGTGTAATGCCCCCAAAGGTTTTAATATATTTATAGAGGGGGTTAAAAAAGGGAATTTTAAAATGTTGGGTTTTACGGGAGAGCGGGGGGATTAAATTAGGGGGAAATCAAATACAAAATGGAAGTGTTTAAAATTTACTTTTTTTGCGATGAAACGTGCTTTTGGGAAAACCCCTAAAAAAAATTTTTAAAAAGGGTTTAGGGACGATTTTGGGGAGAGTGGTAAAAGGTAAATTTTTGAAAAGAACAAAAAAAGTAAGGGGGGGGACCGGGGAAATAAAAAAAATTTAAAGAAAAAGAAAAACTTGCTCCCCCCCAAAAATTTTGGAGGGGAGGGAGAAAAGGAAGAAGTAATGCTTTGAGATTTTTGGGAGTTGCTTGCAACAGAGGGTTTTTTATAAAGGGGTAAATTTTTAACCCCAAAAAATTTGGAGGGAAGGGAAAAAAAATTTAGCGGTGCATTAATTTCTGTAAAAAAAAAAGGGTTAACTTTTTGGGGCAAGAAGGGAATGAAAAGAAAGCATATTTGGTACCAACACTTTTAAATATGGGTGTAAACTTGGGGAGTAAATGCTGCATGGAGGAGGCGGCGGGAAAGGGCAGTGGAGATACCGGGCAAAAGGGCCCAAGTTTTATGTAAAAATATTAGCAGAAAATTCGGATTTGTGGAAATTAGGAGGAGTGGGGAGTTCTAAAAGTATTACCCAGAGGCTAAAAGGGGGTTTTTTGTTGGAGGGGGTTTTTTCTTTTTAGAGAGAATGGATCAAAGTAAAAATTTTTTGGGGGCGAAAAAAATTTTGGGGAAAAGGGAAAGGAGGAGTAGGGTTGGGTTCCAAGAAAAGAAGGGGAGGGGGGGGGTTTTTAAAGGGGGTTTTTGGGGGCGGGGGGCTCTTTCAGCGTGGTTAGATAGGAGTAAAGGGGAAGGGGGAAAGTTTTTCGGGGGTTTTGCCGAGTTTGTTGGGAGGGTGACAGGGTAATATTTAGTAAAGGGGTTTGGGGAAAAACCCGGGTTTTATTATAGTTTTTACCCGGGACTTTAGTTCGGGAAAGGGGAAGTACAATCCCTTTCACTTTAAAAAAGGGGGTCTGGATTTTTAACTTTTTGGGAGTGACTTCAAAACCCTGCCAAGTTTTTTCTTAAAAAAGCCTTTCCCACGTGGCCGAGTTTTTGTGGCAGTTGGTCCCGCTAGCTGACCTGGGTCCTGGCTGTCTTGGTGGGAAATTAAACCGAACGCATTTTTGACCCCTCCGTAATTCCACCCGCCTGGATAGCCCCCTCTTCCGAAGACCACCGACGAGCCCCATTTTTCCCACCCAATGGCCCAGTGGGGTCCCGAAAACCGCTGACCTTATGGAAATGAGGGGGGGGAAACCCCCCGGGGAAAAAAAGGGAAAAAATTTCCCGGGATACAAGAACCGGAAAGGGCATGAATACAAGCATTAAGGCTGATTTGGGTTAAGTGAGGATGGAAGACATCTGGGGGTAGATGGATCCCTTTTCCCGGGATACATAAAAATGGGGAAAAGGCAAGAAAAACTTTTTTGGGGGAAAAAGTGGGGAAGAGAGTCCATCTGAGGTGATACAAAGGCCCCTGGAGAAAACGGGCCCGGGGGAAAGGCACCGCCGACCTAGGGAAGTGGGGAAGGGGAAACATCGGGGGGCGGAAAGGATGAATTTCCCCGAACACATGAAAACCCGGGGAAGGCAGAGGCCGGAAAAAGAGAAGAAACACAGGGTGAGGCTGACCTTACAAGTGAAGGGAAAGGGGGGACACTCTGGGGCGCCCCGGAATATTCCTTGGGCACATGAAAACCCGGGGGAAAAAAAGGGGAGGGGGGGGGGGGGGGAGGTTTAAACCTTTAAAACATGGCAAGGTCTGTATTTCCCGGGTAAATCCGAGGCGACAGTGGTCGCAAATAATAAATTTTTTTATCCTAAGGGAATTTTTTCATTAAAAAAAATTTTATTTTTTAAAATATTTTATCATTAAAAAAAAATTTTTTTATTCTTTTTTAAAAATTTTTTTTAATTTTTTACTTATAATTCATGATTTGCTTTAAATTTTTTAAAAAAAACACCCCCTGTTATTCCCACCAGCCCCCCCGAAAAGTGGCCCCGGGGTTTTTATCCCACACCCCCCCTCCCTGAAGTGGGCCCCGGTTTTGGGGTTTTTTCCCAATCCACCTTCCCCAAAAGTGGCCCCCGGTGGTTTTTATTCCCACTCCACCCCCCCTGAAGTCCACGGGGGGGTTATTCCCACTCCCCGCCTCCCTGAAGTGGCCCCCGGGGGTGTTTTTCCCACTTTCCCGCCCCCCCTGAAGTGGGCCCCGGTTTGGGGTTAAATTTCCCCCCCCACCCCCGACAGTAAACCCCCGGTGGTGTTATTTCCCCACTCCAACCTCCCTGACAGTAGCCCCCGGGGTGTTTAAATTCCCACTCCAGCCACCCTGACAGTAGCCCCGGTGGTGTTTTTCCCAATCCCGCCCCCCTTTACAGTAAAACCACCGGGGGGGTTAACCCCCTCCAGCCCCCTGACAGTGGGCCCCGGTGGGTTATTCCCACCCAGCCTTCCCCGACAGTAGCCACGGTGGGTTATTCCCACTCCAGCCTTTTCCCGACAGTAGCCACGGTGGTTTATTCCCCCCCACCTCCTTTACAGTAGCCCGGTTTGGGGTTACCCACTCCCCCTTTCCCCGACATCCATTGGGGGTGTTATTCCCCTCCAACCTTCCCCAAAAGTGGGCCCCGGTGGGTTATTCCCCTCCAGCCTCCCTGACATCCCACGGTGGTGTTTTTTCCCAACCCCCCTTTTTGACAGTAGCCACGGGGGGTGTTATTCCCACTCCAAACCTTCGCAGTGGGCCCCGTGGGGTTATTCCCCCTCCAACAACCGACAATAGCCACGGTGGTTTTTATTCAACCCCACCTTTCTGGAATAGCCCCCGGTGGGGTTTTTTTCCCACCCCCTTACTGACAGAGCCAGGGGGGTTTTTTTCCCCCTCCAACCTCCGACGGACCAGGTGGTTTTATTCCCCCCCCCCTTACGAAGAGCCAAGGTTTGGTTTTTTCCACTCCAGCCTTCCCGAAAAGCCCCCCGGTGGGGGTTTTTTTCCCAATCCAACCCTTTTTTTTGACAAGTAAACCCACCGGTTTTGGGTTTTTTTTCCCCCTTCCCGCCTTTAAGACACAGGGACGGTGGTTTTAAATTTCCCCCTCCCCCCCTTACTGGCACGCCACGGTGGGTTTTAATTTCCCCCTTCCCCGCCTTACTGACAGCACCCGGTGGTTTTAAATTCCCCTCCAGCCTTAAAAGACAGACCAAAGGTGGTTTTTTTTCCCCCCAGCCTTATGGGCAGAGCCCCGGTGGTTTTATTCCCACTCCCAAACCTTACGACAGCACCCGGTTTGGTTTATTCCCCCCAGCCTTACGACACAGCCACGGTTTGGGTTTTTTTTCCCAACCCCCCTTGCTGACAGACCACGGGTTAATTCCCCCTCCACCTTACAAAAGCACCACGGGGGTTTATTCCCACCCAGCCTTCTGGGCAGACCAAAGGTTTTTTTATTCCCCCCTTTCCCGCCTTTTCGACCCGCAGCCCCCGGTGGTTTTATTCCCCCTCCCCCCTTAAAAGACAGCAAACCACGGTGGGTTTTTATCCCAATTCCCGCCTTACGAAAACACCACGGTGGTTTTTAAACCCCCTCCAAAACCCTTTCGACAGCCCACGGGGGGTTTAATCCCACCCACCTTACAGAAAAGCACACGGGTTTATTTTCCCCTTCCCGCCCTTTTTGACAGAGCAAAGGTGGTTTTTTTTCCCCCTCCACCTTCTGACAGCAGCCACGGTGGTTTTTTTTCCCACTCCACTTTTTAGACAGCAGCCACGGGGGGTTTATTCCCCTCCAGCCTTCTGACAGAAACCAAAGGTGGGTTTTTTTCCCCCCCCAGCCTTACGAAAAGCGCCCCACGTTTGGGTTTTTTTCCCCCTCCAGCCTTACGACAAACAGCCCCCGGGGGTTTTATTTCCCCCTTACAGCCCCTTTCAGAAAAGCAGTACGGGGGTTTTTTTTCCCATCCAGCCTTACTGCAGCAGCCACGGGGGGTTTTATTTCCCCACCCCCAAAGGGCCTTACTGACAGCAGCCACGGTGGTTTTTTTTCCCCCCAGCCCTTAAATGACAGAACCAAAGGTGGGGTTTTTTTCCCCTTTAAACCTTTTTTCAAACAGAGCAAAGGGGGTTTTTTTCCCCCTCCAGCCTTACGACACACCAGGTGGTTTTTTAATTTCCCCCTCCACCTTACGACAAACCACGGGGTTTTTATTCCACTCCAGCCTTCTGAAGGGAGCCACGGTTTGGGTTTTTTTCCCACTCCAGCCTTTCTGACAGGCCAAAAGGTGGTTTTATTTCCCCTTTCCAAAACCTTCTGACAGAGCCAAAGGGGTTTTTTTCCACCCCCCAGCCTTCTGACACAGCCACGGTGGTTTTTTAAATTCCCCCCCCAGCCCACAGACAGCAGCCACGGGGTTTTATTTTCCCCCTCCACCTTCTGGACAGCACCACGGGGTTTTATTTCCCCCTCCAGCCTACGACGCAACCACGTTTTTTTAATTCCCCTCCAGCCATCTGACAGAGCCAAAGGTGGTTTTTTTCCCATTTCCCGCCTTCGACAGCAGCCACGGTGGTTTTTACCCACCCCCCCTTACGACAGACCAAAGGTGGTTTTAAAAACCCCCTTCCCGCCCCTTTCGACAGCAGCCACGGGGGTTTTTTATTTCCCCCCTCCAGCCTTACGACAGGTGCCAAAGGGGGTTTTAATTCCCCCCCACCCCACTGACACAACACCCGTGGTTTTTAAAACCCCCCAGCCTTACGACGAGCAACCGGGGGTTTTTTTTCCCACTCCAGCCTCGACAGCAGCCACGGGGGGTTTTATTCCCCTCCACCTTACCCCCCAAAAGCCAAAGGGTTTTTTTTTCCCTCTCCCGCCTTCGACAGCAAACCACGGGGGGGTTTTATTCCCATTCCCGCCTTACAGCAGCAGCCACGGTGGGTTTTTTTCCCCCCTCCACCCCTTTCGACAGCAGCCACGGTTTGGGTTTTAAAAACCCCTTTAAAAGCCTTACAGACAGCGCTACGGTGGTTTTATTCCCACTCCACCTTACTGACAGCAGCCCGGGGTTTTTATTCCCCTTCCCGCCTTTCAAAAAGCAAGCCACGGTGGTTTTATTCCCCTCCCGCCTTAAAAGACAAAAACAAAGGGGGTTTTTTTTTCCCCTCCAGCCCCCCTACAGACCAAAAGGGGTTTATTCCCCCTCCAGCCCTTCCCGAAAAACAGCCCCGGTGGTTTTTTTCCCCCTTCCCCCTTAAAAAATTAAAACCACACTGGGTTTTTAATTAAAACCCCCCTTTTAAACCATTGGTTTTTAATTCCCCTCCACCCGAAAAATTGCCCGGTTTATTAAACCCACCCACCTCTACCCCAAAGGGGGTTTTTTTTTCCCCCCCCCGCCCTTCTTTTACTGCCGCCCGGTTTTTTTTTATACTTCCGTTTTTCTGAAGGGAGTACGCGGTTTTTTAAACACTCCCGTTAATTTACCAGACCAAAGGGGGTTTTTTTTTTCCCCCCCAAGGGGTTTTTAAGGGATCAGGCCCTGGGTTTTAATCCAGTTTTTGCGACAGAAAGCCCCGGTGGGAAAATTCCCAACTCCAAGGGTTTAACTTGGGGGCGGGCAAACGGGTTTTTAAAATTTTCCCCCTTTTAGCCTTTTTGGGGAAAGCCAGGGTTTTTATTTTTTAAATATTTATAAAGCCAGGTTTTTGGGTTTTTTCCCCCCCCAAAATAACTGACCCGCCCAAGGTGGGTTTTTTTCCCCCCAAAACCCTTACTGAAAAATTAAAAGGTTTTTGGGGGTTTTTTTTCACTCCCCCTTACCTTCGCAAGGGCCAAACGGGTTTGGGGGTTTTAAATTCCCCCCATTAAATTTTGGCAGCAACCCAAGGTTTTTATTCCCCTCCGGTTACTTTTCCGTTATACGGTGGAAATTTCCCATCCGGTTGTGGGGGGAAGAACCCTTTGGTGGTTTTTTGGGAAAAAGTTAAAACAGTTTTCAAGGATTTTTTTTAAACCCACCCACCCCTTTCCCGGGGGAAATGTTTTTAAATTCCCCCTCCCAGCCTAATGAACAAAGGGGGGAAAAAATTTTTTTTTTTATTCCCCTCAAAAACCTTGCTTTCAGCAGGGCCAAGGAAAAAGGTTTTTAAAACCCACTTTTGGGGGTTAATGAATTGGAGAAACGTTTTGGGTTTTTTTCCCCCCCAAATTTAAAACGAAGAGTTTTTTGGGGGTTTTTTCCCCAAACAAAAATCAAGGGAAAATAAAAAAATGTTGGGTTTAAAATTTTTATCCTTGGCCCTTATTTAAGGCTACCCCGGTTTGGTTTTTGGAATTTCTGCCCTTTGAAGCTTTAGGGGTTTTTAAAATTTTCCCCCTCCAAACCTTAAAAGGAAGAAAAGGTGGGGTTTTTTAAAATTCCCCTTAAGGTTTCCCCGGGCGCACTACGGGGTTTTTTCCCAAAACCCTTCTGAAAGAAGGTTTTTTTAAAACCTGCCCACCAAATTAAAAATGAAAACCCGGTTGGTTCTATAAAATTTTCCCCTCCGCCAAGAAAAAACCCCATTTTTTATAGCCCTTTTGGGAAAAGCAGCCCCGGTGGTTTTTTCCCCCCGCCTAGGTTTAAGCGAAACGTTGGGATTCCCCCCCGCCTTTTAACTACTGAAGTCCCAAATTTGGGGGTTTTAAAATTTCCCGGGCTTTCCGCCTTTCCCCCCATAAGGGGAAAAGGGGGTTTTTTCCCCCTTTACCCTTGGGGGGAAGGCCAACCCCGGGTTTTATTTAAGGCCATGAAAGAAGGTTTTTTTTTTTTCCCAATTTCCGTTCCGGGAAAGCAGGGAACGGGGTTTTTTTTTCCCCCCGGGTTTTCTGGGGCAGAAAAAAGGTTTTTGGTTTTAAATTTTTCCCCCTTACCTATTAACGCCCCGGGTTTTTATTTTTCCAACTCCACCCTTTTGAACACGCCCGGGTTTGTTTTATTTTTCCCCCCCCCCCTTATGGCCCCAGTTGGGTTTTATTTCCGGCCCCTTTGGGGAAAAATTTTTAAATTGGGTTTTTAAAACCGACACCTTAATGGGGATGTGCGGGGTGGTTTTTCCCTAATTAAAATGTTTTAAAGGGCAACTTTCCCAAACAAGAAAAGGTCTGTTCAAAAAGTTAACTTAAAAAAAAGGGCACCAAACAAATCCTTTCCCCTTTCCCTTGAAAAATTTTTGCCGCAAAGCCGGGCCACCGAAATTCGTTTAAAATCACAAAAACCCCAAACCAAAAACCAAAACACTTCCCCAAAATTCACTCCAAACCCCGAAAAACCAAAACCCCAAAAAGGTGTTGAAATAGCCCTTCCAAGTAAAATCAAAATCTGCGATTAATTCCCTTGGGGAAAATTTTAAAATGAAAATAATTTTTTAAAAAATTCCCCTTCCCGTCATTCCCCAGAAACGAAACCCCATCTTTCCTTTAAACCAACCCCGGAAAAAAACCAAAAAAAGCCACAAATTTCATAGAAAAAACCCAAAACTCCATTCCAAAAAGGTTTCCAACATCTTTGCCAAAACATCATTCCAAGTATCTACCTCCACAACCACGACCATCAAGGACATCACCAGTAGTAGACAGGACAAGCCTCCATCCTCTGCAGGGTATACATAATCCCTTTTTAATAACTGCAACAAATTATATGTGGGCGAAACATCAAGAGACCTCCAAACACGCATTTCAGAACACCATTATGCAAGCAGGACTGACTATACAAGGAATGCCTGTGTACAACATCGCAATTCACACAACCATTTAATTAACTACAGAAACTCAAGACTTATAGCCACAGAAGACAACACTCAATACAGAAGAATCCTGGAATCATCGCTTATCTCTATAACCAACAATTTCAACCAGAACAATGGCTTCTATAACATAGCTGAACCACTCGCCAAGAAACTTCTTCATCGCTATCCCACATAAGAACACTGCAGAAGGTTTACAACTTGTCCAATACCCCTGCCAAGCTACCCAAGACTCTATAACCCCACCCGGTAGATCATCAGATGCAGCATTCTCCACCTGACCTCAACATTCTGACTATAAATACTCTCGTACCTTCCAACCCCAGGTAGATCCGTGTGTGACTTGAAAAAGCCCACTGTGTGGGTGAAACGTTGTCAATAAAGGATCACATTATACTGCATTTGTGTTTATATTTCCACTCCAGCCTTACTGACAGTAGCAACGGTGGTTTTATTCCCACTCCAGCCTTGCTGACAGCAGCCACGGTGGTTTTATTCCCACTCCAGCCTTACTGACAGTAGCAACGGTGGTTTTATTCCCACTCCAGCCTGACTGACAGCAGCTACGGTGGTTTTATTCCCATTACAGCCTTACAGACAGCAGCTACGGTGGTTTTATCCCCACTCCAGCCTTACTGACAGCAGCTACGGTGGTTTTATTCCCATTACAGCCTTACAGACAGCTGCTACGGTGGTTTTATTCCCACTCCAGTCTTACTGACAGCAGCCACGGTGGTTTTATTCCCATTACAGCCTTACAAACAGCAGCTACGGTGGTTTTATTCCCAGTCCAGCCTTACTGACAGCAGCTACGGTGGTTTTTTTCCCACTCCAGCCTTTCTGACAGCAGCCACGGAGGTGTTATTCCAACTCTAGACTTACTGACAACAGCCTCTCTGCTAGGAGTCATTTGTGTTCATTCACCGGAGTTAACATTAATGAAAATTCGATCAGCAATAGTGTTTATATTGATTATTAACTTACAACATATAACATTGTTTCAATCCCTGCGCGATTCCAGCAAGGTATCCCCGTAATGCATAAACTCAGCCACCTCTACCTTACTGTTCTTTTGCTTTCCTGTACTGTTCTTCTATGTTACTGTACCGTTCTTCTGTGCAATTGTACCTTACTGATCTTCTGTTTTACTGTATTGTGCATGTCTTCTGTATTACTGTACTTTGCTGGTCTTCTGTGTTACTGTAGTGCTCTTTTGTGTTACTGTACTGTTCTTCTGTGTTATTGTACTGTATTGTTCTTCTGCTACTGTACTGTATTGGTCTTGTGTGTTACTGTACTGTTCTTCTGTGTTACTTTACTGTTGTTCTGTGTTACTGTACTGTACTGACCTGTGTTACTGTACTGCATTGTTCTTCTGTGTTTCTGTAGTGTTCTTTTGTGTTACTGTACTGTTCTTCTGTGTTATTGTACTGTATTGTTCTTCTGCTACAATACTGCACTGTTCTTCTGTGTTACTGTAGTGTTCTTCTGTGAAACTGTACTGTGCTGGCCCTGTGTTACTGTAGTGTTCTTCTGTGTTACTGTACTGTACTGGTCTTCTCTATTACTGTACTGGTCTTCTGTGGTACTGTACTTTGCTGTTCATCTGTCTTACTGTACTGTTCTTTAGTGTTACTGTACCGTTCTTCTGTGTTATTCTACTTGTCTTTTGTGTTACTGTACTCTTCTTCTATGTTACTTTACTGTTCTTCTGTGTTACTTCACTGTTCTTCTGTGTTACTGTACTGTTCTTCTGTGTTACTATACTGTTCTTGTATGTTACTGTACTGTACTGTTCTTCTGTGTTACTGTACTGTTCTTCTGTGTTACTGTTTTGTACTGATCTTCTGTGTTACTCTACTGTGCTGGTCTTCTGTTACAGTGCTATGCTGTTCTTTTGTGTGTTACTTTACTGTCCTGATATTCTGTGTTACTGTACTGTACTGTACTGGTCTTCTGTGTTGCTGTACTGTACTGGTGTTCTGTGCTCCCGTACTGTGCTGTTCTTCTGTGTTACTTTACTGTCTTCTGTGTTACTGCACTGTACTGTTCTTCTGTGTTACTTTACTGTTCTTCTGTGTTACTTTACTCTTCTTCTGTGTTACTGTACTGTTCTTCTGTGTTACTTTACTGTCTTCTGTGTTACTGTACTGTTTTTCTGTGTTACTTTACTGTTCTTCTGTGTTACTGTACTGTTTTTCTGTGTTACTTTACTGTTCTTCTGTGTTACTGTACTGTTCTTCTGTGTTACTTTACTGTTCTTCTGTGTTACTGTACTGTTCTTCTGTGTTACTTTACTGTCTTCTGTGTTACTGCACTGTACTGTTCTTCTATGTTACTTTACTGTTCTTCTGTGTTACTTTACTGGTCTTCTGTGTTACTGTATTGTTCTTCTGTGTTAATTTACTGTCTTCTGTGTTACTGCACTGTACTGTTCTTCTGTGTTACTGTACTGTTCTTCTGTGTTACTTTACTGTTCTTCTGTGTTACTCTAATGTTCTTGCGTGTTGTTGTACTGTATCTGTACTGTTCTTGAGTCTTACTGTACTGTACTTCTGTGTTGTGCTGTATTGTGCTGGTCTTCTCTGTTACTGTACTGTTGTTCTGTGTTACTGTAGTGTACTGTTCTTCTGTGTTACTATAGTGTTCTTCAGTGAAACTGTACTGTCCCGGTTTTCTGTGTTACTGTACTGTGCTGGTCCTGTGTTACTGTACTGTGTTGGTCCTGTGTTACTGTACTGTTCTACTGTGTTACTGTAGTCTTCATCTGAGTTACTATACTTTACTTGTCTTCTCTGTTGCTGTACTGGTCTAATGTGTTACTGTACTGGTCTTTTGTGTTACTGTACTTTGCGGTTTTCTGTGTTACTCTACTTTGCTGGTCGTCTGTGTTACTGTACTGTGCTGGTCTTCTCTGTTAATTTACTGTTCTGTTCTTCCGTGTTACTGTAGTGTTCCTCTGTGTAACTCTACTCTACTGACTTTCTGTGTTACTCTAATGTACTGGTCTTCTGTGTTACTGTACTGTTCTTAGTGTTCTTCTGTTTTACTGTACAGTACTGGTCTTCTCTGTTACTGTACTGTTCTGTTATTCTGTGTTACTGTACTTTATTGGTCTTCTGTGTTTCTGTACCGAACTGGTCTTCTGTGTTCCTATACTGTACTGGTCTTCTCTGTTAATATACTGTTCTTAAGTGTTACTGTACTGTTCTGTGTTATTCTACTGGCCTTTTGTCTTACTGTACTGTTCTTCTGTGTTACTGTACTGTGCTGGTCTTCTGTGTTACTCTACTGTGCTTTTGTGCTACTGAAGAGTTCTTCTGTGTTACTGTACTTTTCTTCTGTGATACTTTACTGTACTGTTCTGTGTTACTGTACTGATCTGTGTTACTGTACTGTGCTGGCCTTTCTGTTACTGTACGGTTCTTCTGTGTCACTGTATTGTACTGGTCTTCCGTTTCACTGTACTGTTCTTCTGTGTTACTGTACTGAACAGGTCTTCTGTGTTACTATACTGGTCTTCTGTGTTGCTGTACTTTGCTGATCTTCTGTGTTACTCTACTGTGCTAGTATTCTGTATTACTGTAATGTACAGGTCTTCTGTGTTACTGTTCTGTGCTGGACTTCTGTATTACTCTTCTGTGCTGGTCGTCTGTGTTACTGCTCTGTGCTGGTCGTCTGTGTTACTGTACTGCTCTTTTCTGTTACTTTACTCTTCTTCTTTGTTACTGTACTGTGCTTTTGTGTTACTTTAGTGGTCTTCTGTGTTACTGTTCTGTTCTTCTGTGTTACTTTATTGTTCTTCTGTGTTACTGTACTGTGCTGGTCTTCTGTGGTACTATACTGTTCTTTAGTGTTTCTGTACTGTTCATTTGTGCTAGTGTATTATACTGGTCTTCTCTATTACTGTACTGTATTGGTCTTCTGTGTTACTGAACAGTTCTTCTGTGTTTCTGTACTGTTGTTTTGTGTTATTCTTCTGTGTTCTGCGCTACGGTGCTATACTGGTCTTTTGTGTTACTGTACTATACTGGTCTTCTGGGTTACTGTACTATACTGGTATTGTGTTACTGTACTGTTCTTCTGTGTTACTTTTCTGTTCTTCTGTGTTACTCTACTGTTCTTCTGTGTTACTGTTCTGTTCTTCTGTGTTACTTTTCTGTTCTTCTGTGTTACTTAACTGTTCTTGTGTGTTGCTGTACTGTACTTGTCTTCTGTGTAACTGGAATGTTCTTGTTTGTTACTGTACTGTTCTTCTGTCTTACTGTATTTGTTCTCTGTGTTACTACCTTCCAACTCTAGTTTGTCCAGTACAGCGTATTTTCTATTGGTCTCCATTTTATTAGCAGTTTTAGCCATTCCTTACATCTTGGAATGAATTGGTCGTTGTATTTGAGGATAGCGAGGTTTATATACCTCGAGTACTGTTTCTCTGCGGACGAAAGAGAACACAGTCATGGAATGACAATGGTCACCCTCAACTGTGTTCGCTCATATAAATCATCCATCATTAAAAAAGGGGATTAGAAAGGCTAAACGTGACTATGAAATTAGAGTTGCTAGTGAATCAAAGACTAATCCAAAGGGGTTCTTTCAAGTGTATAGGACGAAGGTGAAGGAAAAAGTAGGACCTCTGAAAATTGGGAATGGACAGCTGACGGATAACGAACTGGAAATGTGTTCCTTATTTAATGAGTATTTTTTGTCAGTTTTTACACAGGAATGTGTAAATGAGATTCCAGTAATTAACAATTATTTAGTTCCTGATGAATTTAAATTAACTAATATTACTGTCACGAGGGACATGGTTATTAAACAGATAGACAAACTGAAGCAAAATAAGTCCCCGGGACTCGATCAGTTGTTTTCCAGGGTACTTAAGAAATGCAAGATGGAGCTTAGTCAGCCATTAACGAGTGTGTTTAATGCGTCCATCCTTACCGGTGTTGTGCCAGAGTTGTGGAAGATCTCTAATGTGGTTCCTATATTCAAATCAGGGGATAAGTCCGTTCCTTCAAATTACCGTCCAATAAGCCTGACATCTATAGTGGGCAAGTTATTAGAATCAATTATAGCTGACATTATTAGAAGTCACCTTGAAGAGCATAACTTGATAAATGAATCTCAGCATGGATTCAGGAGAGGTCGTTCCCGCCTGACAAACTTGCTGACGTTCTTCAGTAGAGCATTTGAGGCAGTTGACAGTGATAAGGAATATGATATTGTTTATTTGGATTTTAGTAAAGCCTTCGATAGAGTACTTCACAGGAGACTCTTGAAAAAAGTGGCAGCTCATGGTATAGGAGGTAAAGTTCTAGCATGGATAGAGGCATGGCTTACCAATAGAAAGCAGAGAGTTACCATTAATGGAGTGAAATCTGAATGGGGATTAGTCACTAGTGGCGTTCCACAAGGATCAGTTTTAGGCCGTCTCTTGTTCATAATTTACATTAATGACCTTGATGAAGAGATTACGAGTGACATGAGTAAGTTTGCTGATGATACAAAGATAGGCCGTATAATTCACTCTGAGGAGGATAGCAATGAACTCCAGGAGGATTTGGACAAATTAATGTCCTGGTCTGAAAAATGGCAGATGAAGTTCAATGTGGATAAGTGTAAGGTAATGAAAATAACCCTCGAAGCTATAATCTAGGTGAAGTAGAGCTTGATCATACAGAATGTAAAAAGGACTTTGGAGTCACGGTGAGCAGAAATCTAAAGCCAAGACAGCAGTGCCTTGGTGTGCGCAACAAGGCCAACAGATTACTTGGATTTATCTCAAGAAGTATAAGTAACAGAAGCCCAAAAGTTATTTTACAGCTCTATACATTACTAGTGAGGCCTCATTTAGATTATGCTGCTCAGTTTTGGTCCCCTTATTACAGGATGGAAATAGACTCATTAGAGAACATACAGAGATGGACTAAAATGATTTACTGTGTAAGGAACCTCCCGTATGAAGATAGACTTAAAGCCTTAAATCTCCACTCTCTGCAGAGGCGTAGAATGAGGGGAGATATCATTGAAGTGTATAAGTGGATGACGGGCACAAACAAGGGAGATATTAATAAAGTACTGAGGGTGTCGAACCAGGTAAGAACCAGAAATAATGGATTTAAGTTGGATAAATTTAGATTTAGAAAGGGCATAGGTAAGCACTGGTTTTCTAACAGAGTTGTAGATGCGTGGAACAGTCTTCCCAGTGGGGTGATAGAGGCTAGGACCTTGGGTAGCTTTAAGAAGAGACTGGACAAATATATGAGTGGGCGGGGCTGGGTTTGATTGGTGTCATTGGGTACGGGAGTTATTTCTTGGGTAGCTTTAGGAAGAGGTCGTTTTGATAACGACCTGCCCCGCATGGGCCAGTAGGCCTTCTGCAGTGTTCCTCCATTCTTATGTTCTTATGTTCTTATTAATTTACTAGAGGAAACATCTGCACCGATTATATCTGTGATGTGACAAAGAGGCAAAAGTCTCTCCCACCAGAAGGGAACTGAAATAAAAAGTCACTGGAGACACCACTATCAAGGTGACATATAATACCAGTTGAGTTGATTCATCTTATACGTAGAAACAAACAGCTGCCTAAAGTCTTTTACCAGCAGAGTCCTGCCAGCACTCTATTTCCAACAGAAACTTACCAGAGGTATTCTACCAATAGTCGCCTAGTAACAATCCTTGCGTCAAGATTTATACACTTGAATCCTACCAACAGAATCGTAAGAAAAGAATCCTGTCAATAAGTCTTCTATCAGATATTTACCAGACAGGTTACATACAGTGTTATTAACTCTGGTGTAGCAGACAGACTTTATACACATCACAACACAACGATGGTGGGGAAAAAACACATAACAGCAGACAGGAACTTTCACCTGTGAAACAAACTTCTTCATTCAATAGTTCCTTTCTACAGTTGTGTCTTTTTCATTACTTACTGACTTTGTGCTATATATCTCTGCAACATAGTGCACCACAACATTCAGTGTGCAATATATCTCTGCAATATAGTGCACCACAACATTCAGTGTGCAATATATCTCTGCAACATAGTGCACCACAACATTCAGTGTGCAATATATCTCTGCAACATAGTGCACCACAACATTCAGTGTGCAATATATCTCTGCAACATAGTGCACCACAACATTCAGTGTGCAATATATCTCTGCAACATAGTGCACCACAACATTCAGTGTGCAATATATCTCTGCAACATAGTGCACCACAACATTCAGTGTGCAATATATCTCTGCAACATAGTGCACCACAACATTCAGTGTGCAATATATCTCTGCAACATAGTGCACCACAACATTCAATGTGCAATATATCTCTGCAACATAGTGCGCCACAACATTCAGTGTGCAATATATCTCTGCAACATAGTGCACCACAACATTCAGTGTGCAATATATCTCTGCAACATAGTGCACCACAACATTCAGTGTGCAATATATCTCTGCAACATTGTGCACCACAACATTCAGTGTGTAATATATTTTAACATTGAAACATCACAGTACATAACAACAGTATGGGAGACATTAACACAGTCGTACTGGCCAGGTTGTGGCAGCCACCACATTTTTTTAGTCAAGAGATCGAATCATCCAAGTTGACAATTTATTTCCATCCCCGGAAGTTTTTATTTTGTATCTGTGGTGGTGAATGTTTTTTATGTTATTAATGAAGAGATCTGAGAAACCAATAAATGCACTGGGATGCATTTATAGGTTTGGCAAAGATATATTTTTTTTTTCGCCGGTATTCTCCCGGCCCGGGTCTTTTCCAAGTAGTGGTGACCCGGCCTTGGCTCCCTATCTGGGGAGTGTCTCGAAACCTAAGCCTCCCATGGAAGGAGGTACAAGTACCTCCTCATCTTTGGGACCAACTGTCCTCAGGCCTAGCCACAGTCCCCGCCCTCACGGGGCTCGTAGGGAGAAGCTAGGCCTCTGGTCTGCCATCTGCCCCGTCCCAAAGGGGCTCGTGGGGATGGCAGTCTTCAAAAGATATATGAGAGATGTTAGTAGAGTTACAAATGTATTAAATCTTAGATAATGTTTAGGTAGCTATAGTGTTGAATTAGGTTATAATATGCAAGAAAAACGGTAAACATTTACCTAAAAAAACATGGTCTTTGATAATGTTGAGTGAAGTCAACTGTAGTCTTAAAGATGCTTGATGTCACTGTACTTTGCTCAGAAGAAAATATATACAAAGCACGACATCATGTAGACCAGATGTAACAGTAAACACAGGGTAGGAGAGAAGAGCTGCTAGATAAGTACAGGTCAGCTATAGATTTCATTAAGTCTAAGGGAGGGATCCCAATCATATGTAGCATCTTGCCTAGAAGGGGAGTAGGAAATGAATGGTTGTCTAGGGCAATTGGTGTAAATTGCTGGCTAGACAGATACTGCAAGGAACTTGCAATCCCATTCATTGACAACTGGAACAACTTTTATGGCAAACATGATATGTATGCAAGGGATGGGGTACATCTCTCTGGGGCTGGGGTGGTAGCACTTGCAGACTCGATTGAGAAGGCCATTGGTGAAATGCCTATGATTTTAACTGATGGAAGATAGAGGTATGGGTGTGTGTGGGAACAAGCAGGTTGCAAACACTTGGTTGGAAACAGTAAATGTATAAAAAGGCATTCAGCATGAAGTTATAAATAAAGACAATAGATCAGTCAGCAAACAAAGGGGACAGCAGAGGGCAGCAAGGGACTAGCTCCCTTAAGGTTTACTATACTAATAGCAGGAGTGTAAGAAATAAGATAGATGAGCTAAGATTAATTGCAAGTGCAGGAGACATAGATATTATTGCTATAACAGAGACCTGGCTCAATCTGAAAGATAGAGAGATGCCCTCTGAATGTCACATACAAGGCTATAAATTATTCCACACTGACAGGGTCAACAGGAAAGGTGGTGGAGTACGATTATGTCAGAGACAATTTAAATTGTTGTGTTAGACAAGATATTAAATTAGAAGCGTCAGCCACTGAATCTTTTTTTGGTTAAGCTTCTCGGGGCCCAGAAAAAATAATTTTGGGTGTGATTTACAGGGCCCCAAAACTTGATAGGGGGTGCGTAAACCTTCTATGGGCGAAAATTCGTAAGGCTTACAACGAAAAAGTTGTGCTAATGGAGATTTTAAATATAGACAATTACTTGGGGCAATTTGACAGGAAAAAAGAGTAGGTGATTTTTGAAAGATGGTTGTTTTTTTAAACCCAGTTTTTTGTGACAGAGCCACAGGGGAAATAAACCCCCTTGACTTTGGTTTTTGCCCTAGGGAAAACCCCCCCCCTAAAATTAATAATCTTGAGGTTAATGATGAGCTTGGGGGAAAAAGATCACAAAACATCAGTTTTAATATACATGGAATCCCTAAAAGGCAATCAGTTCCGTCCCCGCTTTCGCTTGGCTGATTTTATGGACTGAAAATTTCTTTGGTGGGTAACTGGAATGACCCGAAAAGGGTCAGGTAGGTGGGGAGGTTTTTCATATGATGCTTTCCCGGGCATAGTTTAGCGCTCAGTAAATTTTGTTCCAAATAGGGAAATAGATCAAAAAAAATATCCTAAAAGGATGAACAATAGTTTAAAAAATTTATTGGCAAAGAGAGGCATATATAGGCAAATCAAAAGAGGAGAGGGGAAAATTGAGAATCGATTATTCATTTAAAAGAGAGAAATAAAAAAGGGAATTTAGAAAAGAAAAAAAGAGATTATGGGGTTTAAAGTTGCAAGGAAATCGAAGCAAACCCCAAAGGGTTTCCCTTTCAGGTATACAGAAGTGATTGGGGGACAAGTAGCCCCCCAAATTTTCCCGGGGTCAGCTCACTGACAGTTAAGGAAAATGTTTGGTAGAATTTTTTAAAATAATTCCCTTTTTCTCATTTTTTAACAGGGGGGATACCGCGATTTCCAAAATAAAAATTATGAGAACAGGGTAATAACTTGACTATTTGGGCACAAGTGCATGGCCTTTAGGCAAATGAAAATTAAAACCAAACAAAACCCCCAGGCCCTGAGAATGTATGCAAGGGTTCTAAAGGAAAGTAAAGAGGAGTTACACACCCCTTTGGCTAATCTTTTTAAATATCACACAAAATGGCATGGTGCCAGTAAATGGAAAATGGCAAATGTATACCTATTTTCAAAACAGGTGACAGGTCCTTTGCTTCAAATAAGACCAATAAGCCCAACCCCAAAATGGGAAAAATTTTTTGGGAAACAAAATTGCCCAGGGAGTTCGAGCCACCTTGAAAAACAAATTTTAAACAAAAGAATCTCAGCATGGTTTTACAAAGGGGGTTCCTGCCTACGAATTTATTAAAATTTTTTCACTAAGGTATTTTGGGAGGTAGATCATGGGAATGAAAAAGAATTTTGTAATGGGCTTCAGTAAGGCTTTTTTGACAGGGTCCCACATCAGAGATATTGGGAAAATTAAAAACACATGGGTAGGGGGAAAAATTTTTTTCCCGGAAAGGGGATGGTTACAAATAGGGAGCAGGAAATTGCATTTAAAGGGGAGAAAACGGGGGGAATGTCACGAGCGGTGTTCCACAGGGTCGTGTTGGGCCCCCCTGCTTTCACAAAATTCAAAAACGACATGAGGGGCATAAAAAAGGACATCGGGAATTTGCCGATGACAAAAATGGCCTCGAATTCATTTTGACGAGGGCATTTTCGAGCACTCCAGGAAGATTTGAATAGACTGAAGCAGTGGTCGGGAGAAGTGGCAGATGCAGTTTAAATAAGACAAATGCAAAGTTCTAAATGTTGGACAGGACAATAACCATGCCACATAGAAACTAAATAAGTAATCTTAATATTACGGATTGCGAAAAAGATTTAGGAGTTTCTGTATACATAATCTGAAACCAAGACAACAGTGCATAAGTGTTCGCAATAAAGCTAATAGAATCCTGGCTTCATATCAAGGAAGCATAAATAATAGGAGTCCTCCGGTTGTTACTTCAACTCTATACATCCTTGGTTAGGCCTCATTTAGATTATGCCTGCACAGATTTGGTCACCTTATTACAGAATATTATAGTAAATTCTCTGGGAAAATGTACAAAGGAGGATGCAAAGTTGATCTCCATGTATCAGAAACCTTCCTATTGAGAAGACAAAGGGCCCGAATCTGCACTCTTCAAGAAAGACGTAGAATTAGGGGGATATGATTGAGGTGTATAAATGGAAGAACAGGAATACAAAAGAGGGGATGTAAATAGTGTGCTGAAAATATCTAGCCTTAGACAGCTCGGCAGCACTGGTTTGATAAGTTGGAAAAATTCAGATTCAGGAAGGTATAGAAAGTACTGGTTTGGTAATATAGTTGTTGGACGAGAGAGGAGACAAAACTCCCAAGTACCGTTATAGAGGCCTGAACGTAGTGTAGCTTTAAAAATAGGTTGAAAAAAACATGAGTGGATGTGGGTGGGGTGTGGAGTATAGATAGACACTGATAGCTTGTGCTACCAAGTCGGTTGCCGTGTTCCTCCCTTAAGTCAATGTGACCTGACCTGACAAGGTGGGTGCATTGCACTTAAGCCGGTAGGAGACTTGGACCTTCCATCGCATGGTGGCCAGTAGGCCTTCTGCAGTGATCCTTCGTTCTTATGTTCTTATGTATTCTTATATATATATGTTTAAATTTATATATAAATAATATATATAATATATAAAATAGTAAATATAAATATTTATATATTATATAGTATATATATTATAAAATATAATAAGGCATACACGGTACATGTTGTTTACGTGTGTATCACCGATTTATAAGGCCGAAAATCTCATTCAGCTCCTCAGAGCTGGGACGTGTGCCCAAGAATAAGCCAGGCATTACACCCTTACACAACACATCCATACTTTTTAATTTGCGTTCATGTATGTATATATGTAGCATTTGCCATTGATTCCATCTGCGATCTTTTAAAACTCATTTACGAAACACGAGAAACAGAGATTATCTAGCATTTTTTTAGTTTTCATGTAGGGAGATTTAGAGATTCGCATTGTGACATACATCAACACACCAGTAACCTGTACACTTAATACAGCAATATGTGACATACACTCATACACATATGTGACACTCATACACAATAAGTGACACCCATACACAATATGTGACACTCAAATATACGCAATAGTGACACCTCATACACAATAATGTGACACTCATACACAATATGATACACTCATCACAATATGTGACACTCTACACAATATGTGACGCTCCTCTACACAATATGTAACCTCATACACAATATGAAACACACATACACAATATGTACACTCATACACAATAGTGACCTCATACACAATATGTAAACACTCCATACACAATATGTAGACACTCGATACACAATATGTGACACACATACACAATACTTACAGCAATTCTCTACTCAGTCTTCGCAAAATAACATGACGACACGACAGCCGAATTCATTAACACAGTAATAAGTACACATACATTCATTAACAACAGACAGTCACATGAACACATACACCGCAACACAATAACATTACACATGACATTTCACACTAACATGTAAGCATTACTTTCATTTCATACACAAAGAACATGTACACATGACCACAGTCCTTCCACAGTGTCACAAACGTGTCCCGTCTTATTTATTTACATGTTTCAATTCAATTCAGTTCAAAGTTTATTCTCCTCTATAAGGATTACAATGCTTATTTTTCAGAAATTTGGTATTGTTTGGTTTACATGTAGTAAAATGAAAATTACAGAGTGTACCACTAGAAACGCTTATGCATGGCTAGGCATTTCGGGCACTACTTAGTTTTTATATCTTAATGTAAAATATTACAAATTATGAGGAACGTTGGTAATATGGCTAAGTGACTAAATACTAGTTTGTGAGTTTATAAGCAATGTGAATGCTATTTGTTTTGTGCACAGTATATAGTTTTCAGTAATGGAGTATCACAGTGATTCCTTATTTTAAGACTGAGATAATATTTCTGTTAATGGTCAAATGATGTGAGCGAGTGTAAGTGTGAACCACCATGTGGTATTCGTGTAGTTAGTTGATGGGGTGTCACAGGGAGATAAATGTTTTCTAATGGTAGTTTTGAAGGTGAATGAATGTGTCTGCAGTTCTAGAGTTTCTCAGGTAGGGTATTTCCAGATTTTAGGGCCTTTACATACATTGAATTTTTTTGTAAAAGGTTTTAGTCGACACGGGGAATGTCGTAGATGATGTTTGTGTCCTGGTGTTATGCTGTGGGTTCTGTCCACAACTATCAGAAAGCGATTTTAGGTCAAGGTTGGAATTAGAGTTTCACAAGAGAATGTCGCCAAAATACACCGTAAACAGCGTGATAAAATGTATGTGCAAGATATTATACATGTGGTATTTGTTGCTTTGTTAGCTTTCCATTGTCATATGAAAAGACCAATAAAAAAATAATACAGTTATGATGGAGATTTGGAAAGTTCCCTCAACCACTTGGACATTCATCTATATAAAATAAAACACTCACAAATACTTTTTAACAGCAAAATAAGCAAATAAATACTCGTAACTAATATAAAGTCAAATTGTAACATAAAAGGAATTCCAAAATTTATACATACTAGCCTCTCCCCCTTTCGGTGGCCGAACGTGTGGCTGAGCTTCGTCTCGTCCAGCTGACCTACTGTTCCAAGCCGACTTGGTGGGTGTAATTATTGGACGCAGTTTCTTCTTTGTGTTTCCCTCCAGTAATTCCACACACCTGACAGTCCTCTACCGTAGACCACAAAACAAGACCAAGTTTCCACCCAGCAAAGTCACTGGGGGTGGCAAAAACCGCTGACTCTGGGGAAGTGGGGAAGGAGACCACGCTTAGGTGACATGAGTGACTCCTGGAGACACTGATCCGGAAGGCACAGCCGACCTTATGTAAGTGGGTAAGGGGAGACAACCGGGAGCGAACGGATGGATCCCCCCCCTGGATACATTAACTTGGGGAGGTTTTAGAGATGAGCTGGACCTTGTGAAAGTGGGGAAGGGGAACATCTGGCGTTTAGAAACGGATGATTCCTTGTACAAGTAACCTGGGGAATGCAAGAAAACCGCTGAATTAGGGAGTGGGGAAAGGGAGTCCACCGAATGTGACATGGGTATCCTGGAGACACTGATCCTGGGAATGCACCGTGCTGACACTTAGGTAAGGAGGGAAGGGAGTCGAACGGATGGATTCATGGACACATAAACTTGGGGAAGGTTGTTGTTGATGCTGACCTTGTAAGTGGGGAAGGGAGACGAATCCGGGAGCGAAAGGAATGGGATTCTTGGATAGCATAAACTTGGTGAAGGTTGATGTTGAAGGCTGACCTTGGGTAAGTGGGTAAGGGAGCGAACGTATGGTTCCCACCTTGATACATAAACTTGGGAAGTTGTTGTTGAGGCTGACCTTGGTAATGGGGAAGGATACAACCGGGAGCGAAAGGGTGGATTCTTGATACATAAACTTGGGGAAGGTTGATGTTGAGGCTGACCTTCGGGACGTGAGGAAGGAGAGACATCCGGAAGCGAACGGATGGATTCCTGGAAACATGAACCTGGGGAAGGCATGAATATCACTTGTTGAGGCTTGACCTTAGGGTAAGTGGGGAAGGGGAGACAACTGGGAGCGAACGGATGGATTCTTGGATACATAAACTTGGGAAGAGTTTGAAATTGTTGAGGCCTGACCTTCGGGACGTGAGGAAGGGGAGACACATCCGGAAGCGAACGGATGGAATCCTGGTAAACAAGAACCTGGGGAAAGCAAGGATAACAGGTTGGGATGCTGAACCTTGGGGAAGTATAAGGGAAAACATCCGAGGCGACGGAAGGATTCCTGGATACACGAACCTGGGGGAAGGCTGAGGCTTGAATGCAGAGAGAGAGAGAAGAGGCCCGAGGCTGACCTTAAGTGGAAGTGAAGGAAGGGGAGACATCCGGGTCCCACGGATGGGATTCCATGACACAATGAACCTGGGAAGCGAGGGGGGGGGTGGACCTTAAAGACGGAAACCACTTGCCATCCACGTGGGCAAGGTCCTGGTAAACTCGGGATAACTCAGAGGCTGATAGTGGTCGCAAATAAATAATTGTTATTATAATTGTTACTACATCAACAGTAGTCCATGGTGATGTTATACCCACTCCATGCCAACCCTGACAGTATCACTGTGGTGTTATTCCACTCCAGCCACCCTTACAGTATCCATGGTGGTGGTTATTCCCCACTTTCAACCACCCTGACAGTATCACGGTGGGGTTATTCCCATTCCAGCCACCCTGACAGTAAGTCAACGGAGGTGTTATTCCCACTCCAGCCACCCTTACAGTAGCACGAGTTTTTTCCCACGCCAGCCACCTGACAGTAGCCCGTGGTGTTATTCCCACTCCATGCCACCCGACAGTAGCCACGGTGTGTTATTCAAATCCAGTACCACCCTGAACAGTAGTCACGGGTTGGTGTTATACCCACTCCAGACCCACCACCCTGACAGTAGTCCACGGTGGAGTTTATCCCACTCCAGCCACCCTGACAGTAGTCACGGTGGTGGTTATTCTCCCCACTCCAGGCCACCCTGACAGAAGTCACGGTGTGTTATACCCACCCAGCCACCCTGACAGTCGTCACGGTGGGTGTTATTCCACTCCCAGCCACCCGACAGTATCACGGTGGTGTTATCCCACTCAGCCACCCTGAACAGTAGGTCACGGTGGTGTTTATCCCACTCCAGCCAGCCCCTGACAGTTAGTCATGGTGGTGTTATTCCCCACTCCAGCCACCCTGACATAGTCCGGTGGTGTTTATTCCCACTCCAGCCACCCAGACAGTAGTTCACGGTGGGAGTTATACCCACTCCAAGCCACCCTGACAAGTAGTCACGGTGGTGTTATTCCCACTCCAGCCACCACTGAATGTGAAAACAAGGAATAGGTGAACAGTCTTTGATAGTGATAATGTAAGTAAAAAAAGCGAATACCAAAACTAATGAACCTGTATGACAGGCACAGTGCCTACCTACTGAGGCTCGCAAAACTCTCAGACAATGGTTGAAGATTAATCTTATTCTTCAAGATAGATGACCAAGGAGGTGAGATCACTGACGTATCACGCTACCACCGCCCCACTCAAAACACATCGCCTTCCCCCAACTCTAAACCACAACCGACCCACATATACAACAAACAGAAATCCTAAAGTCCTAAAGTCAGAATGGCTAGTAGGAATGTATGTGGTTCAAGTGGGGATAATCTAGGAGTATTGATTGATTGTAGAATATGTGGTAAAAAAGAAAACAAGTATCGTGTACAAAGCTAAATACAGCTACAAGCAATCAACTTAAATGGGAAAGATGTTTCGGACTTGCGTAGAGATATAGGAAAGCTGGACAGGTATGAAGGGTGTGTAGCCAATATATGACAGAAATTGCTGGAAGGCGAAGTGTTGTCTTGTGAAGCAGAATGCAGGTGCTTTAATCCTGAGATGTGATTAAGACACATGTGTAACATCTGGGTATCTTTATTGTAGACGTTTCGCCATCCAGTGGCTTTATCAATACAAATTCCAGAACATAACTTGAAGACAGTAGAACTATGTACAGGAAAATGAGGTATCAGTCCCTCAACCTAGATAGGTGCGAAAGAGCCCGTTGTCGTTGATATTCCTGAAAGCAGAAGCAAGGCCCCTGACCTTATTTCTAACGACAGGCTGGAAATGTGAGGCGGGTAGCAGAACGAGGGCATAGTCCACCTGGTGAGGCGGAATCCCCCGTGAAGTAGGTCCTACCCTTAAGAGAGGGTAAGTTGTAGTAGTAGTTTGTCGTAGTCGTGAAGGTTAATGTAGCATGTAATGTACATAACCTTCACGACTATACCTCATGAGGAACTGATTACCTCATTTCTGTACATAGTTTCTAACCTATCTTCAGTTATGTCCGGAATTGTATGATAAAGCCACTGAGGAGAAACGTCTACAATAAAGATACCCAGATGTTACACATTAAGTCCTAATTTCAGCTTGCCGGGTATTGTAACCATTCTTTGTACAATCCTGAGATGTGCAGGCCTGAATGAGGCACCAAGCCGCCTATATCCATGCATGTGCTCATAATAATCTGCCCACCAGAGCGTAGCAGATATAAATCTTTGTGCCTAAGTGCAAACTGGGAACCCAAACCCTTTTTGTCCTAAGAATCCATGACCTTTATTTATTTATTATTTTATTTAAAAAATTTGAGCACACATACAGAGGTACAAAAAATAACAGATAAGAGCGCATGCCAAAGCACTATACTATCATAGCATTATCGGGCTGGCTTAGAAAATTAACTTAAGATTAACTAAGCAATGATGAAATTCAATGATTAAACCTTTAATGTAAACAGATTACTATAAAGCACAGTGAGTATTACAAAGACAGGTCATATGGTTGTATGCATTGTTTACATTACAGTAGAATTGGAGTATTCTGTAGTTAGTGTATTTAAAAAAAAAAAAGTTTAGATGGGTATTAGGTTTAAAAACATTTATGTGATATAATGTGAGAAACATTTAAGATATACAATTTATAAGGTTCAGTTATTCAGTATTTATTTGGGGGTGGGGGGGGGGGGGGGGGTGGTAAGTGATATTTGAGAATAGACTTGAATTTATAAACAGGTAAGTTTTTCTTTTATATTTTACAGGTAATGAATTCCAGTAGTTTAGGGCCTTTATATGTGCATTGAGTTTTTGCATATTGTGAGATGGACACGAGGAACATCAAAGAGTGATCCTGTGCCTTGTGTTATGTTCATGTGTTTTCTTGTTGAGGTTGGCAAGGAGAATGTTTGAGGGGGAGGGTTATTATCAGAGTTAAGTGTTTCTATGTATGTCATAGTGCAGTAATAAGTATGGATGTTTATTGTATGGTGAGTAGGTTTATTGTATTGAATATTGGTGGAGTGTGCTGCCTATAGTTGAGAATTTGTTATTCATCTAAACTGCAGCCTTTTGTTGGTCTAATTAGTGGACCGAGAGGTTACTTGTTGTTGAGCCCCAAGCACAAATTGCATATGTAGATATGGGTCAAAAAGAGAGTGATATAGGGCCAGGAGGGCTGACTGTGAACAAGTACCGATCTTCGATAGTATGCCTACAGTGTTGGAAATTTTTCTTAGAAATTTTGTTGTATATGTGTATGAAATGTTGAGTCAATTATCAGGTGATTCCTAAGAATTTACCCTCCTGTTAGGGCTTTGTGATAGGTGGATCCGTTTATCATTATGTAAAGAGGGACATCTGTAAGCTCTGTTACCAAACTGAGAAGTAGGTTGTGACAAAGATATAGTGTAAGTATTTTAGTCCTCATCCAGTAGATAAAATTTCTGTAAATTCGGTAATTTACAGTATTGTCTAGCGTGACTGGGCTCGGGTGGAGTAGAAGACGTATGTAGTGTCATCCAAATAGTGTGGGTTTTGATTAATTTGCGAAGCATTTGAAGGTCATTTATGTATAGGAGAAGAGAAGAGGGCCAAGGACACTTCCCCCTGTGGGACACCAACTGTAATTGTTGTGCATGAAGAGTTTGCCCCATTTGCATACACATATTGCTTCTGTTGCTGAGTAAGACTTGAGGTAGTTTGAGGGAGTGCCCTCTAAAATACCATAGTGGACATTTTAACGTGGAGCAAGTCATGGTCAACTTGTATCAAAAAGCTTTACGCAAGTCAATGAAGATCCCAGTGGGGACTTCTTTTTCTCTATTGCAGTGTATATATGTTTCTAGCATGTGTATAAATAGCATTCATTAGTATTTTATTTGGCCTGAATCCAAATTGGCAGGGGATGAGTATGTTTTGGGAGATAAGGTAGGAGTAATTTCGTTTTATGTAATTAATTTATCGAAGATTTTGAGAGAGGGTGTAAGTTGGATATTTGTCCTAATATTATTCCAACTATCTGTTTGGTCTCCTCCTTTGTGGATCGGGGTGACCCTTGCTATTTTGAGTACTGAGGGAAGGTGGAGGATTCAATGGATTTGATTAAAGAGTGTTGCAATGATTGGTGATAGCACTTGAGACACTTTTTATAAAAGGGTGAGTAAGGTATTTAAAACTCCTGCCTGTTTATTTTAGTGAGTGTTGATAATAAGGGAGACTTCGTATGGGTTAGTCGGAGCTTAGGAACAGTGTGTTTCGGGAAGTGTTGCCGGTGAGGTATCGATTTGGTGGGGGTATCTAGCTTGGAATTTTATTGCAAGGTTTGTCCTATAGTTGAGAAGAAGCCATTGAGTCTATTGCTGTTTACTGTTGTGGGAGTTGTGGTTCATCTGATTTTGCATTATTTAATTTTCGCTAATTTCGAGATATCTTTTTTGTTCCTCAGAATTTTCTGATAGGGTTTTCCAGGTCATTTTTATATCACCGCGTAAGTTGATAATCTGTTTCTCATATCCAATTTTTTGCCCTTCTTATCAGGCTGGTTAGGATTTACAGTAACGTTTTTGTTTGGTCCTCTGGTTATGTGACCCATTCTGTACTGTTTTTCATATTGGTGTTTTGTATTTATGGATTTGAGAATGCTGGGTGTTACCAGGGACTGTTCAGTCTCTTTAGCTGTCATCTGTTTAGTTTTTTTAGGGCAGTGCTTGTTATAGAGGTATTGGGTCTTTTTTAGAAAATTATTAATACATTCGTCATATCTGTATAGATTTCTAGCTCAGTGTGCCAGTCAATGTTTGCTACTGCTGTTGTGAAGTTATTAATGGCTGCCTCATTGTGAAGTCTGAAGGTGACTTTAGTAGTGTCTTGGGGTAATTTACCAAGAGTTGTTATGAGGAAAGTAGGGTAGTGGTCTGTGGTATTATCTGTAATTATGCCTGATTTTAAAGGGGATATGGTGTTGGTCCAGATGTGGTCAAGTAGGGAAACACTAGTCTCTGTAACTCTTGTAGGTTTTGTTACTGTTGGTAGCAAACATACAGTTACTCATTGTGTTTTGTGAATTCAGTAACGTGTGGGTCCTGGTCTTGCAGGAGATTTATATTGAAGTCACCTGAGAGTAGTAAGTGATCTTTGTTCATGCGTGCATCAGTTATCATACTTCCTAGTTTTGACTAAATTGGCTAATGTTTGACTGTGGAACTCTGTAGATGTTTATCAATGTGAGAGGTTTTTGTAGGTATTTGGATTTGAATTTGGCTATTATATATTCCCCATGTTCATCCCTTGTGCAAGTATTAGTGATACATTCTAGTTGGTCTGAGTAGTATATGGCTGTGCCACCCCCTTGTTGGTCTGGCCTACAGTTGTGTATGGCTGTGTAACCAGGAATGGCATAGGACATCTGTACTATCAGGCTTTAGCCAGGTTTCAGTTAGTGTAATGATGGACATATTGGCATGTAAGGAATTTAGTAATGCTATGAGGTCATCGTAATGCTTGCTTAAAGATCTGATATTGTAGTTAAAGATAGTTATGTTGTTGTTGGCACTGAGAAGTGCCTTTGATTGTTCTGCAGTGTAGTAATTACAGTAACTGTTTGATTCATTTAAGTCATTAAATAAGAGGTTGGTATCAGGATCAATGCTTGTAATCATAAGATTTGTAGTGAATCTATAGTTAGAATTAAGTATAAAACAAAGTAAATAGTCTTAAGCTAAAAAATAGCACCTGAATTATTTAACAAATGTAAAATAATGAGCGTAATAAAAAAGGGACTAATACAAATAAAGTGATGATAAAATAATGGAGCTTGGGAATATGATAGTAGGTAGTACTATAAAGGTAATTCTTTAAAGTTAGAATTATAGTATAAAATTATAATATAAAAGGGACTAATATAAGTTGTGGTGAACAATAAAGTGGTAATCAAATAAATGAGCTTTGGAATATAATGGCAAAATTGTGAACTTATTCTACTTTAGCACCTGAGAATAGCACCTTGATTATTTTAACAATTGTGAATATATAAACTAGGGTAGTTATATAAGCTAAAATAAAGGAGAAAATATATAAGGGACTAAAATTAGTAATGGTAAACAAAATTAAATGGACAGGTGGTCACTATGAATATATTTTAGAGTAAGATCTGTTTGTAATATTAATAATTGGGTTT